>CM020186.1:16422931-16464242 GCA_009805545.1 Oryza longistaminata | reverse complement strand
GCGAATGATAAGGTATTGCAAAGTGGTTGATCTCTCCATCGTGTTTAGTTTCAGTAAACAGATTATGCAGGTGTCCATTGATTGGTACTTGGTAGTTTCAGAATTAGTGGACTGAACTGAGCTTTTTGTATCTGAACTTACTGAAGGTTTTGGTGGAGAACACAAAGAAAGAGCTTTCAAGGATTCAGGCTGAGTTGTCATCCA
Source organism: Oryza longistaminata (assembly GCA_009805545.1). NCBI lineage: Eukaryota > Viridiplantae > Streptophyta > Magnoliopsida > Poales > Poaceae > Oryza > Oryza longistaminata. Next base: position 16,464,038 of record CM020186.1, on the reverse strand, counting down.
CCAACCGAAACTTGAACTTTTCGTAAGTTTTAATCTGTCTGTTTTGCCAATGAATTTTTTGATCAATTACTGTTGTTTGAAGTGTGTAAAATGTATGTCCTGGCATCATTGTAGGGATCAGCAAATTGAGGCCATCTCAACAAGGCTTCCAGTGGACAAATCTGACCTCAAGACCTTCTTCCCAAAGTACTGAAAACTTCACAATTCAGTCATCATTCAGATTTAACAGACATTGTTCAGAAATTCTGAGATTATAGCATCTGTTTTTGCAGGGCATGGTGCGATGAACACGGAGACAACGTGATCAACGTGGCGAAGAAAGAGTTCAAGGAGCACGTCGAAGAGATGGAGAAGCAGAGGGACATCACCGGCGGTGATGGCTGGGTTGCTTTCGGAGATAGCCATGACGAAAATTTCAACCCGAGAGCATTCTCTCAGCATCAGGTTGCAGTGAAGGGTAACGTCCATGACAGTCTTAGCAGCAGTCAACATTTCACAAACCCTTTCTATGACGAGAAGAATCCTTTCTTGACTCCAAGCTACGATTGATACTGCGAGTGAATGTAATTGGTCTTTTGTGTTGGAAATTTCTGTGATAGTTTTACCTCCAAGTTACCGATGTTGTACTTTAAGGTTCAATTGTTATATTGGACCTAGGTTGTGTATTATGAATTTTCTATGAATTATGAGCTTGTTCCATGAGCACAATTCCCAGTACCTACGACAGCAATGTCCCGGGAAATCAACGAGTTACGGGTTCTATCAAGGTCGGTGGCCTTCTCCAGCAGCGGCAAGTAGCTTCCAATTTTGCTGCCGAGCACGGGAGAGGAAGTCTAAATTTATTCTAAATCAATTCTAAATTTAAGTTTGGATGTCTAAATTATCAGTGCCAGAGTAAGTCCCTACAGTTTATTCATATATACAGTGCGCACATTTCAATGTTTAGACAGCACTACAAACATACGACCGAAGTACACTATCTTAGTTCAGATATCTCCTGCAGCCTCTCGATCTACAGAAGCAGGGGATTCTTTGCCCTTCATCTTCTAGGTTGAAGTGATAATCGTAGGTAATTTCCTCCCCCGGATTTATGTGGCGTTCCGCGAAGAACACTACCTGGACAATGATAAAAACACATTAGAATAGAAACGGATAAATTTGCCAGGAAAGAAAGAAGTCTGGGGCGAATATTTTGAAACGACAACATCGAAATAGAGAAAAGGGGTACCTTCTTCTCGTTCCTTACTGAGATTATTTTTGCGACACAGTTTGGCTGATCCAGCAAAGATTGGAAGAAAACAAAACATGCATTAGAAACATTCAGTTTTAGATGGACGAAAAAAGACACAGATGAGCATATTTTTTGTTACTTGGCAAGAGTGGTTGATGAATCTTGCGATCCCACCCTTGCGGGTGGCATCGATGATATGTTCCTTTCCAATCTTGAAGAAGTAACAAGCACTCTTATATTGCTGCCGTTTCCCGGACTGGTATTCAATCTCTCTTTTGTCAGCAACGCATTGCCCAACAATTTCACCAACATACTGTACAACCTGAAATATTTTCATGCAGAAGTTAACAATTTCTTCATTTGCTAAATTCTTGTGTCAGATTATCGACTAAGGAAAGAATAACTGATGAATTACCATAGAGCCACGTGGAATAAACTCCGATGTGTAGAGACCAAGCCCATGAATGCCAGATTTGTACACTACCAAATGCTTCCATCCCTTTAACTGCTTGTAGTGGACATATTCCTTCTAAAAATGAGAATGAAGACATGTAAACAGCTCATCCAGTATGTACATGCAAACTTTGATACCCCGCTAAAGCAGAGTACATTACAATGTACTATATTGAAGATAACCAACTGCATTGCAGTGAAGGATTAGAAGTTACCTGTCCTCTCATGCAAGATTTCGATCCATTTATGCGTATCCAAGCATTGATCTGTTCTTGGGAAACACTGCACTCACCAAACTTCTCTTCTGGTTTCCTGCTACGATTAGCACCAAACGAGTCTCCCTTTCGGCCTCTAAAACCCTGCTTCAAAAGAATGACAAAGGAAGTTGTCACTTGTTAGGATTCTAATTTTTCAAGCAGTACAAAGGTAAAACAAATATATTACCTCAGTACGTGCACATGTCCAGTCATTGCTCCTCAAGCATTCCTTCTTAGGATTAACATGATTAGGATCAAGCATAGCATGATCCAGGCATCTCCCATAAAAACCAACATTTTCATTATGCTCGCCTTCTGGCTCACTTTGCAACAAACCCTATTGTGATATCATGAGCAACATTCAGATTTACAGTGTTGAGATAACAATAAGTTTTAACCAAGATTGCAGAATATTTCTTATGAGCATACAGTAAATCAATGTGATAGTATATAGGTTAAATAGCTTATTATGAGTGGATATCATACCCTCTGATGAGCACACCAAGGATGAAAGAGAACTGAGCAATTAAAATCACGACACCCCATAAATGAGCCCCCAGTTCTGTTACACATTGAGCATTCCTGACAACAAAAACATTAGCAATAATGAAGATTAAGTTCATTAGGACTAAATAATCGGGTGCAGGATGAAAGGAAACCAATAGCCAATGCCAGCACTTGGCATTGGATGCACTTTCAATTTACAGGAAACATATTTTCAATGAAGTTCAAAAGAATATGCATGTAGGGAACTCACGGTATTTCTTTTGGCAGGTGAAGCCCCTGATATATCAAAAGCACTCATTGTGATTGTATTTGGGCATTTTGTACCAGGTGTCCACAACCCACAGACCACATGAACCCACTGCCTTGTTCGTGGACCAAGTAGACTGGAATTGCGATTAGAGGTCCACAACTTGCTGATAATGTCCCCACGTGCACTACCTATTGAAGCTTCTTTTATACCAAAAGAAGATATAGCATTGAAGCTTCTTGATCTGTGTCCATTAAATGAATCATGCCTGACATATTCCCCATGTAACTTGCTTGTACACTCACTGTTCACATTTCCTGATGAATAAACATATTTATCTGATCTTTTTGCAGTTGCAATACCCCTCAGCAAGCTTTTGAGAATATTCTGGGCTTTCAATGCTCTTGTCATAGCTCCACCTCCATAACCACATAGAACACAGACCTGGCAAAGGAAAACGTAAAGAGATACCGATATACAATTAATCACTACTAAATGTATCTAACAATGAGGATGTTAGTGTTAGTAAGATTAATTTTGACTGAAGTATTTTCCATGCTAGTGCAGCGTCCATACATCTATACCAGCAGTGTATCCCTAAATGGTTGTATCACCTTGATGTAATTATCTTGATTTCAATAAAAGCTTCACTCTACAAATAGCCCTAAAAGAATCAGTGAAAAATTCTATAGTGCTTGCACACAGTAATCTGCAAGCACAAAGATGGCTGTTCTGGCCTACATGGCTACATCATGCCCTATTAAATGCCTTAAATGAAACTACTCTGAAATTGAATTTTCTTACTGTGTCCTGGGTATTGATCTTGCAGGGCTTACAGAACCATTGTCCTCTTGGAACTTTTAGAACACCATAGCAAGCTTGGTGCACCTACAGAAAAAAAAAATGCAAGGCTCTATGTGAATAGACTCCAGTACTAGGTTCTGGTAAGGGAATATGACAAACCTTTATAAAGCACTTGCTGCACTCTATCAACTGATTGGAAGGCTCCAGGTTTGAGATACCACAAACACAACATGAAGCATCTAAACTAGGCCTTTGTATATATCTGCATAAGGTATTATGCAGAACTTTGTCAGATCAGTCTGTAAAAGCAAGATAAATTAATAAAAACGAAATATTTTCTATGGAACATATCCTTCAAAGGAAATCTGTAGAATGCACCTGGAGTTACAACCTTTCAAATTTTGCTTCACAGGCTTGAACCGCAGCATGTTTATCGCCGCAAGGACTGCATGCTGATTCATTTGTAAATTCTTCACACCTCTCCATCCTATTAAGAGATATGCATGCTCTTTGATTCTTAATTCCTGCATATGGTTGGTAGATCGTGTTGGTAAAACTTCTTTAGCATCTCATGTGGAAATTAAGCAAATGAGAAGTTTGCTATGCATGCGATGCAGTTTTTCAGTAAAGATGACAACTAATGACCATGTTACTAGTTAATCTGTAATGTCACACAGTGCATCATTTTGACAAAAATGGAATCAAATTTTCCAATAAATAACCAAAAACATCTAACCAAATATGTTATGGCTGTCCTTGTCCTAGACTCCTACCTCTACTTCTTGATGCTGACAGCTGACTTGTCCCCATATCTGCAAGGCTAAGAGGCTCATCTTCTTCAAGTACTGAAAATGAGAGATTCTTTTGTCAATTCCATTTTTCTAAAAGGAACACTGTAAGTTACTTAGCTATATGTTGATACTATCTGTAATGCAGTTTTCAGAATTATACCACAGCAGGGACTTTGGCAGTCAGTCTTGACATGTGGCCTCGAGACATTAGATGAATACCTATTCTTTTTGGGAGACCACAGTTCATCTTGTGGACTGAAACTTCTGTCACCAGAGGAAGATTTATCTGCAGAACCATCTGAGCTCTTTTCCTCAGAAAAATGGATATTTTCTGTCTTACTGAGGGGTTTGATAGCATGACATCTCTTAGCCTTTTTAAGAATCAGATTGAGTGGAACAATTTTGGGAGATTTCCGATTATCATTAGTTATTCCTGTAGCAATCAAACTAGAATCAATACTGGCACTCCCACTACAGGCATCTTCACTGTTAGTTTCATTTACAATGCAATTCAGAGACACATATTTTGGCAGTTTGCGGACAAGCAATCGACTCCCTTGCTGTTGGCATTTTGTTCTATCCAAAGTGGTCATATTATCTTCTTGCTTTTTTCTATCAGAGGAATTTGATTCTCCAACATAAATGCCCTCATCATCTGACCGTTCATCGTCAACATTGAGAACTTTGCAGTTGCTGTGAAGCCGTTTCACATGTTTATTCAGATGCGTGGGAGGATGTTTCCTCTTGGTTTTTGATACTCTGCGTGAAAATGGACCAGCCTTATGCTGCGGTTGAGAATCCCCTTCCCGGGATGACAGATCAATTTTCCTAGTACAATCATCGGATTCTGATTTGTTTGCACAGCACCTCAATGTTCGTGTTTTCTTTGGCATTTCAGAACATTGTCCCTCATTCTCATGTTCTTTCCGTGTACTTCCCTCAGAAATTTGATTATTTTTGTGCTTCACTAAAGATGGCTCCAGGTGAAATCTAGAAAAACTATTTTGGGCTTCTTCACATCCTGTACTAATAGGCAAATAGCTGGATGAGGAACATTTCTCAATTCGTGACCCTTCATCAAACACAAGATTTTTGTGTTCAAGACCAGAAATGTTAGGTGATGCAGAAAACTTGGTCACAACATCGCTGGAGAATCCAGAAGAGAAACCGGATTTTAGTTCTTTAAATATTCCAGAATCTCTACAAGCACTCGCTTTCTCTTTTACAGTTTCATAGGGCCAATGGCCACCTACAGCCGATGCTTCTGTTACATTCTTCAGCTGCTGTAATGTAGGAACACAAGGTCGGTTCAAAACTTCAGTAGAGACCTCATTCCGGAAAGAAGCTTTAGAGTCGCTTTTTCTAGCAATTATCTCACTTGAGCACTGGCATATTAATTTTTCACTCTCCCCTAGCGTGCAACCTCTGGCAGCAGCTTGCATGCCATCATCCTTGCTCTTTTGTACTGTATGATCAGTTTGATCGATTCTAGCAACACAGTGCTTTGTAAATCCATAACCTGCCAAACATTTTGGGGCTAAAGAGCAGCAGCATTTTCCATCCCGGTAAGGACTACATTCTGTATTATTAGGTGCATCAAGCAGAGTGTTCTTAGTCAAGCTGTTGGCTGTGTGTCCCATAGAACTGCAATAAGTAAATAAAAGAATATGAAAGGGAGCACAACGATAGCTTCAAGAGCACATTTTGCATGATAGCGCATGTATGCTATCATTGACATGTGTATATAGATATAGCATCAAACAAACGTCTAAGCTCATTCCTTGAAAACTAAGTGTAACCTTCAGCAAAAATTGATGTCATCAATTTATCTTGTAATGATGTGAAACAGCACACATAAGCATAATGTCAAAATGGAAACAACGAAGAAAGGCTCATCTATACAGCCTGTTTGACAGGCCGCCTGCCCATTTTCCAGTACTCAAATCAATTAAAAGGCTGGTCTTAAGAGCATTGCTAAGAATAGGAAATAGCATGTGCTTTCAGGCCAAATTAGCATTATACATACACTAGGCAGTAGCTATCATCTATTAGAACCAATAGGATCAGAATCAAGGCTAGAATTTGAATATGTGAAGAGTAAATCTTGGTAGCAGTGATGGAACTGAAATAGTCATTAACAGGAATATGTGAAATTCAAGATAAGAAAAAGATTGAGTAAATCAAAATACCTTCTGTAGTACCCATCAATGGGACATGCATGGCAACAGGACTGCAACATAAGCTCTCTAGAACATAATGAGGATCTTGGTATGAAAGTAGAGCGGGTGCGCACTTCATCTAGCCCTGAAATATGAGAAAGTGTGCCACTGAATTAAACAAGACAACATTCAAGAAAATAATCAGAAATAAGAAGTGATGTCTATCATATCACTTGCATTGTGAAGAAACCAACCTTCAACAATAGACCTATGGGCTGGAACTGGAGTGCCATCATTACAGAAATGAGATCGGCAGAAATTGCCAGCTCTAAAACCAAGTTTGGAAGAATCTTCTTGAGCTTTGCAGCAGCATCTATGCATTGATTTTCCTATTGGCGATTGATCATTTTGGCCAAAGCTAGGTAGAAACTCATTAGCTGTAGAACAAAAGGCTCTTCCACACTGATAACTGGTAGCTCTCAAACTTTTATGTGTGCACAAGTCATCAGCACATTCAAAAGAAATATATCTCCTGGCCTGCACATAATGCTTGAAGAATCAAAAGACATTTCGGTGGTTGGCAGTGGTGACAGTGGTTACTTGTGCTATGATAAAGTGTAAGATCAACTTACCGTTCTATCATAAAAACAGGGAGCCCCAGTCTCAGAATGTGCAAGATGGGATTTGTCAGCAACATGATTACAACACCTGCAATTCACTGGAGAAGAAACTTCTGCGCAAATTTTGGAGATTCCGGCGTTAGGTTGACTAGGCAGCAAATGTGGCAGGCAGTCCCCATTTATTGAATGCTCTTGACTATTTGCATGAAGTACATCTTGATGAACATATCCCTTGGAAGCCACTGGAACTGGAAGAGACCTGCTATCTGATATCCTTTTCGTGTGAATAATGGCAGGTGCCAACTTCAACTGATTATCATTTCCCCTTGTCTCAACTTGTGTACTTGCAGTTTTTAAACGATCGGAACTATATGCAACATCTGGAGCCTTAAGAAGGTAATGCTCATTACTGTTGAGAACATCATCAATGGACTCAGATGTACTATTTCTCTCAAGATGTGAAAGAAATAATGAAATAAATGAATTCTTTGCTGCATCATCTGTAATCTCATTGAGTTCAGAATGGCTGGTTCCATTAGAAACATCAAGTGATCGTTTCCTATTACCTGTACCAAATGATGGCTCAATGTTTTCTATAGTTTTGTTGGCTTTGGTAGTTTGCTTCGGATAAGCATCTGCACCAAGTGATTCTGGCATTATATGAACATTACAGGGGAAATGCTCTCATTTTACACTAAAAAAAGAACTAAGCAAAATTGTGTTTCTTCTATGGTGTTAATGTGTTATAAATCATACCAGAACTATGTTGTTGTTCACATTCATTGTGCTAGTACTAGCAGCTTCTTATGGTGTTTTTGTCGTTTTGTGTATTCAGTCAGCACCTAGCATAACAATTAACAAGCTCTTGCATATCTAGCGAGAAAGCAAACAGAACTACACATGTGTGGATGTGCCATATTAATAGTTAATACAAGTTAAATTCTACCCAAATGATAATGTGGAGAACAAAACAATTACATTTGCAGCTAATAACAGGAAAGCTCACTTGGAGTTGTGAATTGCAGGTGGTGCTGAGGTTTCTGAAATTCGATTATTGTCGACTGCACCGATGGAAATAGGGTAGCCATAGATTGATGATAAGATGATTGCCCCAGCTTCAGTTCGGTGTTTGATGCTCTACCTGAACCATCTTGAATTATTTTGTGAGGTACATCAGGCATGCATGCCCTACTGTCATTGCTCAAAACTCTTGTAGAACTAGGACCAGGACTACGAGACAAGTTATTTAAGTTTTTCTCCAGAAAGTTTGCATAATCATGTGCCAAATGATTTCTACTGTAAGTTATTCCCATGTTTGCTGTTGAATATGTTCGTTCACTTGGCCTGCTAATAGAGTTCATGTTCATGTCATGGATCGTATGATTTGCTAAGTTTATTTTCGAACTCTGCTGCATAGCTGGATTCTTTGAGAAAGCTTCATGTAAACCGACACTCTTTCTATAAAATGTTTCATCTGGCTTATTCACTAGCTTCTCAACAGAAGTGAATCGTCCAACCTCATTGTGGATATCACTGGAATAAACTGGATTGTTTATATGTCCAGTGCTTTTTCCATGTCCACTGAATAGCCCTGTTTTTTCCATGTTATTGTTCATTGTAAGGAGACTTTTCGTCCAGTATTCTTCTGAAGAATATCTCATATATGCCCATTCTGGCCAGTCCCACTTAGTGTCAGAAATGGATGCTCCAACCTAGATGTAAACAAGAAGGAAAAAAATTGATATAGAGTGGCTGTTATATGATTGGGACAGGCTGGAAGTGTATGTGTGAAGAAAATGTATTTCAATAAGCTTTCTGTTGTTCGTTCACAAAATATGTAAAATACTTACTTACAAGATGCAACACAATACAAATACACAGTTGTATAGCATGACATGTAGTAGTTGTGACTTGTGACTTGTGACTTGTGAGTTACCAATCTCTGATGGAAACTATCTCTGTATCCTTAAGGCTATAATACAGGAGTTTACAATACCTCATTTGTAGACTTAAACAAAGAAAAACTTAAAAATTTAGATATGTACCTGTTACCACAGACTACATTTAATGATATTTTCCAGAATATAATGCAGAAAATACTACTAAAGCATTCTTCTTCTTCTTCTTTTTTCTGCTGCTGATACAGCCTCCAGATGATATGTGACACAGTAAAGGACAACCAGAAATAAACTTATGTAGAACTTAGCCTGGGTTTTTACATGTGTTAAAAAAAGAGTTACTTTATTTCTATCTGGTAATATGCAACCAATGCTTGGCTGTGTGCCTACGTGTAGAGGCCAGAGATGTAATCCATTTCCATTATGTAAAATAAAAATGCAACCAATGCCAACTTTCACTTTGTGACTCATATCAAACTGGCTGCTGGCACAACTATTATTGTACTAGGTGCCTACCTTTTAGAGTTAAACAAGCAAATCCAGTATGTGATTTTTACCAAATACTTACCCTTAAACTACATATCTTGGACCAACTAAAAGTTAACAGATTAACCGAAACAAGATAAAATGCTCACCCCCATGCAGTACTTGAGCCATTGTACAATAGTCATGCCATTATCCATAATGACAATTTCACCAGCTTTTTCTGCGGGTCCTCCTGAATGCTACAAAAGGTGTATATACATACCTTTTATCAGTAAGAACATCTGTAGTAGTGCCTAAATGGGGAATCAGCGTAACAATCATAAATTTGTATAGTACCTCACAGAACTTAGCCACAGACATTCTCAGCCGGTGACAAAAGCAACGAACTCCAAAAATCCCAGCTTCACCCACAAAGAATTCACCACCTGTTCATATCCCAAAAGCACATTAGAAGGCTTTAGTAAAAAAAGTAATATATGATCAAAATGGTTAAAGGCAGCAGGTGGGAACACTTTTACCATAAAAAATATCGAATTGTTCTAATAATAATTAACAATAACTGTGAATAAGAGCTCCATCACTATTAAAATCTCTACCAAATTAAGCAACAGAACCCATATTATGAAGCTATAACACAGAGCAGTAATTTGAGGACTACATGCTGTACAACAGTACAAGCAAGAGGCAGAAAACTTTTATTTCCATGGGTGTAGAACTTTTGATTGCACACCACACATCGTACATAGTTCAATGGCTGGGTTCTCTATTTAGGCCATTGCAGACACAGGTTTCTGAAGGGGTAAAAATGCTTACTGTAACTAGCCATTCAATGACTACCTCCCTCATGAGACCATGACAGAGGGTAGTCGATCTAGGTTGCAGATAGTTGTTGCAAGTTGAACCCACCAACATTCAGACAGGAGACGCGAATCTGATCCCCTAGAAGCGCAGGATGATGGCGAGGGGTTGATTGCGATGGCAATTTCTGCACTGTGCATGCGCTCGAGTCCTGAAATTGGATGGCGCCTTGGGATATCCCTGCATGTCCAAAGAAGCACTAACAGTAAAAGACTGCAGCAGGAAGACAGAAATCATGCCACTGAGACTCCTGGAATACTGGAACAATACCATTGTTAACTGAACATTCCCCTGGAAAACTACCCTGCACATTAGCACTTGTGTTCTGAAACAACGCCCCCAAGCAGGAGGGCTGCTCAACGCTGCTGCTGGCTGCCAAGCCGTGCCTCGGATGCTTGGGCAGAGGCTCCGCGCCTCTGAGCGGGGAAGCGCGAGTAAGATCAATGACATTAGCAGCATCTGCGACACTGGACAGGTTATGTTTATGGGCTGGACGTGCGTTCCCTCGTGGACCTAATCCAGCGTTTGTCGAGCCCATTAAGTATTAGTTGGGTCCAGTTGGGCCAGGTAACCAGGTACGTCCATAAAAATAAAACATACTGTTTTTTATCCTCCGTAAAAATGAATTTAAATGTTTACCAGTATCAGGTAAATTCCGGTATCAGCCACCGCCAAGGGTTTCACATCCTATACCACAATAACACTATCATTACAGACATTAACGCGTGGGACAATAGGAGGGTAGGACCCACATACTTGTGATTGTAACGATAGTGATATTATGATAGAGAATCTTCATCCTCATCGGAGATCGGTAAACCAGAATATACTTGAAACCTTAATAGTAAGTGATGACTGGATACAAATTCAAATTCCTCGATCAAATCATGTCAAAGTATCTAGGTGCCACCAAAGTGAGAGAGGCAACATTGAGGTTGGAAGATTTGGCCGCAACAATAAAATAGTATTTCCTCTTGTCTTCAATATTTCGAAGTTTAGAACACGATTTAATAAAACTTTAAAATTTAAACATGAAATTTGTACTATCAAAATAAGTTTATGATATCATGGGCACTTTTCAAAATAAATCTATTCATACCATGTTTTTAAAATTAAGAATTTAAAAACCATTGGGTTCGATCATATCTTATCATACACGTTAAATATTTACTCCCTCCGGTTCCATATTAATTGACGTTTTGGACAAGGTTGAGGTCAAACTTTTATAACTAAGACTATCAATAACTTTAAAAATATTTAGCTTAAAGGAACTAGAACAATATATATAGATTTATCTTTTAAAGTAGTATAGTAAAAGTAAACATGTATTTATTTATTATATATATTATAATAGAAAAATAAGGTCAAAGATGTATCTTGTAGACCGTGTCATTGTCTAAAACGTAAATTAAAATGAAACCGGAGGAAGTATGACTTGAGGACACTGATTTGTATTTTGGGCTTCATACATATCCTCCCCTCAAATTTTCATTTGAGATATCTCTATTTGTGTGCTTAAAAGCGTCCAGCTAACCTGCGAAGCTAACACAAAGCATGCGATTATTAAAACTACCAAAACTTCACGAAATATACTGTTAACGTAAATCTGATCCAATGAACAATTTAATATGCTACATTTGACTCCAGTCTCCACTAAAACACCTTTGTCATGTAAATTTTTGTAACAAAATAAGAAATTCATTCAAATAAGCCCATCAAGAGGTATTTGAAATTCCCTTTTATTTTTCATAATTCCACTGTTTAGTGGAACGAAATTAAATCGGCGGAAAACCCAAAAAAATCGGAAAAGAGGGAAACGCTATCCGCTACCCCTCGCGCCGTCGCGCTTACTGTGCCTCGAGGACTGACCATGGCGACGGCGGCGCCGGCTTTTTTTTGCCTTTTGCTGCTGGTGATGAGTCACTCGGGTCTGGTCTGGTCAGGTCTGGTCAGGCAGGGTCAGACGCTGAGACGATAGGATTGGCACGCCTGTCTCCCTGGATGGACCTCGTCCATTTAATCATTAACCACTCTGCTGCCGTTGTTGCAGACGATAAATGTTCCTGCTTTGGCTCTGATTAATGAGTGGCAGCATCTTTACTCGAAATGTTGGGATTCTAGTCCATATTCTTAACTCGAAAATTATGAGTATCGCACTCCCTGCATTCTATAAGAAACAGCTACCCTTAATACAAAGATCAAGAAATAGTAATTATTATCATCTTGTACTTTGGATTATCTTAATAAATGTATAATGCATATGAAGTACATCCCATAGAGTTAGAGAGCGTGAGAGTGAAGGTTTTAAAAAAGTAGTAATTTACTGAAGAATATGTTATAGTTAATGGCGTGCATGCATATATGCATTGAACGTCTAAAAAAGTGGTTGTGACTTATATTATGCATATTATGGAATGGATTTAGTATTTATAAAATTCAGATTATAATTTACAAGTCTAAAGTTGGGAGACACATTTTTCAAAAAAAAAAAAATCCCTAGCTGGTTTCATAGAATCTCGAGTTCTTCAAACAAAACCATATGAAACATACTTTTGCATGGCGATTAATAGCCGTGACCAAGGTTTACAATACTACTACAGTCATAGTAAGACGGAACAATACTAATCTTACAGCCATAAATTTGGTAGGATTTGAATCTCGGTCCTATGATTTTAGTAAGTAATATTTAAAGCTAATAAGGTAGATTTTGAAAGTAATGTGTTATATGAAATGATGAAATAACACCTAGAGTAAAAAATTCAAAATCTAGATTTGGTTGTGGCTTACATGAGTTGCTGGGTAGGAGTACAATATTATCTATCCAATGCTTACCAATCATGTCGTAGTAGTAATACATTGATCATCAATCATCCACTGATATTAACATCGAAAAACAGTGTCTATAGGAGTACTGTGCCTTATCAAGTGTGAGGTTGAAACAAAGAGGTGTTTGGCTGACTGCAAGAATGTCACTACTAGTAACTTTTTTTTCTCTCTTTTTTTTCCCTTTTTCAATTGACTTTTTATGCTGACCATTTTTGCAGCAACGGTCCATAAAGACCTGGTGCATCGACCACTTTTGGTGCAAAAAGCCAATCGCGAGGAGCGTGGGACCCGTGAACAGTGCTAAGCGTGGAACACGGGGGCCCACCCGTAGTAAAGGACCCTCCGTAGACCTGGTTCTCCATGTGCCGCATGAACCAAGATGTGGACCCCACCTATGGTGCAACTCAGCCAACGGTGGGCTGGGCGCATGGGCCTGGCTGCGACACTGGACAGGTTATGTTTATGGGCTGGACGTGCGTTCCCTCGTGGACCTAATCCAGCGTTTGTCGAGCCCATTAAGTATTAGTTGGGTCCAGTTGGGCCAGGTAACCAGGTACGTCCATAAAAATAAAACATACTGTTTTTTATCCTCCGTAAAAATGAATTTAAATGTTTACCAGTATCAGGTAAATTCCGGTATCAGCCACCGCCAAGGGTTTCACATCCTATACCACAATAACACTATCATTACAGACATTAACGCGTGGGACAATAGGAGGGTAGGACCCACATACTTGTGATTGTAACGATAGTGATATTATGATAGAGAATCTTCATCCTCATCGGAGATCGGTAAACCAGAATATACTTGAAACCTTAATAGTAAGTGATGACTGGATACAAATTCAAATTCCTCGATCAAATCATGTCAAAGTATCTAGGTGCCACCAAAGTGAGAGAGGCAACATTGAGGTTGGAAGATTTGGCCGCAACAATAAAATAGTATTTCCTCTTGTCTTCAATATTTCGAAGTTTAGAACACGATTTAATAAACTTTAAAATTTAAACATGAAATTTGTACTATCAAAGTAAGTTTATGATATCATGGGCACTTTTCAAAATAAATCTATTCATACCATGTTTTTAAAATTAAGAATTTAAAAACCATTGGGTTCGATCATATCTTATCATACACGTTAAATATTTACTCCCTCCGGTTCCATATTAATTGACGTTTTGGACAAGGTTGAGGTCAAACTTTTATAACTAAGACTATCAATAACTTTAAAAATATTTAGCTTAAAGGAACTAGAACAATATATATAGATTTATCTTTTAAAGTAGTATAGTAAAAGTAAACATGTATTTATTTATTATATATATTATAATAGAAAAATAAGGTCAAAGATGTATCTTGTAGACCGTGTCATTGTCTAAAACGTAAATTAAAATGAAACCGGAGGAAGTATGACTTGAGGACACTGATTTGTATTTTGGGCTTCATACATATCCTCCCCTCAAATTTTCATTTGAGATATCTCTATTTGTGTGCTTAAAAGCGTCCAGCTAACCTGCGAAGCTAACACAAAGCATGCGATTATTAAAACTACCAAAACTTCACGAAATATACTGTTAACGTAAATCTGATCCAATGAACAATTTAATATGCTACATTTGACTCCAGTCTCCACTAAAACACCTTTGTCATGTAAATTTTTGTAACAAAATAAGAAATTCATTCAAATAAGCCCATCAAGAGGTATTTGAAATTCCCTTTTATTTTTCATAATTCCACTGTTTAGTGGAACGAAATTAAATCGGCGGAAAACCCAAAAAAATCGGAAAAGAGGGAAACGCTATCCGCTACCCCTCGCGCCGTCGCGCTTACTGTGCCTCGAGGACTGACCATGGCGACGGCGGCGGCGGCGGCGAGGCGCGCCGCTGGCCTCCTCCCTCTCCTCCTCTCCTCGCCGTCGCGAGCTCGCCTACCGCACCGCCAAGCGCTTGCCCTGACCCCTCCTCTGCTTCGCCCCCACCGCCTCTACTCCCACTCCCCCAAGCCCTCGTCGTCCGCCGCGTTTTCCGCTTCCGCCTCCGCCTCCGCCTCCGCCTCGAATGGCGCGCCTGCGGGGAGAGCCCGGGAGCTGCACCTCTACAACACCAAGTCGCGGAGGAAGGAGCTCTTCCAGCCCCGGGTGCCCGGCGGGGAGGTCGGCATGTACGTCTGCGGTGTCACCCCCTACGACGACAGCCACATCGGCCACGCCCGCGCCTACGTCGCCTTCGACGTCCTCTACAGGTTCCCCCTAGCTTCATTCTTCTCCGGATTTGGTCCCGTTGGTGAATTGCGTGCTCTAGTGACAGTGATGTGACTGTGCTGTGCAATTGACTCACCCAATGCGGCGTTATGTACTTAATTAGTTTTATGGATGTTTTAACAAATTTACACCGACTTAATAGTAGCGTTCTATACATGGAGAAATGAGGAGACATGTTTATAGCAGTAAGTGCATTCCAAATTACACAATGTATTATGTACATTCACAATTTGTTTGTGGACACACACTGTGAGAAACATTTTGCGCTCTAAATAGCTCGGTTTAGGATGTTTTGACATTACAACTACAGCAAACTTCTATGATAGTTGCCTGTGAAAGGATCCTAACTCTTTCCTTAGCAACAGTTATTCTGGAAACATAAAAGGTGCTCCGGGAATGGTTGTTAATCTGTTATGGCGTTAGGAAAACAAGCCAATTCACTGTTGCATCTCAATTAGCTAAAGCATAATGGAGCAACTCAATCACCATACCCAGGAACAATTTCACACCCAGAATCCTGCTGTATTCCTTTATGGTCTTTTTATTCACATTCAGCACACTTACCATGTTGTCTTGTCTTATTTTCCTCTCCTGCTAGAAAGTACCATATGGTCATATGCTTATCTCATCTATCATGATATCTGGCAGGTACTTGCGTTATTTGGACCATAAAGTGCGCTATGTTCGGAATTTTACTGACATTGATGACAAGGTGATTTCTGGGTCAAATTTATTTTCAAACAAGTGATGCTGGTCCTCATTATCTGAAAGCTAAATTTAATGTAAACAAGGAACCATTGTATTCATTTATGCTACAGTTATTCTACCTGATCATCTTCTATAGTTAGAAGTCATTATATCCATACCTTTAATATGGAGAAAACGTGTCATGTTGACCAGTTGAAGTAGAGTAGATCAGGATCATGTTCGATTCATCTTGCAACCAATGTTATGTTTTTTTTCAGATCAATACCTGAATTTAACTTCAAGTTCATTTCAATATATTTACCTCCCACATTATATTAAGCTATTTTGCCTGAAACCTAGAAAGAAAATTTATATGCCAATTGCTAATCTGCACAGGATACCTGAGTTGCACTTCTGGAATTCTGTAGATAATTGCAAGAGCAAATCAATTGGGAGAAGATCCTTTTAGCTTAAGCAAAAGGTACTCTGATGACTTCCTAACAGACATGGCTAATCTTCATTGTTTACCACCATCTGTGGAGCCTCGTGTTTCAGACCACATCGATCAGATTATAAACATGATTAAACAGGTAAAATATGCCTGCAGTATGGATCATTGGTGTTTTTCCTATGGTTCTTAATTTTTATTATTATGCAGTTCCTTTCTGTTGTTCTCCTATTAAAACCCACCATTTCGTGTAATAGGCAGTGAAAGTCCCTTATTTTGACTACTACTATCTAGAAAGAGATGATTCATCACACATCATTAAATCGATACCTGATAATGTATTGCTCTCTTGTCATTGTTAATGCATGGGTTCCGTGTACATAGAACATCCAATTCCAAATTATAAATTTGCAATTTGTTATAAAGAATGGTAGTGTTGCACATGTAAAATATGAAAATGATTGTTATCACATATATGCAGTTACGAACAGTTACACCTGATGACAATATTGTGTTGCTATTGAATTCTCTGTGCAATATAACTGTTTTATGTGCTGCGCAGCTTGATGTTTTATCTATGACATTTCTTGGAACAGATCATTGAAAATGATTGTGCATATGCAATCGGCGGGGATGTTTATTTCTCTGTTGAAAATTTCCCTGAATATGGGGATTTATCTGGTCGAAAATTAGATGATAATAGAGCTGGTGAAAGGGTTGCTGTCGATGAGAGGAAGAAGAACCCAGCTGATTTTGCTCTGTGGAAGGTATGTCTTGCTCTCAATGTGTAGATTTCTTCTCCTTTTTGTGTATCTATTATGTACTCTTGTTCTATGAGGAAATTATTTATTTTAATTTCAAGATTTCTTTAGAGAGTTCAGTTTCAAGTCAGCTGATTTTATGTTTCTCCAGGCTGCAAAAGATGGGGAGCCATGTTGGGATAGCCCTTGGGGCCCTGGAAGGCCAGGATGGCACATAGAATGTAGTGCTATGAGTGCACATTACTTGGGCCACTCTTTCGACATACATGGCGGTGGGGAGGACCTGATCTTTCCACACCATGAAAATGAAATTGCTCAGAGCCGTGCAGCATGTTGTGACAGCAGCATAAATTACTGGATACACAATGGCTTTGTCAATGTAAACAGCCAGAAAATGTCAAAATCGCTGGGCAACTTTGTCACTATACGCAAAGTAAGACAATATAACTTTCTGTGTTTGTCTAATTGTTGTGCTTTATCTTTCTCAAAGATTTCCAACTTTCTCAGGTTACGGAACTGTACCACCCACTTGCTTTGAGGATGTTTTTACTTGGTACACACTACAGGTCCCCGATCAACTATACCATAGAACAGCTTAATGTTGCATCAGACAGACTGTACTACACTTACCAGGTATATTATATCTTCTTATATCTATGTTAGTTTTACTAACCTTATGCTTTATTTCTACCAGCAAAACAGTCGGGCGAGACCTTGGGGTGGTGGAAAGATGATCCTGAGCCTTTTTGGCTTCTAGGACTTATTCAGGCCTTTGTACTTTGGCTTGCCTTGTTAAAAGCATCTGTAAATTCATATTCCAAAAGTGACTATGCTACTGTAAAAACTAAAAGAGAATGGTGTTGGACCTTAAATTGGCATGCATGAATTAGTAACATTACTTATTTTTTTCTGAGAACAAGTGTAGGTTATGTTTATGCCAAGGCATTTAGAAATACATGTTTAGTTTATAGATAAATTAATTAGATGAACCATATTTTTATCTTTTGAAAGCCAAATATATCATTATTCAGATGACCTGTGAGTCTGTGACCATGATTCTTTTCTTAACCCCATACAACCTGCATCTGCAGTACTCCAAATAAAAGTCGGTTCGCTTAAATGGAAATGCCCATTGTACCCCCCCGATTAAAAACTGGTTGTGAATTGGCCCGAAGTTTAGAATCACAGAGTTGCTTTGAATTCATCTTAGTGTAGCTATAGTTGTACACATGGTCTGACCAGGCAGCCCTGGCTTTGGCTGCTTCTCAATCTCTAGCCAAAGCAAAGACCATTTAAGTTCTGGTTTAACCTTTATGCCTGGAGACTGGGAAGCTGCTTCAATTTGAATGACTAGTCAGAACTTTTGAGTTTTGGTGGCACTGAAAGGGATATGTTGCATTTTTGCTGTTTCTTCAGGAGATATTTCAATGCCATAACTCTTAATTAAAAAGTTTATGTTTTATGTTTTTTATTTACAGACACTACAAGATTGTGAAGGAAGTTGTCAACAGCACCAAAGCAAGGCTGGAGATCCATTACCTGTTAATACTACAAATTGTATCCAGAAGCTTCATGATGAATTTGAGACTTCAATGTCTGATGATCTTCACACTTCAGTAGCACTGGCTGCTATTTCTGAGCCACTAAAAGTTATGAATGACTTACTGCATACTCGTAAGGTAAATGGAATGAAAACCTTCTGGAGATACAGTTAGTGACTTTCAGGGATCTACGATTTGATCTGCTTGCACGCCACAAGTAAAATACTAAAATCGTACCTAATGGTTTGATCTTTCTCTGATGTTTGAGCAGGGAAAGAAGCAGGAAAAACGGTTGGAATCACTTTCTGCTATGGAAGAGAAAATAAGGATGGTGCTTTCTGTCCTAGGGCTACTGCCATCAAGCTATTATGAGGTGAGTGCTATGTAACATAGCCTATGTTTTATCAACTCTGCCCAAGTATTTTGAATATATCTTGTTGTCTGCTGAATAACACACTTTGTTTCTTTCCTCTGTGAATATGCATTGTCCGTCCTGATACGGTCACTTGTATAGCCCATCTCCTGTATTTTGTTGTCATAGACATTATGGTACGGAGTATTCAATAAACCAAGGTTCAGAAAGTCACAGGTTACTGTCCGGTGACAAGTTGAGAAAACCACACCAGCAGGCCGTTTTATTAAACCTTGTCTTCTAGGGTATATTCCACCCCCTTAAACTCCGCGCAATGCCTAGCCAAGTACCCGACCTCAAATTTGCAAAATCAATATATTCAAATTTTATATTTTAAAAAAGAACCAACCGGTACAACCTGTTTTTTTTTGCTAACAAATGGAACTGGATTCTGCCATTTTCTTTTCCTGTTTTGCTAAGTTCCTGTTTCCAGAAAGTAAAAGGCAATATAGGGTCAAGTTTGGTTTACCACTCAGCCTTATTCAAGTTTGAGCTACAACTGTCCCACTGTTGAATAGCTCAGGACAAATGACTCTTCAAAACTTACATTTCCTTTGGAAATGAAAGGGATACTGTGGTAACCACTGTTATAAGTGCTTAATTAATTTATTCGTGCCCATAACAGAGCAGCTAGTGTAATCAAATTCCAACACGGTAGGTAAGTTGTACTTCTCATAGGCACTCCGTTTGTAATTCTACTCAAGTAAACATGACTGAATAGCCGAACCTCTTATTCTTCACACACCAGACATCACTAACAATTCTCTGTTCTCAGGCTCTGCAGCAGCTGCGGGAAAAGGCACTAAGAAGAGCTTCCATGACAGAGGAGCAGGTGCTTCAGAAAATTGAAGAAAGGACTTCAGCAAGAAAGGCAAAACAGTATGAAAAATCCGATGAAATCAGAAAAGAATTGGCTGCTGTTGGAATTGCCCTCATGGACGGTCCTGACGGAACAACTTGGAGGCCATCTGTACCTCTTTCTGAGCAAGGGGTGGTTGCCAGTACATGATCTGCGCAACAAAAGCTCTGGAGTGGCCATTTGACCCATCACCACATGCTCCATTCATGAGGAACTGCGATGTTTTCCAGGTTTTGAGAGAAAATCAAGCGAACATCTGACGAATCAGATGGCCTGCATGATTATTCGGTAGAGTGGATATGAGTTTCTGTCTGACAGAAGATAGCCAAGTTTTACAGTTTTATTACATCATACATATTTTGTTCTCTTTGTGACTAACAAAGTAACAAGTAGTAATCATTCTCGAGTCAGCTGCAGCTGATATGGTGCAACATTTTGCCTATTTTTAACCTGCAGAGTTTACTGCGCGATACTTTTTAGAAACATCAGTGCAAAATATTGTGTGCTGATTCATTTTTTGAATGATAATACGGTTTGGCATTTCAAATGGAAGTAAGGCAAATGTATAAGCTATTCGGAGCAAAATGTTTTCACCATCATTTTTCTCCATCGTGTGTTTCTGTTCATACTTGTTAAAGATTCATCCAGTATTGAAAGGTATGCTTGTGCTTGAGAACTCTGCTTCTGTTGCAGGATCTATTGCTTATTTACTGGTATCGGTCGTAATCTATACGTAAATTTTCCAGCCAATTGCCACCGAGGTTGGCTGACGTGGCGAGGACGGGCCCACAAATCAGCGTCTCGCGGCCTCCGCTTCTTCCCCCACCTCGCGTTCGAAAAAAAGGAAAGTTCAAAGCGAGAAAACGAAAACAGTTGCACACACTTTGCTCCTCTCCCCGTGTCCGCTCGTTTGCTCCGGCGTCGCGTGTCCGCGTGCTCCTCTCCTCTTCACGAAAAACTCTCCGCAACACCACCACGCCGGAAAATTCCCAAGTCCGCACTCCTCATCTCTCTCTCTCGCTCGCTCGATTAGCCGAGCAGAGCGAGGCGAGCGAGCATGGCGGCGTCGGCGCTGCAGGCCGAGCGGTGCCTCCTCGTCGGGGTCGGGGCGGGGCCCCGGCGGCACCGGCTCCCCCACCGCATGCCCCCGCCACTGCACGCGCCGCCGGCTCTGCTCCTTCTCCCGCACCGGCGTCGCCGCCGATGGCCCCCGGCCGTGAGGGTCTCTCCCGGCGAAGGCGGGGGAGGCGGAGGCGGAGGTGGTGGTGGTCTCGCGGGCGCCCTGGAGAAGCGTCCGGTTATGGGGGTGGTGGCGGAGGAGGAGGAGGGGGAGGAGAGGGGAGCGAAGGTGGTAGAGGAGGGGGAGGGGCAGGTGTCGGCGGCGGCGTTGGAGATGAGGTGGCCGCCGTGGGAGGGACTGGCCGAGCGGTACAAGCTCATCGGCGCCACCTCGCTCGCTTTCGTCATTTGTAACATGGACAAGGTGCGCGTGGTCGTACTCCCCCAGTCTCCAACCTTGTTTGAATGTCTGTGCTTAATTTTCCGTAGGTGATGTCTGCTCTCACTGTAGTAGTAATGAATATGTGAGTCATCCTCGAAGCAGAAAACAATAAGTCCATAATCTGAGCATGGCACAACGTTGTAAATTTGCTACTTGAGAGTGAGAGTGTAGCTCTGTTTTCAGGGAAAAGGAATATGGAGACTCGAATTGGAGTGAGACCGCTGGGTTGTTGTTCTAGGCTTCTAGTCTTGTTTTACTAAGTTATACTCATAAGAGAAAACAAAATAGAACAGCACCATTTGGTGGTAGGCAGTTAGTAGGCAACTAGGCATCATAAATAATGAAGAAAGCGTGACAGTGGATCTTCAGCATGTATTGCTATTACCACTTAGAAGTTGTCCATCGGTATGTTAAATGTGCCATATGCAAGCACAGAACTTAGTATGCATGGTGCACCTCAGCGGAAAGACACTTGATAAAACAGTCATCTTACTTGCTTAGTGACAGGTGATAACTGTTGTATTAAACATGACAATACATTTGGCAAGATTCATTCTAGCAGTCGTTTGTACTACTAACTAGACCAATATCATTTTCTCACTCGTATTTACATGATCTCTTGAAGTTTTTAGTTGATCTTGATATACACTTCACTTCTGCATTAGTCCATATGGACAGTTCATTTTTCTTTCCTTAGGAATATTTGCTAATTGCAAACACTCCAGTTTTCAGGTTAACTTGAGTGTTGCAATTATACCAATGTCACACCAGTATGGTTGGAACTCATCGACTGCTGGATTAGTCCAATCGTCATTCTTTTGGGGTTATGCTTTGAGTCAACTGCCAGGTGGATGGCTAGCAAAATTGTTTGGCGGAAGGTTTGTTTGCGGTAACAAAACCCCCCTTGTGCATAGACAAATACAAAAGCTACCTATGATTCTCCATCTGCATGGTTGTTTTAATATCTTAGCAATGCTTTTTTTTTTTGGTGGTTGCTGTTGCTTCCGGGATAAGCATGTTTCCAATAATAAATGCAAATGATGATAATGGCTATTTCTTTCTGCAACCCATCTTGTTAGGAATTAGGATATCTTACGGATTTTTTTGTGTACCTTTATGGGAAAGAATGATCCGTTAAGTTGGTAGTAAGCAAAATTGCAAATAGCAGTACGAAGTCATAACTTTTTTTGGATGGTACATATCTTCATTTATTTTACCCTTTTCCTTACTCCCAATTGTTTATTTTAACTATAAATTTGAGTAAATTCCTAGTTACAATGATTTAATAGCAGCAGTAATCAATTCAAATAAACTAGAAGAACCATATAGCAATTTTAAACTTCAGGAGAATCATTCTGCCTATCTTGCATAGCTCAGAGGCACTTCCTATAATTTTATCCCTTGTTCTTTCTCATTATCTTATCTCACTCCAAAGGTTCTTAGTGTTCATCTATCTATTGTTTTCTTGTAATAATTAATTATTGTTATCTCATGTGCTAACTGTAGGAGAGTACTTGAGATTGGAGTTGTGGCTTGGTCTTTGGCAACTGCCATTATCCCTGCTGTAGCAGGGTTTATGCCAGGGCTTGTGTTGTCAAGGATTCTGGTATACCTCTACTTATTAATTAATCTCTCTATCCTATAATTTGTTGATCTGAAAAGTTGTGATACATTATAATTTGTCCATGTCTGAGGAAAGCATATGCAAGACAGTGAGGGCTGCTAGTTTGAGAAGCCACTCATCATGCAATTAGGAGAAATTGGGTTCTCTATGAAAAAATAAATTCATAAACATGCATGTGACTACTGACTATATTATTAGACAATGAAAACTTCGAGGTGGCGGATTGCTGATGAACTAGAATAATGGATATAAACAGTTGTGGTGCAGAGCAAACCAAAATAAAACAGCCAGTGCAATATGTCACTCCATATAGATGAGATTAACTAGTTTTTTTGCCACATTTTCAGTTCAGTACCATAGGAGTGTTCCTGACTCGTAATAAAAAAAAAATACAATGTATTTCTTATGTTTGCATTATATAACATATATTCTATTTAATTTGTGTTGTTCTGCTAGGTAGGTATTGGAGAAGGTGTATCACCATCAGCTGCTACAGATTTGATTGCAAGGCAAGATTGAGTAAACATTTTTCCTTAAAAAACATCCTTACCTTTTTCATTTTCTTAGTGCTAATTTGGTAGCCATCTAAAATATCTAATCATCTGGACATATGCTTATTAGATTTTTATTAGAGTGCCGCCCTGTGTTTTTTGTATGATGGTAAATTTTGTGGTTTGTAAAATCCGATGTAACCAACTAATGTGTCTTCATTTTTCATGACTATTGTTTGAAATTTTAGTTGTTCAGATGAATTATTTTGTAGCTAACTGTGCAGAATAGCAAGTGGTGGCTACATTTTTTTTTACTTTCAGCTGTTGAATGATACATAAAAATAATATTTCCTGCTTCTTAGTTCTTGTGGATTTCTCACAGTGATTCGTACGTACATTTCACAATAGTAGTCCAGTTGTCATTGGCTTTCTATATTTGAGATTTTTATTAAGGAACTTTGTATTACTTGTATGCATAACAGGAATCCCATAGAAATTTGACTCTTCTTCCAGCTGAGATGTTAATTATATTAAACATAATGTAGTAACTAGTAAGTACAATTGTGCCTGATCCCTAACTGAAAAATAAAAATAGAACAAAAACACCAAACTGTTATGACCTTTTGGATCCTCACGGACTATTCTTTCATAACTTTTAACTGTTATGGCTGCCCATACAGGTCCATCCCTGTTCAAGAACGATCAAGAGCAGTTGCTGTTGTGTTTGGTGGTTTGAGCTTTGGAAGCGTATTAGGGTATGTGTTTTCAGGTATTTTGTGGTACATATGCACGCTTGTTCACAATTCTGCCAGATAGTTAATTCGATATACATTGTTTGACATTACAGACTATTGTTCGCCCCACCCATTATTCAGAACCTTGGCTGGGAATCTGTCTTTTACATATTTGGACTTCTTGGAATTATTTGGTGAGGAAACATCTCTAATAAGCAGATGAAATATTATTTATTCTGTTTAACTTCCCATTCATTTTTTCAATAGGTGTCTAGGGTTTCAATCTCTTAAAGAACAACAGTTAAGGGGCAATGAAGACATACAAGTAATACAAGATTTGGGGCAGAGTCCTTCTGGATCAAGTGACCTCATCTCGTCCTCTGTGTCTCCAAAATCATCGGAGTCATCATTGGGAGAGCTGATGAATTCACTAAAGGTTCTACTTTTCACCAGATGAAATAGTTCTGCCATAATCTCTGTTATGACCTAGAAGTATATTGATGGATTAAGTTACAAGACTGTTCTCAAGTTGGGTCATTTGTGAAGTCAAAGTATAAAAATCATGGCATGGGGACCATGTGATTTGATGCTCTATTGTTCATAAAATATACCAAACTGAATAACTACTAGTTCGAATGGTTCGAGATTCTATTCGCCTCACCTGTTGCAGATGTGATCATTCCCAAATAAACAAATATGGTTTGCAATATGACCAGGAAAATTTTTTAGTGCATTATTATCTCTAGACAAATCTTGAAGTAGAGTACTTTATACATGTGATTATGCGGCCAATATTGCAACTTTCTTTTTCTTTAGGATGTTCCTTGGAGAGAATTTTTCAAAAGCAAGGCAGTGTGGGCAATGATATATGCTCACTTTTGTGGAAGCTGGGGGCACTATACTTGCTTGTCTTGGCTACCAACATTCTTTAGGTATGGTCTTTGGTGTTTTACACAGGTCTTGACATTTTGTTTCTCTTACTTTTTGGCTCAGTGTAGATTAATTGTCTCTATTTTGTTTAAATGAGTAGTGCATAGGTGGATAGCAGCTATCAACTTAGTGCTGCTGTGGAGAGTGAAGTGCTTAGTTTCATTGACCATGTTTTCTCTTTCATTTCAGTCATTTTCTTAAATGTCCATACATGTTGTTTTGGGATTCAGTTTTATGAAAATGGTTTGACTACGAAAATAGGACCAAACAAAAAATAGATTGTTTAGAATTTTGCATTTGATTTTTCCAAAAAAAAAAAACTGTTTTTTAAAGATCATGGTCTGATCATTTGCTATTTGTACAATACATAATGTCAAGTTTATGCCGATAACATGTTTTTGTTCTTGCAATTCATTACTGTTCAAATGATATGCAGTGAGGAGCTGGACCTGAATTTGACTGAAGCAGCATGGGTATGTACATGCTTCCTTAAAATTGTAGTGAGATTCTTCTATTCAATGCTTCATTTCCTCCTCACTAGGGAAAGTCTGTTTTCGCTTATTTTTCATTGATGAATGCAATTTCTGTCATGAGAGCTTATGGTTTTACATATTTGCTGTAGGTGTCAGTCCTTCCTCCTTTGGGCTCAATGATCATAACATCTATTGCTGCACCTTTTGCAGACAACTTGATATCAAATGGAGTAGACACCACAAAGGTCAGGCCTTTACTTTCTTAATTTTGTGCTGAAGATAAAATGATTTTTTTCTCTTTATTTTATTTATATTCACTTTAGGAAATAGGAAGTGGTTCTGTAAATAATTCTAGGAATCATTTGTAAAGGCCAGAATAGTAAACTTGTCAGGGGTGCCTGTGTTATATTCTGTATCCTGACAGGATGTTCTGTTTTCTTGTGGAGAACTGGAAAGTGAGCTATCTATTACGGGAAATTAAAGTATCTATATCTGTTAAATTTTTTCTATAGGTACGAAAGATATGTCAAACAATTGCATTTCTGTCACCTGCAACTTTCATGATGCTTTCCTCTGTGGATCTTGGTGTGCCACCGTGGGAAATTGTTGCTTTTCTTACAAGTGGTCTGGCACTCTCCAGCTTCGCATTGTCAGGTCATGTTGTTAAGCTTCCCATGAGCATACCATTTTCTGTGTTTGCAAGATCTAAAGCTAAATATTCTGGTTGATAAACAGGTCTTTATTGCACCCATCAAGATATTTCTCGTGAGTATGCAAGCATTCTGCTGGTAAGGCAGCATCAGTCTGTCCTCTCATTTTTTCTTCATTTGTATTCTTGAAAAGGAATTGAAAAATAAGAGCAATCCTTCACAGTGTGTGTGCTTAAAGCTCGACAGATTCATTTGTTTTAGTTCTTTTATTTGTACTTGATATTAGCTGCAGCACTGTACTTAGTCTCAGATGGCTGCTCTAACTTGTTTCTTGTGTTTCAGGGCATCACAAACACTGTAGGTGCTGTACCTGGAATAGTTGGCGTTGCACTAACAGGCTATCTTCTTGATACAACTCATTCTTGGAGTGTATGTCACCATCACAGTCTAATCCATCTTCATAACCTATAGCTTTTCATTATGAACTGTTCTAATCTCATAGTTCTCTTTTATGTGCAGATATCACTTTTCGCACCTTCGATATTTTTTTACCTGACGGGTACTGCTGTCTGGCTAGCATTTGCCAGCAGTGAGCCTCAGGAGTTTTCGAAGTCAGAATCGGAGTCGTCGTGAGTCATGACTTGGATGGCAAATAGAATATACAGTTCCCAGAGGGGATCAGTTCAGGCAGAATTTTGTCAGATGTAGTTTCCCTGGCAAAGCGCTGGATTTTTGGACATTGGACAGGAGAATACAGCTTGGATATTGGCAAATTTTTAGCCAATTTGGCACAGCTCCAGCTCCAGCTCCATCCCTCCTGGAGCTGGAGCTTAGCCAAACAGTTTCAGCTCCACTAAAACTGAGAGTGGAAAAACTGGGAGTAGAGTTGGGTGAAGCTCTCTCACAAAATGTACTAGAGTTGTGGAGCTAATGTACTAGAGTTGTGGAGCTAGGTTTATGCAGCTCCACAACTCCTGGAGTTAAATTTAGAAGTTTGAGCTGTACCAAATAGTCCCTTAGTTTAGGCTTTTGTGTAGCGAGTGTCATTTCACGTTCTGACACGATTTCCTTTTCCATTACGGGGAGTTGCGTTGTTTTCTGCAGTAGTATAGAAGATGTAAATTTGTTGTATCATATGACATCTTTGGGTATATCCCAGACAACTGTAGAAGATGTAAATTTGTAGAATCACACGAGTATATGACATCTTTGGGTATATGTGATGATTGATGGAGTTCATTACGACGTGATCCTTGACCATGTATTTAGTGAACTCTTACCAGTTCGATATTATGGATCAAGTTAGTGTTTTCGTTTTTTTTTTTCTTTTGAGATGGTTAGTGCCTTGCTTATTTGAGTGTTCTTTTCATTGCTCTGCCAAAAGTCTGCAGGATTCTGTTATTCCTTTTTGTCCAGTTGAAGCCTTTTTCCGCCGCCAAAGAGTGACGTCAAATTCAGCTTCACCAGTTGCACAAAATAACATTACGGACCTGTACAAACCAAACCATAGCTGAATGGAGGCGGCTTCGAAGATCAACATGACAATGCACAGAGGTCACACTTAAAAGGTAAAGTAACAATAATCAGACTTGAATGCATGACAGAATCAGATCTCCAATAATAACACACCGCAGCATTTTACGACTACATGCACAAAGGCAAAACACAAGAGAACGGCTTAACATCAGATGTCAAATGTTTTCCTACTCCTATGAGAGACCCAAACAACCCAAACCATAAGCTACATAGGTCCCATAACCTGTTCCATCATCTAAACAGCACAACAGACTGAAACAAGTTGAGGAGGCAGATGCAGGATGAAGGAGGCTAGCTCATTTCTTCTTCTTGGAAGGCGGCTGGTCCTCATCGTCGTCATCTTCCTCATCTTCATCGTCATCGTCGTCATCATCCTCACCATCTTCGTCACCACCATCGTCGTCATCATCATCTTCATCATCGCTGCCTCCATCACCATTTGCCTCAGGGTCATCATCATCATCATCTTCATCCTCACCCCCTTCATCGCCAGAGAAGTCCTCCTCGGCATCATCATCGTCACCACCTTCATCATCCTCGTCGTCATCTTCATCATCGTCATCATCATCATCTGACCCGTCCTTGTTCTCAGGGGTAGATTCAGATTTGATTCTGCCAAGTAGCCTTTAATTACAAAGTAAACTAATCAGCAACAAAGAACATTATACATAGAAAACATTATTACATAATAAGACAGGGAACTTACTTGTAGATGGCATGTTGGTCCTCGTTAAATATATCTGCTCCACCATTTACAGCTTCCATCTAAGAAAGATACCCGTTACGTCAGAAAGTGCCAAAAAGAAAGAAAATGCACTAATATTGCATCATCGCGTTCAATTATAAACTTGGAATGATCTCAGGCAACACGACAAGATATTATCCAACGGTCTGCGTGAGTATATACCATAATTAGTCCAAAAGCCAAAATGTTCAATTATAGAATTGGAATGATCTCAGGCAATACGACAAAATATTATTATCCAACGGTCTGTGTGAGCATATACCACAGTTAGTCCAAAAGCCACAGTATGTAAGCTTCTACTAAGCTGGTTTGAGGGGCTTCCCTAATAAGCTGTTCTTTAATATTACAGCAGAAACTTTCTACAAATTAGAAATTTATAGAGAATAGCTTATGGGATTTGATAATAAGGTACTATTCAAAAAATTCATTTACAGAGCTAGATTAGAAACAATTAGTGTTTTGAAAGAGATGCAAATTGAACAGATAGTTCGCAATCAATCAGCATCTTACCTACATGCCAACGTCAGTCAAAAGGTTCTGTCGCATCAAAACATACTGATACTTCAGGACAAACATTACTGACTTGATGAATGGAAACACATATCATATCCGCAAGTCACAGGACTAGTAGAATATGCAGCTAAAATCATATCCATTCAGCCTCCCGGCTAGTAGAATATACAGCTAAAATCATACCCATTAAGTCACCCAACTAGTAGAACATACAGCATAAATAGCCCAGTATACCTTCTAGTATCCCTCTTAATAGAATTCCAGTATATTCTACAGAATGACCGATATAGCAAGCATGCCAACTAAACATCTATTTAGAAGAAATTAGCTATGGTGTCCCTATTGCAACTTAGAATTACAATTGTCACCAACAATGCAACAATGCGTTGTGAACACTCAGGCTGTCAGGCATCCAGGTGCTCCTAGTTTTTCGTTCCTCATAGTAATACATACTATAACTAGCAAGCATGGTTCCAAATGCACTACCCTGTCTTTGTACCTCCAACCAGAAGTTACTCGGTTCAACTACACAGTTTTCGCTCCTCATAGAAATACATAATTAGCAAGCCTGGTTACAAATGGACTACCCTGTCTTTGTACCTCCAACCATTCAACTACACAGTTTTCGCTCTCCTAGAAATACATAACAAGCAAGCTTGTTACAAATGGACTAGGCTGTCTTTGTACTTCCAACCAGAAACTTACTCGGTTCAACTACTCAGATCTGCTACTTAGATCTACCCCGCAGATAGGCAAAAGAACACCAAAATTACCCCTCGAAATCCAAAAATTCTGCAGAGAAGGCATGTATACATATCTCCAGATCTGCGGGCTTAATTACTTGAAATTTTCAGGTCAAACCCTCGATGAACACATAACACAACATGATTTATCAACAATTAGCGCCACTAGCAACAAAAATCGCAAGCTAATCGCAGCCTTAGGCGAAGAGGAAAACACTCACCGCGAGCGCGAGCACAGCCAGGAATCTCTCCGCCGCGGCGGCAGCGAAGGCCACAAAGGCCACCGCCGACGCCGACGCCGACACCTCGGCGACCCTCTCGGTTCCACACACTGCCGCCGCCGCCGCCGCCATCTCTGCAACAAACCATTTTTTTTAAAAAAAATTCTCAAAACCCCCCAAAACTTTGTCGCGAACAGACGAGGATTCAGAGAGAGAAACACCCAAATCTGAGCTCGAAACCCTACCTCGAGACCGTGCGCGAGGAGTGGACAGGGAGAGATGCCGATGCGGCCGCGCGTGCAGGCGTGCGTGCGCTCGCGTCGTCTCGCGGTGGTGGTGGTGTTTTTGGTCTCTTCACGCGGAGGCTTTAATAGAGGGGGGGTTAGGGTTTTGGGCTCGGTGTTTGGGTGGCGCGCGGCGCGGCGCGGCTCGGCTCGGCGGCTCGCCTCGTGCGCTAGGGTTTTGGGGCGTGAGGCTGCCATGTGGGGCCCACCGGGAGGGGGCCCTCGACGCTTCGCAGTCCTCCAATGGTGGAGGACGATTCAAAAACCGAAACGAGGGTGGTGGTCGTGAGTCTCGTGATTCGTGCACGGGGAGGGAGAGGAGGGCGTCGACTAGTGGGTGGGGTGTCAAGCTACTGGATCGAATTGTTTTTGTCTTTGGATATTTTTTTATTTCCCTCAGCTGCTGCAGGTAGGTCCACATGGCAGGGACCTGTTAAGAGTACTCCCTCTGTCCCATAAACAATAAATCTAGGACAAGATGTGATATATTCTAGTACGATGAATCTGAACAGATGTATGTCCAGATTCGTAGTATAGGATATGTCATATCCGATATTAGATGGTTTTTTATGGGATGGAGGGAGTATGCCTAAGCCCACCGTAGATGTGAACTTATCCCCTCTTCGCGTTCTAACAACTAATGCAGCTTAGCTATTCCCGTTAGCACGTTTTTTAAGTTGTTAAACAGTGTATTTCGTGCAAAAAATTTCTATAAAAACGATGCTTTAAGAAATCAAATAAATTTATTTTTCAAATTTTTAATAATTAATACTTAACTAATTAAATGCTAATCGCATTTCTCGTTTTACGTGTAGCTAATCATCCAAACCCAACCACTGAAAATAACGCAGCCTGAGGTGTTGTTATATATTACTCCCACATTTTTATATTTAGTACCAGTTACCAACTTCTACTCCCACATTTTTCAGACACATGTTATTTGAACTGGTAAAGGATGTATTTTTACAATTTTCATATAAAAAAAGTTGCTATAAAATTATATTATTAATTTTTAAAGTTTTTAAGCTAATATGTAATTAGTCATGTGCTAATCCATCACTACGTTTTATGTGCAGAGGAGAAAGGTTACCAATCACTACTATCAAACATAGCCTAATTCTTGCTAATCTCTTTGGGCGAGGAATTAAACAACCCTTTAGAATGGGTGATCATCGTAAGATCAACCTACAAAATTTGAAGAATGACACTATTTTTTTCCCAATAGTTTAGCATTCTTCAAACAAACGATCTGTTAAGTGAATCAATCATCCCGTCCCCACAAAACCAAACAATGCCGTGCATTGTTCATTTTCATATTTCACCCAAAAAGTAGTTCATTTTTGCTACCCACGGAAGCGATGGAACTGTGGGTATACACATCAAGAAGAGATTGCGAACAATTAAACGAAAACTCAGTTCTATCAAAAAAAAAAATTAAACGAAAACTCTAATTGTTTACCTCCTTTTCACTTGGACGCAACTGATTTTGTATTTAGTAACACGTGACTTGGGTTCGGACCATAAGTATACATACACTTTTTCCTCGCATGAAGGAAAATGTTTCCATACACTTGTTGATCATCCACCTCGAAACGTGGTTTGACTCAGGTGGAAATTTCCGATGCTTCCCAGGCCTTGTATGGATTGGGATCACCTGCAGTAGGAATAGCGACTGCAAGTTAAACTACTGCATGCGATTACAGTCGTTCATTTTGGTGATGAATGGACCAGATCTTCAGCTACAGTACTGCCAAAAAAATACTGAATACTTCTTGCTACAGTGTTCTACAGTATCCGGGTGCATGTGAACCCTTAGATTCAGATCTAACAGGTTGCAGTGGACTGCATAAGTTGCAGTGATAGTACCAACTGCACCTGATACAAATCCGCCTTATATACTCAAATTACATGGACTAAGATATTTATTTTCATTTCTTGATGGATGTTCCATCTTTTTCATGCTATCAGTGGAATCGAAATGTGTTGTAAGATACACTCATCTCGTCTTCTTCAGTTCACAGAACTCTGAACTTAAGGTAGAACCACCCATGGCCTCTTGGTCTGATCATGCAGCAAATATATGGAGCAGTTGCAAAACTCGGTTGCAAGTAACATGCTCAATCCTGACACATTGTACCTCCAAATGTACAGTAATAATGAAGGAGCAATCATGGAGTAATTGGTTCACTTACAGCAGCCACTGAAGAAAATCTCTTGCTGGACAGAGAACACATGCATGTTCTCTCACAATCAACTAGTCTGTCATGCATGTGCAGCAGGTACTAATGTCTTGATGACTACTCCTGATAGCGTGCAAAATATACTGGAGCAAAAATGATTCAAGTTGAATCATTCAGCTGACTGAGATATGATTTTTTTTCTGACCTTTTTCTTTTTCTTTTGAATAACAATAAATGTAATCGTATTACAAGCCTAATTTGAGTTTGCAAAACAGGCATGTAGTCACAAAATACCCACAAAACAAAAGGAGGATGCCACCAATACATCCTGCAGCAATGGATTACGAGGCCACAGAAACATGTAGCCCCTAATCCAGTAACGAACACAGCTTCCTGTGCATGACAAAGCAGACAAAAACAAGAACTAAGGTATGCAAATTGCAAAGGTGCTCCAGCCCTGTGCAAAGAATAAGTTTCTATGAAAAGCTTCACAACCAGGAAGCAGACTCTTCGAATGTATAATAAAAAAATGAAGCACAAGAAATCCATATACTGTATCCCATGCAGAACTTGACCTGCAGAGTGAAATCAGAAGCCAAATTCAGTATTGCAAGTGTAATAAAGGAAGAGTTTGATGAACTATGCGATATACTAACTGGATTTAAAGAAGATTAGTTACAAAAATCTGACAAAGATGAATGAACAAATCAGCTACTCAGAAATATTGAAACGTTAATACCGTGACTGATGAGAAAATAAATACTCCCTCCGTCCCAAAATAAGTGCAGTTTTACACTATTCATGTCCAACGTTTGACCGTTCGTCTTATTTAAAATTTTTTTGTGATTAGTATTTTTATTGTTATTAGATGATAAAACATGAATAGTACTTTATGGGTGACTATTTTTTTTAATTTTTTCATAAATTTTTCAAATAAGACGAACGGTCAAACGTTGGACACGGATCCCCACGACTGTACTTATTTTGGGACGGAGGTAGTATTCTATAGTAGCAGCAGAATAACTCAAACAGAACTTCATCTAACAAGAGTTTAGGGACTTGCCGGAGGAACTGCAGTTATGCCTAAACTTCGCTAAACCTAAGGAGTTAGACAGATGGTTCCTAAACTTATCTTTAGAATAATTTAAGATTAATTTCACAGAGATTCCTTTTTGTGGGGAAGCTTAAGTCTATACTAAATTACTAAGTTGTTTTAATCCAAGCCCTTCTAAACTGACCATGAAAAAATACAGAATACATAACATTAGACTATATAGCAGCAATATTTTGTCCATGCAAAGATCAAATCAATTGACAACATGGTATGAACTCTCCATTGGATGCTAAACAAGTTACTGCGACTCAACAGGTTATAAAACAAATATTTTCAGCACATTCAGTTTAGACAATCATCAAAACCAAGCAGTGCAAGGAATCAAAATGTGGACCGCGGTACAAGTAGTCATAAGATCCTAATTCTGATGCACGTAAAAAGACATAAAAAGATGCTTCCTTTACACCCAAATATTTGGCAATGCTTAAAGGCCAAAATGAGGGCTAAAAATAGAAATGTCATGCACAAACGAGGGTACAAAGAAGAGATATATGGTACCACTATAATGATTCTCACCTAAAAGAGAAAACTGGTACTGATAACAATGCTCCGGCATTAAATATGTGCTGGAGCAACTTCATGTATACTATATATGCTCCAGTGCAGTATGCAATTGTGGAACTCTCCGCCTAAATAGTGGCTCAAGACGGAAGGATGGAACACCACGCAGCCACCGTTTAATGTCATACATTTCATTCCAGGCTTGCACAATTTCATCAATCTTGAAGCCCAAACCTATGAAGAAAAGATGCAAACTTAGAAACAAGTTGCGTATGCTTTTGAGAATTAAATGATATATATATTTGAAACATAAGAAGGAGAAAAAAATATTCTGGGTGGTACATAAGGTATATGAGAAATTTGCAATTCATTGTTCCGCAATATTAATGACACTAGAGTTGCTATAATTTGCCAGTTCTGGTATTTTCTAGCAAAATCAACACTGTATATACTATTCCCAGGAGAACATGATGAGATAAAGTAAGTTAAAATTGCCTTACCATCTTGGGCAGTTTCGTTGGCACAGTGGTTTTTAACCAACACAGCAATGTCTGTAGCTGAAGCCCCTCCAAGTTTGAACTTTTCAATAGCTGCCATCAAGCAATCCTCCCACATTGGAAGGCCTAATTTAAACTCCACAACTGAACGTTCATAAAGTAGCATACCCCATAAAATGTTTATCTGAGACCGCATATTAGAAGCTTGTTCAGCTGCGTCATCAGTGGATACATCTTTGATATATTCATCCAAGCCCATCTTCTCCAGCACCACATTCTCCTGGCTAGGTTTTGACCGATTCTTCAGGCGTTGCTCTTCCATTTCCTCCCACATCTCTGTACCCCTCTCCATGTTATCTTCAGCTTTATTGAAGAGTTCCAGGACTTCAGATGATGGCCATGTGTCCAGGTCTACGCTACTACCAATTGCATAATACCATGACAGTTTTGCTTGCTCAAAATGTTGATGTGCAAGTGCAAGAAAACCTTCGAAAAAGTTTGGCTTTGCCTTCACGGCTTCTTCATATCTCCTCCCAGCCTTATTGTACTCTTCTTTTGCCCATTCATATGCTTCCTTCACTTGTTCAAGTACCAATTCCTGTGGAGAGTCTCCTGGCAGTAACAACCTCTTCCTGGCCCGAGACATATGAACATTACCCCAATGGAAAAACGCAAGCGCTGCCATCTCCTGGAAGTTGCTTTCAGCAAGCTGAAACACCTCCTGGGCTTCCTCAGTAGTAATTGTGTCCTCGATAGCCTCGGTGTACAGCTTCATGCTGACCTCATGGAGGTCCAAATACTCATCAGAGCTGACCCCGACATGGTTCTTGAAAAGCCGAGCAAACTGCACAATCCAATCGTCAATGCAAGTCACCGTGCTCCTATCCTCATCCTGCCTATTGCTTCTGGTACTTCCATTGTCGGAATTCACATTTCTCTCCAACGGCCCGCTGTTGGTGTCATCAAGATAAGGTTCATGCTCCGGATTGGCCTCAGTGACATAGAGCCTAAGCGAGCTCCCTGGCTCAGCCAAATCCTCAGCCCATTTGAGCTCATCCTGATTGGTGATTGTCACCAGATCACCCTCTTTGTCCTTGTACTTGACAAGAACAGCCTTGAGCCCCGGAAACTTGCTCCGGACAGCCTCGCGAAGCTGCGCCATGCTGCAGCTCGCCGGCACCTGCGCCCACCTGATGTCCTCACCAAACACAAGCTTCACCTGCCTTGGTGGCTCCTCCACCTCCTTGACAGGCTCCACCGCCTTCGCCTCCTCCTCCTCCTCCACAGCTGCCGCCGCCGCCTTGGCGGCCGCCTTCCGCCCCTTCTTCTTGCGCGGCTTCTGCTTCGGCGCGGCGGCCACCACCTCCTCCGGCGTGGGCATGGCCTCCTTGTCGTCCAGCACGATCCCCTTCTCGTCCATGGCCTTCTTGACACGGTCGCCCACATCGATCGCGGTGAGGTTGTTGGGCTCGACGGCGAGCACCTTGGCGACGTCGCGGTAGGCGAGGTCGAGCCTGCCGAGCGCCTCGAAGCAGCGCGCCCGCTTGAGCAGCGCCTTGCTGTACCTGGGCGAGGCGTCGAGGGCGAGGTTGCACTCGTTGATGGCGCGGTAGTGGTCGGGGGGGCTCATCTGCATGTAGCAGGCGGCGAGGTTGCTGTGGAGGTAGGCGACGTCGGGGTGCCCCCGGGGGAGGAGCTTGATGGCCTTCTCGTAGTTGAGGAGCGCGCGCTCGTGCTCCCGCCGCTGGAACAGCTTGTTCCCCTCCTCCTTGAGCTCCTGCGCCATGTCCGTGAAGATGGTCTCGTCGCCGTCGAGCACCTTGGAGTGAGACCTAGAACTGAAGACAGTATAAAGACACCTGCTGCTTATGTGCTGTTCTACACACGAGAATGATCAAGATACAGCTGCAATACATCAAATATTTTTTCGGGATGTTTTGCCAAGTCTAGATCTTCCTACATATTCAACATATGGGGCACTTGAATCTCTCAAGTCACTAACCTATACAACAGCATGTACAGATTCAATTGCTGACAGGACAACAAAAGACCTAGCTAATGAACTATTCTTTTTGTACATGGCTTGGGGGTCCTACAATGTAATAGCCTGCTAGTGATTAGCCTTGGTTCTACAAAATTCTTTTTGTCAACAAATTGTTGCGAATAATTTTAAAACGATGTAACCTCTCCTTTTAAATTAACTCGTGTGATTGATCTGTTCCTGTCGCTAGTACGACGCCATAGCTACTCCTGTGTTGCTCCATCCATGAATGGCTCTTTGCCAATTCCTGAGAGTCAGATGACACTGACATGATGATCATTGAAGGTCTGAAATCCCCATTCTGTAGCTTTGCTTTATGGACCAGGAAAATATATCCATGGTGATTTCTGATTCCGTCCTATCTCCAGAACTCTGCTGTTTGATAAAGAACAGAAGATTATTGCTGCCCTCAGTTCTGTTTGGCCTGATTGCCTTGGACAAATATTCTGACATCTCTCAAGAACATCTTTTCTGCCTTGACATATCACAGGACCAGACCAGGTTGGATGGGCATCAGAGCTTTATGTGCAACAGTATGTTGATTGCAATTGTCATAAATAAGAACAATAAAAAAAATAAGTCTAACTACTCATTAAAAACATCCCATACCAGAGTTTGATTAAAATCATCTAAATGTCTAACTACTCATCTGTCATCTTATATCATTGACAAGAGTGAACTATCATACTGCCACTGTCGCTTCCTTCTAAACCCATCAATTTGTTCCTGTGTAAAACCTTTGTCCAGCCGATCCCCATTCCAGTGCTCCATACGCTTGAGCATAAATAAGCCATAAGCCAGAAGACAGACGGCGATGGACGGAGTGGAGAAGGCGGCGAGGGCGGGGGAGACGGACGGCGACGGAGGGGGGCGGAGAAAGCGACGCGGGCGGGGGGATACGGATGGCGACGGAGGCGGCGAGGGTGGGGGAGGCAGACAGCGACGGAGGGGGGCGGAGAAGGCGACGCGGACGGGGAAGACGGACAGCGACGGAGGAGGCGGAGAAGGCGGCGAGGCCGGGGGAGGCGATGGCGCTGGAGGGGAAGGAGATGCCGATGGCGCTGGAGGCGACGGAGGCGGCGAGGGAGATGGACGGTGATGGAGGCGGCGAGGGAGGGGAACTGGCTACGGAGAGGGATGATGGGGAATGGCGTCGTCGATTAGGATAGAGAGAGAGTGAAGAGTTAGATAAAGACAAATTACGACAATACCCATACTCGAATTATCACCTTGGACAAATATACCCCTCCACATTTCTACTCCTATAAAATCTAGTGGTAGTAGAATTAGATCTCAACCCTACGATTAAATACGATCAACGGTTCGGATTAATTTCTACTATAAGTAGAAAGCACCGGAGTGAGACTCTAACTATGCTGCTGTCAATTTCAAACTCATCGTGCACACTGTGATAGAGTTTTTCTTGTACTACGTACACAGGACACAGCCAAGAAGCACATAGAGTTTTCACTCCATTGATCTGACTTAGTGCAAAGTGTCTGCGCTAGAAAATGCGTACCCAGCAGGCCAGCAGAAGAAAACTGAAAGAAACCGTAAACTATTTCTATCTACGTAACTGCAAGCCTTCCTTGATGAGGTATCAAGTAGCAGTTAGCAGAATGATTTCGATTCCAAACACTGACAGGCTCTCAACTCTCCGTGTGGTACAAGCCCGACGCTTGGTTTACGAACAACCCAGGTGCCACGCGTATACTGATTAACCACCCCGTGCAGCTATAAATCCATATGAACAACGCGAACGTCATTTTGACCTGGGGATCGAGTGCTAGCAAACAAGTTGCGATGAACTTTGCAACGCTTGTTTTTATCTCAGTTAACTTAATTAAATACTCTCAGAATGGAGTAGTTGGAACAAGTGCAGGCAGTATCTGTTTAATGCATGGTTCATTCCTATAAATATCAGTAATCTCCTGTTCCGGACGAAGCAATTTAATTAAGCTCGATCTCAGAGTGCCAATTAAGCTAACCACAAGTTCAGTTCAGATCGAGGCGATGATTTCCGCTAAGTTGCCTCTCATTTTCGCTCTACTATCTTCTGCTACTCTCATCTCCGTTGCACCTCCTGTTCGTGCAGCTCGCCTACCATCTTCAGTCCTTGTGAGAGGCGCCGGCGAATTCTTGGAGCACATAGGCAAGGAAATCGCGAATCAGTTGAGTGGGAGCAGAGATTATCCGAACGAAGGTGATCAGTCCAACAGCACCCGGCGGGGCTTGTCGTCGTCGTCGACCTCCGGCGGCGGCGGCGGCGGCGGCGTGCAGGAGAAACATGTCGAGCCTCATGTGTTCCTGGGCATTGGCACGCCGGCGATGAACGTCACGCTCGTGTTCGACTCCACCAGCGACCTCCTCTGGACTCAGTGCCAGCCATGCCTGAGTTGCGTCGCACAGGCAGGCGAGATGTACGACCCGAACAAAACCGAAACCTACGCAAACCTGACCAGTAGTAGCTACAATTACACATACAGTAAACAATCCTTCACCTCGGGTTACTTCGCCACGGAGACGTTCGCCCTGGGAAACGTTACCGTGGCAAACATCACGTTCGGCTGCGGCACGCGCAACCAGGGCTACTACGACAACGTGGCCGGCGTCTTCGGCGTCGGCCGCGGCGGCGTGTCTCTCCTCAACCAGCTTGGTATCGACAGGTTCTCCTACTGCTTCTCGTCGAGCGGTGCACCCGGTTCCAGCGCCGTCTTCTTGGGCGGCTCCCCCGAGCTGGCCACAAATACGACCACCACCCCTGCGGCGTCCACTCCCATGGTCGCCGACCCCGTGCTGAAGTCCGGCTACTTCGTCAAGCTCGTCGGCGTGACGGTGGGCGCGACGCGGGTCGACGTCGCCGGCGCGTCGTCGGCGGAGGGCGGTGGCCGCGCGCTCGTCATCGACAGCACGTCGCCCGTCACCGTCCTCGACGAGGCCACGTACGCGCAGGTGAGGCGTGCGCTGGTCGCCCGGGTGGGTGGTTGGCGCCGATTATGACCTGCCAAAACTGGTCTTCCCGCGTAGTAATGACCTGGTAAAAACCGCACTTGCTTAGCTTCTGCTAATACTACTTTCCTTCTTTGTTAGGTTAGGGTTTCGTGGCTGCTTTCGGTGACCAGACACCGTGGGCCGGGCCGGCAGAGGCCACCTCTGGTGGCCTGGCCCACCTCATGGAATCATGGGCCGCTCTAGTGCCGGCCTGCATATCATCAGGCAGGCTACTGGGCCTCTTACCAGGCTACCGGTTCCGGCCCATTGCTTCCCTTCGGCCGGTTCTGAACGCAACCCAGTCCCAGTGATTCGTGTTCAAATAGGCTTTAACTATGCTGCTGTCAATTTCAAACTCATCGTGCACACTGTGATAGAGTTTTTCTTGTACTACGTACACAGCCAAGAAGCACATAGAGTTTTCACTCCATCGATCTGACTTGTGTAAAGTGTCTGCGATAGAAAATGCGTACCCATGAGCAGAAGAAAACTGAAAGAAATCGTAAACTATTTCTACCTACGTAACTGCAAGCCTTCTTGATGAGGTATCAAGGAAGTAGCAGTTAGCAGAATGATTTCGATTCCTACACTGACAGGCTCTCAACTCTCCGTGTAGTAGAACTGTACAAGCCCGACGCTTGGTTTACGAACAACCCAGGTGCCACGCTTATACTGATTAACTACCCAGTGCAGCTATAAATCCATATGAACAACGCGAACGTCATTTTGACATGGGGATCGAGTGCTAGCAAACAAGTTGCGATGAACTTTGCAACGCTTGTTTTTATCTCAGTTAACTTGATTAAATACTCTCAGAATGGAGTAGTTGGAACAAGTGCAGGCAGTATCTGTTTAATGCATGGTTCATTCCTATAAATATCAGCAATCTCCTGTTCCGGACGAAGCAATTTAATTAAGCTCGATCTCCGAGTGCCAATTAAGCTGACCACAAGTTCAGATCGAGTCGATGATTTCCGCTAAGTTGCCTCTCATTTTCGCTCTATTATCTTCTGCTACTCTCATCTCCGCTGCACCTCCTGTTCGTGCAGCTCCCCTACCATCTTCAGTCCTTGTGAGAGGCATCGGCGAATTATTGGGGGACATAGGTAAGGAATTACTCGTGGATCAGTTGATAGGGAGCAGAGATTATCCGAACGAAGGTCAGTCCAACAGCACCCGGCGGGGCTTGTCGTCGTCGTCGACCTCCGGCGGCGGCGGCGGCGGCGGCGGCGGCG
>CM020186.1:16368020-16422209 GCA_009805545.1 Oryza longistaminata | reverse complement strand
CGCGCCGCTGAAGGAGGCCAACGCCAACGCCTCCGCGGGCGTCGGCCTCGACCTCTGCTTCGAGCTCCCGGCGGGCGGCGCGACGGCGGCGACGCCGCCGAACGTGACGATGACACTGCACTTCGACGGCGGCGCCGCCGACCTGGTGCTGCCCCCGGCGAGCTACCTGGCGAAGGACTCGGCGGGCGGGTTGCTCTGCCTGACGATGACGCCAAGCTCGTCGAACGGCGTCCCGGTGCTGGGTAGCTGGGCGCTGCTGGACACGCTCGTGCTCTACGACCTCGCCAAGAATGTCGTCTCGTTCCAGCCGCTCGACTGCGCGGCCTTTCTCGCCGCCACAGGATAACGTACGACGACTT
The DNA here is from genome assembly GCA_009805545.1 of Oryza longistaminata. Lineage (NCBI taxonomy): Eukaryota > Viridiplantae > Streptophyta > Magnoliopsida > Poales > Poaceae > Oryza > Oryza longistaminata. The sequence goes on along the minus strand of CM020186.1, from coordinate 16,421,850 downwards.
CTATACGGAATTAATCCAAGTATTTGTACTATGATTTTGTGTCATTGTGTGTGATTTTGCAGCTAGATTTTTAGTACGTTATGATCGATGTAACTGTATGCATGCAAGCTTGGCCATCTAGATGGCACGTTTGTATAGTTCCATAGTTTGTATGAACCTTTTTTGTGTCGTTAAATTTTCTTTTTATCTTATATTATATTTGAGTAATATATCTGGTGGCTTAACTTACAGATTCGAGATATCATTTTATTTCGATGTTTTTTTCTCGTCATACATTGTTAAACAAAGTGCATCTTAAACTGGCACATCTCCATTCTCCACGCATCCAAAAGAGGTCCCCATCAGTTGCTCACGGCTGATTATATGCCGCAACGACTTATTACTGATAACAAAATAATTTATAGGTAAAACTTTTAATATGAGTTCTTTGCGACTTAGTAGTAAAAGCCATTGTTAAAAAAAAAATCAAAAATCAAGTTTTAAAATTTAAATTTTGGCAAGCCGTTGCTTACCATAGGGTGAAAGGCCAGATGAGCCGTGTGAGTGACAGGCCCTCGCCTACCATCTTCAGTCCTTGTGAGAGGCGCCGGCGAATTCTTGGAGCACATAGGCAAGGAAATCGCGAATCAGTTGAGTGGGAGCAGAGATTATCCGAACGAAGGTGATCAGTCCAACAGCACCCGGCGGGGCTTGTCGTCGTCGTCGACCTCCGGCGGCGGCGGCGGCGGCGGCGGCGTGCAGGAGAAACATGTCGAGCCTCATGTGTTCCTGGGCATTGGCACGCCGGCGATGAACGTCACGCTCGTGTTCGACACCACCAGCGACCTCCTCTGGACACAGTGCCAGCCATGCCTGAGCTGCGTCGCCGAGGCAGGCGACATGTACGACCCGAACAAAACAGAAACCTACGCAAACCTGACCAGTAGTAGCTACAATTACACATACAGTAAACAATCCTTCACCTCGGGTTACTTCGCCACGGAGACGTTCGCCCTGGGAAACTGAGGCTCTTCACTCGAATTGATGTGGCCAAGATGCTTTGTTCGGTTTTCCCACTCCTTCTCTGCTCGATGCAGCTCGCTGTGCATATGACGGGTTACCTGGTAGATCTTCATACGGAGAAGCTTTTCATGGATTAGAGTTAGAGGCTCGGAGCAGAGAAGCAACAATTTTGCCCATAGGCAACTCAATTTTGTTTACCTAGCTTACCCCCAATTAGTCATTAGTCTTATTTTTTAGGCTAATTATGTAATTAATGACTTAGCCTTAATTCTATCACCATGTATGTATCCGTGACATATATATAATATAAAGAAAAGATTGTTTTTCTTTGCCTATCATCTGGTACTAATCGCAGCAAAACACTTCTGAATCTGTCTCGCGCACTATGTGGCTCTCTTGTTCCGACATTTGCAATCACATTAATTTCAATGTTTACTGTGCCAAATTTAGTATTTTGTTTTCGGTTCAGATCTTTCCAAGGTAACTCTTTTGATTTAAGGAATGTGGGGCTGGACGAAGTAGACGCGTCTGCCGTGCGGTGACATGAGGTGGTAGCGGAGCTTCCCGCGTTCGGTGAGCTGCAGCTCGCCGGCGGCGGAGCGCCTCAGCCGCACTGCCATGGTGACAACGGCGGTGCGCGCGGCCATGCCGTTTGTCTCGGGGCGGTCGTGCTCGACGCCGGCGACCCAGCAGATGCAGAACCTTCCGTCGCCGACATACACCAGGTTACCAGGACAGTCATACTGCGAGTGCGCGGCCACCAACTCCCTGGGGAAGGTCTCGTTCCACGACCGGCGGCCTGGCCTCGACGTCGCAGGCGCACAGGCACAGCACCACCGCGCCGTAGGGGCCCGGCCCGCGTCCCAAGCCGATGGCGGCGCCGAGCTCCCGCACGTACATCGCCTGCCCGTGGAGCGGCAGCTCCCAGCTTCCCTCTTTCCGCCACGCCGACGCCACCGTGCCGCCGGCGTCCAGGGAGAAGGTGCCTTCCCCGGCTATGGAGACCCACGCTCGCCGGCCGATGGTCAGGTAGGCCGTTACGACGGGCGCTGGCTTGCGGCAGTAGTAATCTCCGGGGTCCCCGAGAGGCGGCTCCGGAACAGGGACGACACGCCATCCGCCGCCGCCGCCGCCTGGGAGCCGCCGCATCACGGCGAAGTTACTCCGGCCCGGCTGTGCTTGACATGCCATGACGAGCACCATGTCGTCCCCGACAGAGAGCATGATAGGCTGGCACATGGTAGTGCCCAGCTCCGGGCCGGCCCGCATGGCGCCGCTGCCACCGGGGGGGCCGTCGTCGTCGACGACGACGGTGGCGCCGAAGGGGCTCACCCCGAGGATCTGCTTGCCGGAGACGGTGAAGGAGTGAAACACGTAGTGGTAGTAGCCGCGAGGGAAGTGCGCCACGGGGCGCGGAAAGCGGCGCCGCGCCGCCGGTGGCGGGTCGTCGTCGTCGGAGAAGAGATCCTTGCGGCGGAAGCGGAAGACAAGGCTGCCCTCCTTGTCGTCGAGCACCACCGCATAGACGGCCCCACCACGTCGCTGGCGGCGTTTCGCGGCCCTGGCCATGGCCAGGGTGCGTTGAGCTGAGCGCGCGGTTTCCGTCGCTTATATTCATTCAGTTGGCACGAAGCAGAGTCGGAGTCCAAAGCCGAGTCGGAGTCGGTCTCGAATTCTCAAAGCGCGCTGCGCGCGGAGTACCGAGCACGAGTCGGAGTCGATCTCGAAGCGGATTCCGAGTCGGAGTCGATCATATGTGCGTATAAATCCTATCTACCTCGCACCCAACATTCATCACACCAAGAATTGAGAAGCAGCCATCGATCATCGCACCCAGCAAAAGCATTCCCATTCCGAGAGGAGAGCGACCGAGCGAGTAGGAGAGCGAGAGCAGGGAGCGAGCAGCCGATTCAGGTACGCCGCCGACGTTTCCAATCCCGATTCCGGTGGAGATAGAGATGGGGACGGCGATCGAGCTGGGCGGCGCGAGGAGGATTTGCTCCGCGGTCCGCCGCCGGCGGATGGGCGACCACTGGACGGCACGACGGCCGGCTTGCTGCGCCGCCGGGAGAGAAGAGACTCCGCTCCGACGACGGTTTCATTATACATTTGACCTAATTTTCTCCTTTTTACTGCTACTTTTCATGTTCGCTACCATTATCCATTACTATGCTCTGTTCTAGTTAGCTGTTGCTTCTGTTCTTCGCCTCCTCCATCTGCCGCTCTTCCAATTGGATTGCTAATACTAGTCATTATCATTGTCTTTGCGTTCTGCATATCAATGTTCAGTTGCCGCGTGCTAACGTGTTTGCCTCTGTTTAGCTTGCAGGTGACAAGAGCTGAAGACGCCGCCGCTTGCCTGACCGCCGACGAGGCCCCCCAAAAAAATTTCTTCTCTTACTACTTGTTTACTTTTTCGCACTTTAATTTCTGCATATATAGTACTATTAGCTAGTAGTAGCAGCATTAACCATGTCTGATTATATTCGTCATTATCATTATGAAGCTATTATTCGGAGTGGCGTCATTTACCCTGTTAATGTTTTACCACTTTGGCAGCATGTGGCCATGTTGGACGTGGTGGAGGCCTGGCGTCCAGTGGGTTCGCTCACTCCTATGATCTGCCAGCAATTGGGAGAGCTGACAAAGCGTCTGATGAGAAGGCTGTTGATTATTTTGAGAGATCTGTTCGCGGGTGGCCTTTGTCTGCTGACATTTGATGCCTCAAATTTCGTGGTTACTTCAGAGGGAATACCAAGGTTGCTGGTGGGAAACCTGAGAACAGTCCAGAGCTCTAATGACATGATTGATTATAATCTCTCTCTAATGGCTGATATGTTCGAGAATACTTTCCTGTGGCCAAGCAACCAAGGTGTGCCGCCTGAGGTCAAACATTTGCTAAAGATGATGAGAGGACAGTGCAATGGTGTAAAGGCTAGAGACCTTCTTTACTTGATCATCAACCACTCCGCTCTTGTCCCTCTTGAGAACAGGGTATTCTTGCAGTTAGCCATTCACCAGTGCGTGATGGATTCCTTGTTCAAGAGTGATCACGCTTCCTACAACTACATCCTTCAGAACCTGGAGTATCCAACAGACTGGCACACGCTTGTGTAAGGAAACGTATTCCTCCAGCAATTTTATCAGGGCAGCTCGTACAACCCAAATGGCACCGACCAGCCTAGGCAGGTGCTAAGGTTCACCAGGAACTCAGGCGAACACGGACAGCAGCATGATTGGGACCAGAATAGTGGCATGAGGCTCTTCACTCGAATTGATGTGGCCAAGATGCTTTGTTCGGTTTTCCCACTCCTTCTCTGCTCGATGCAGCTCGCTGTGCATATGACGGGTTACCTGGTAGATCTTCATACGGAGAAGCTTTTCATGGATTAGAGTTAGAGGCTCGGAGCAGAGAAGCAACAATTTTGCCCATAGGCAACTCAATTTTGTTTACCTAGCTTACCCCCAATTAGTCATTAGTCTTATTTTTTAGGCTAATTATGTAATTAATGACTTAGCCTTAATTCTATCACCATGTATGTATCCGTGACATATATATAATATAAAGAAAAGATTGTTTTTCTTTGCCTATCATCTGGTACTAATCGCAGCAAAACACTTCTGAATCTGTCTCGCGCACTATGTGGCTCTCTTGTTCCGACATTTGCAATCACATTAATTTCAATGTTTACTGTGCCAAATTTAGTATTTTGTTTTCGGTTCAGATCTTTCCAAGGTAACTCTTTTGATTTAAGGAATGTGGGGCTGGACGAAGTAGACGCGTCTGCCGTGCGGTGACATGAGGTGGTAGCGGAGCTTCCCGCGTTCGGTGAGCTGCAGCTCGCCGGCGGCGGAGCGCCTCAGCCGCACTGCCATGGTGACAACGGCGGTGCGCGCGGCCATGCCGTTTGTCTTGGGGCGGTCGTGCTCGACGCCGGCGACCCAGCAGATGCAGAACCTTCCGTCGCCGACATACACCAGGTTACCAGGACAGTCATACTGCGAGTGCGTGGCCACCAACTCCCTGGGGAAGGTCTCGTTCCACGACCGGCGGATCACCGGCGGCCTGGCCTCGACGTCGCAGGCGCACAGGCACAGCACCACCCCGCCGTAGGGGCCCGGCCCGCGTCCCAAGCCGATGGCGGCGCCGAGCTCCCGCACGTACATCGCCTGCCCGTGGAGCGGCAGCTCCCAGCTTCCCTCTTTCCGCCACGCCGACGCCACCGTGCCGCCGGCGTCCAGGGAGAAGGTGCCTTCGCCGGCTATGGAGACCCACGCTCTCCGGCCGATGGTCAGGTAGGCCGTTACGACGGGCGCTGGCTTGCGGCAGTAGTAGTCTCCGGGGCCCCCGAGCGGCGGCTCCGGAACAGGGACGACACGCCATCCGCCGCCGCCGCCGCCTGGGAGCCGCCGCATCACGGCGAAGTTACTCCGGCCCGGCTGTGCTTGACATGCCATGACGAGCACCATGTCGTCCCCGACAGGGAGCAGGATAGGCTGGCACATGGTGGTGCCCAGCTCCGGGCCGGCCCGCACGGCGCCGCTGCCACCGGGGCGCCCGTCGTCGACGACGACGACGGTGGCGCCGAAGGGGCTCACCCCGAGGATCTGCTTGCCGGAGACGGTGAAGGAGTGAAACACGTAGTGGTAGTAGCCGCGAGGGAAGTGCGCCACGGGGCGCGGAAAGCGGCGCCGCGCCGCCGGTGGCGGGTCGTCGTCGTCGGAGAAGAGATCCTTGCGGCGGAAGCGGAAGACAAGGCTGCCCTCCTTGTCGTCGAGCACCACCGCATAGACGGCCCCACCACGTCGCTGGCGGCGTTTCGCGGCCCTGGCCATGGCCAGGGTGCGTTGAGCTGAGCGCGCGGTTTCCGTCGCTTATATTCATTCAGTTGGCACGAAGCAGAGTCGGAGTCCAAAGCCGAGTCGGAGTCGGTCTCGAATTCTCAAAGCGCGCTGCGCGCGGAGTACCGAGCACGAGTCGGAGTCGATCTCGAAGCGGATTCCGAGTCGGAGTCGATCATATGTGCGTATAAATCCTATCTACCTCGCACCCAACATTCATCACACCAAGAATTGAGAAGCAGCCATCGATCATCGCACCCAGCAAAAGCATTCCCATTCCGAGAGGAGAGCGACCGAGCGAGTAGGAGAGCGAGAGCAGGGAGCGAGCAGCCGATTCAGGTACGCCGCCGACGTTTCCAATCCCGATTCCGGTGGAGATAGAGATGGGGACGGCGATCGAGCTGGGCGGCGCGAGGAGGATTTGCTCCGCGGTCCGCCGCCGGCGGATGGGCGACCACTGGACGGCACGACGGCCGGCTTGCTGCGCCGCCGGGAGAGAAGAGACTCCGCTCCGACGACGGTTTCATTATACATTTGACCTAATTTTCTCCTTTTTACTGCTACTTTTCATGTTCGCTACCATTATCCATTACTATGCTCTGTTCTAGTTAGCTGTTGCTTCTGTTCTTCGCCTCCTCCATCTGCCGCTCTTCCAATTGGATTGCTAATACTAGTCATTATCATTGTCCTCTTTTAACTTTTTACCTGAATGTGTGCGTGCATGCCCCGTCAAGCAGAAATAGCTGCTGTAAATTCCTGACCATTTCACTCTCTTGACCAAGTAATTTTTCCAAACGGCCTGGACAGACCACCGCTAGACCAAGAAATTAAAGAACGCATGCCAACGTAATTGGAAATTAAAGATTCAATACCTTGACCGCTTTAACCCCTTCTTCCCCGAATGTTGCAACCAACGCGTTAGCTGCGATTGACGCCTTACACACCACGTCGCACTTTGAGCTCGCACGTGCTCTGCTAAAATTGACCAAATTGGGAACCTTAATTTGATCAGTATGGATTCTAATCAACTAGACCGGTGACTGAAGAGCTTCCACCAACCATGAACGGGCCTGATAGGTCGATAAAATTGTCTGAAAATTCTCAGGAGTGTGGAAGAACCGATCTCGCAGGTAGCAACCGGCAACAGTTAATTGGTTGGGGAAGTTAATTTAAGTACATGTAAGATTAGTAACGGTCGCCATGCTGCTTGTAGTGATGTGTGCTTGTCAGTTTGTCAGCAAACCAAATTTTGATTAAAACGCCCGTGCTTACTAAAAGAGTACTAGTTGGTATACTCGGTATTATTAGCAGCAAATTGAGACGGACATGCCGCTGAAAATTCGTGTGTCTACAACTCTAGCTGACCAAACAGTCGGGTGATACTGTTTAATTTATACAGTAATTTTGCCACGTTTGAAACATTTTATTGATTGAATTATGGCTCATTTCTATTTGATTACAGGAATATATAAAATATTTTGGCAAATAAACTTAATAGTTTTAAAACAAGTGGTCTAAAGTCTGAACAATGAAAATGTATACAGTACACACAAGCTTTCCAATTTCCATACATGCGAACTAATAACTATCATCAAAAGTTTTAGAAAAATACACATGTTTTCCAATATTATTATATCTATGTGCAAAGTTTCATCTTTAATTTTATTATATTTAAATCGTAAAAAAGATAAATTTCTGACACATTAATTCGTACTTTTAAAATTGTTAGATTTTTCATCTTTTTTTTTGTCATGGTCAAAATGTAATGAATTTAAAGTTCATACTACATATATGAATAATATTATTAAAAGAAGGTACATGTACAATTTTTAAAAGATTTTTCAGTTATACTTATTACTCCCTCCATATTTTAATGTATGACACCGTTGACTTTTAAACCAATATTTGACCATTCGTTTTATTCAAATTTATAGCATGCTTAAACATTTGATGACGAATCAAGTCACAATAAAATAAATGATGGTTACATAAATTTTTTGAATAAGACGAATAGTCAAACGTTGGATAAAAAGCCAACGACGTCATACATTAAAATATGGAGGTAGTAGTTTGTTTACACGAAATGCATGTGTAACCTAAGCACGTCTACAGTATATGTTCGCTTAAGCAGTACAAGAAAAAAAGGTTTTTAACACCCAAATATATTTTTGAAAACGTAGAGCAAATAATCTGTTTCAATGATCCAATAGATAAATAATCTAATTAAGCTTTAGCCGGTCAGATCATCGTCGTTGAATCGGCCATCGGTGATCGGTTGATCGAATGCCGCGCTAGCTAGCAATAGCGTAGCTACATGCTGTGTTGGTTGGTGGCGCCGTGCGTGGCGGTGGCCGATCGCGATCGATGGCCGGCGTCAGTACGTCTTGACGACTAGCGAAGAATTCTATCAGGGTATTGCTACGACCAGCTGCTGGTTCTATGAATTCCGGCGAGATATATATCGATCGATCGTATATAGTACTTCCTTCATCCTAAAATACTTGATGTCGTTGATTTTTTTAAAATTATTTGACCGTTCGTCTTATTTAAAAAATTAAGTAATATTATCAATTCTTTTCTGTCATTTGATTTATTGTTAAATATACTTTTATGTATACATATAGTTTTATACATTTCACGAAAGTTTTTAAATAAAAAGAATAATTAAATAATGTTTAAAAAAGTCAACGGCGTCAAACATTTAGGAGAGTAGGGAGTACGTACATACGTGGTGCCGGTGGCAACGGCGGCCGAAGCACGAGCGAGCTAGCAACAAGTCTCTTCTCCGGCGCTCGCTTGCTTTGACGATGGAATTAATTGAAGCGAATTAGCGCGACCGATCGATGGCCAAGTGGCTAGCTATAATATATACTGTTATAATAATTCATGCATGCTAGTACAAATTAAGTCGTAGTTACGTAATGAAACGTCGTTACTTCAGGCCCAGGAGCACGTACTAGCTAGCAATCGCAATTTCCATGCAGTTTCTTGATTTCATTCGATCTTGCACTGCATGACGAATTTCAAAAGACAATGATATATTGGTCGCGATCGTCGATCGGAAACACACATGAATCAATTAACCGATCGATCTAGCTAGCTATCGAGAGATCGAGCTGCTCATGATTATACTACCTCCGTTTCAAAATATTTGACACCGTTGACTTGTTAGCACATGTTTGATCGTTCGTCTTATTCAAAAAAATTTGTGAAATATGTAAAACTATATGTGTACATGAAAGTATATTTAACAATAAATCAAATGATATAACAAGAATAAATAATTACTTAAATTTTTTGAATAAGACGAATGATCAAACACGTATTAAAAAGTCAACGGTGTCAAACATTTTGAAACGGAGTGAGTATATCACAGTGACGGTATATATGACACTGACGACATGACTGACCGGGAGTTGCCAGATTAGAATTAAGCTGGTCGAGAAATGTAATTAATCGGTCCAAGTCCGCGTTGAATTATCTTCCCGGTCTTGCTACGCATATATCTGCTACTCAAATGCTATACGTGGCACAATTTTTATGGTGATTAATTATCTACTAAGAAGAAGGGGGGGAAAAGGGGATATAATTGGATGTTGTCAAATGCCTGAGTACTGATCAGCTTATTAGTTATGAGCAGTCAAAAGATATTTACCAAGGCACCAACTTAATTTATTTATGCACAAGGTGAAGATGCGTGTGTTGAACGTATGGATCGATATACTACACGTGTGGATACAAACATTGCCTCTACTGCATGCCCCTCGAATCTCTCTAGTTTGTAATTATATGCCATGAATTTTGTACTCTTCCCCGGAAAATGTTTTGACCTCTCGATGGGTCGTTGTAACACGTTTATTTAGAAACCATCGAAATAGTTATATTTTTTTTAATTTTAAAAATTATATCATTCATACAATATATGTATATCCCTTTATAAAATTTTATGTCCAAACTTAACTCATACATTGAGATATAAAAAAGAAAATTTCAACCATATAAAAGTAGTAGTGTACTATTCATATCTGAATTTATTTTTTCCCTCTCAATGTAGAGTGGTATATTTCAGTATTTCCCTATACCGTATATTATCATTTTTTTTAAAAAAATACAACTATTCTACTTTTTAAAAAAATATAACTATTTTGCAATGAATTTGGAAGAAAAGGTGTACGACGGGACATTCTAGACCCTTAAGGAGGTACATGATGGAACATTTACTTGAGAGATTAAAATTCATTTCACCTCTTTTCCTTTGTAAAATGGAAACTGTCGACGGGCTATACCCGACTACGGTATTTGTAAAATATGAAGATCATACGTATCAGAATATACGCGGGATTATATCAAGAAGATAAGAGGCAATGATTTATACTGGTTCGGGCTTTTAAGATAAATAATAACCCTACTACAATTTATATGTATTGTTGGGATATGTGCCACATGGATTACAAAGGGAGGAGAAAGAGATGATCAATCTAATCCGCTGACTAGAACCCGCCGAGAACAATCTAGCTAGATCTAATCAGCAACTAGGGCTTCGGCTTCTTTCGGATTGTATCTTGATGTGGCTCTGCGTATGGTTGTAAGGACTTTGTATTTATAGCAATGAGTATCTTCTTCTCCAAGTAGAATTTAGAGAGTTTAGGCTAGACACGAGCGGGAGAAACTTAGTTTTTTCCGAATAGGACTCTGACACCTTCTACCCCGGATAAACAATTTCCTTACATACTCGCAAAAATCCGTATATAAGGAATTTCCTTCATGTATACATCCTCCGTTTCACAATGTAAGTTATTCTAGCATTTTCCACATTCATATTGATGTTAATGAATCTAGCTAGATATATATGTCTAGATTCATTAATATCAATATGAATATGGGAAATGCTAGAATGACTTACATTGTGAAACAAGTATATATGTGGTATTTTTGTATATCACAAACCCTTGTATAGAAGAGATATACCTTATCTATAACCCAAACAAAAATATATATCCAGATGAAGATCTCTCGCTCATTTGACTTTTTTTTTTAAAAAAAATATACACAATATATTAAGTTATGCCAAGGAGACCTACACAAGTATAATTAATGATCAAAAGTTTGAATAAAATATACTCCATGTTTGTGATAGAAGGTTTACGAATCCTTTCCTGGTTCGATGTGTACGTCTTCTTTATCAATGGAATGGGACGAAGCTTCTGCCTTTGTTTTAGAAAATATATACTCCTCAAAATTGTGACATATACCCTCAAGAAGGATCGAGTCTCTCCATTAACTAGCTACTTCATACTACTTACACGTTGCCCCTCAATAATACAACTATACATATATTCTCTTCCTTTTTTAATCTTACATGAATAGCACTCCAGTTACAAATTTTTAATTTACGCGCGCCACTAACCCGTCAATTACGCCATCTCTCCACCCCCAAACATTATAAAAACAGGACCCCCTTGCACTTGCACACACGCACACTCCTCTCATTCGATCGCCATTAGCTGCTTTGCTTGCACTACTGCTGCTAGCTAGCTGCTCGATCTCTTATCACATATCATATATATACCAACTAATTACGATCGAATTAAGGAGCTAGCAATCAATCAAGACCATGGATAGCCTGCCAAAGAGAGACGCTAACTACGTCCCTTTGAGCCCCATCACCTTCCTCCACAGGGCCGCCTCCGTCTACGCCGACCGCACCTCCGTCGTGTACGGCGCCACCAGCTTCACGTGGCGCCAGACGCACCACCGCTGCCTCCGCCTCGCCGCCGCGCTCCAGGCTCTCGCCGTCTCCAAGAACGACGTCGTAAGTAACCCTATACCCTATTATTATAGTCATCTTCGGGCGAGTTCAGAGATTCTGAGAAATAGCGGGTGAGATCGACTATCTAGTGAGAATCTAAAGAGTTATCGTAGCTTTTTCATATTTTGGCTTCTAGAATGACTACAAATTTTTACAATCTAGGTAAGAATCTAAACTATTTTGGGAGAGTTGAAAATAAGATGTAGTATATGTCACTATCCATGCATGTCACGTGCTAATTTTTGTATCAAACCATTGATTTTTGTTTGTATACATGTGGTTACGTAGGTGTCCGTCATCGCGCCCAACACGCCGGCGCTGTACGAGATGCACTTCGCCGTGCCGATGGCCGGAGCGGTGCTGAACGCCATCAACACCCGCCTCGACGCGGCCAACGTCGCCGCCATCGTCAGGCACGCCGAGCCCAAGGTGCTCTTCGTCGACTACCAGTTCATCCGCGTCGCCACCGACGCGCTCAAGGCCGTCATGGGCGACGGCGACGGCGGCGGCGAGGTCAGGGCGCCCTTGCCGCTGCTCGTCGTCATCGACGACGTCGACAAGCCGACGGGCGCCCGCGTCGGCGAGCTCGAGTACGAGCAGCTGGTGGCGCGTGGCGACCCGGCGAGGTACCCGCCTCGGCCGGTGGAGGACGAGTGGGACGCCGTTGCGCTCAACTACACCTCCGGCACGACGTCGGCGCCCAAGGGCGTCGTGTACAGCCACCGTGGCGCGTACCTCAACACCATGGGCCTTCTTCTCCAGTGGGGCGTCGGCCACGAGCCGGTCTACCTGTGGTCGCTCCCGATGTTCCACTGCAACGGCTGGACATTCACCTGGGGCGTGGCGGCGCGCGGCGGCACGAACGTCTGCATCCGCGCGCCGACCGCCGACGCCATGTACGCGGCGTTCGCCGCGCACGGCGTCACCCACATGTGCGCCGCGCCGGTGCTCTTCAAATCCTCCTCGACGCGTGCCGGGAGCCGCTGCGCCGCCCCGTGGAGGTGCTCACCGGCGGCGCGCCGCCGCCCGCGGCGCTGCTCGAGCGCGTCGAGCGGCTCGGCTTCCACGTCACGCACGCCTACGGCATGACGGAGGCCACCGGCGTGGTGATGGTGTGCGAGTGGCGGGAGCAGTGGGACGCCCTGCCGCCGTCGGAGCGCGCGCGGCTCAAGGCGCGGCAGGGCGTGAGCGCGCTCACCCTCGCCGACGCCGACGTGAAGGACCTCAAGACGATGGAGAGCGTGCCCCGCGACGGCGCCACCATGGGCGAGGTCGTGCTCCGCGGCAGCAACGTCATGAAGGGATACTTCAAGAACCCGCGCGCCACGGCGGACGCGTTCCGGGACGGGTGGTTCCTCACCGGCGACGTGGGCGTCGTCCACCCGGACGGGTACGTGGAGATCAAGGACCGGTCCAAGGACGTGATCATCTCCGGCGGCGAGAACATCAGCAGCGTGGAGGTGGAGGCGGCGCTGTACCAGCACCCGGCGGTGCGGGAGGCGGCGGTGGTGGCCATGCCGCACCCGCACTGGGGCGAGACGCCGTGCGCGTTCGTGGCGCTGAAGCGGGAGTTCGCCGGCGCCGGCGAGGTGAGCGAGCAGGAGGTGGTGTCCTTCTGCCGGAACAGGATGGCGCACTACATGGTGCCGAGGAAGGTGGTGTTCGTCGACGAGCTCCCCAAGAACTCCACGGGGAAGGTGCAGAAGCTCGCGCTGCGCGACATGGCGCGCCGCCTCCGCCTCAGGGCGCCCGACAAGGCGAGGCCCGTCGCTGCCCCTGCCCGCCATGCGCCGTTGACTCAAACTGCTAGGCTTTGACTTTTTTGCTGACGTCAGCACGTGACTACGTGGTAAGGATTGCTATTGGTCTCTAAAAAAAGGGAAAACCACACACCTTTGTAGTAGTACACTTTAGTAGTATTTTCTTTTTAATTTTTCATACGGATGCAATATGGTCATAGTGTATATTATCATCGTTGATAATAAATGAACTAGTGACATAATTAATTTGTTCGTTGATAGATGATGAAGAAATCTTGGATAATCCAAATAAGGTCTAAACTACGAAGATTACATGATACTATTGTCTTAAGAGTTCTATAGCTAATTAAATGGCTGCAAAATGTAAAGAAAAATATTTTTGTGTTTTTTTTTTCAGTGGTACTTCCTCCATATCAAAATAATTGTACTATTTCACGCTAAATTAGAGGAGTGCACTTATTTTGGAACGAATGAAGTCCTAGTACTACATGTGAAGTGACAAAAAAGCAGATTTAAGAAAACAAAATATATGTATTAGAAACAAAAAAGACAATTTGCACGCCCATATACACTGGAGTAGCTTCATAGCTTCAGATCAATGTCACGCTGAGCGCATGCCAATTTTTATAATCGGATCTACTTACTATCTCGATAACTCCAATAACTTTCATTCACATGTTTAATCATTGGTCTTATTTGAATTTTTTTGTCAGAAGATATGAATCATGCTTAAAGTATTTTTAGTGATAAAATAACCTACAATAAAATAAATAATAATTACATTTTTTTATAAAATGAATTGTTAAATTTGTGCAAGTTAACGACATCATCGGTTAAAAAGTTTAGGTAGATCCTTACTAGCTTTGAAGTCGGACTAGGTGAAGGCGTATCATTTAAAATAACAAATTTAATCTTGCCATGTGTGTACAGTGTACTTGTTTATCAGCGTTCATTGTCCTGGTTTTAGCATCACCAGTTCTGTAAATAATCGGTCGTACTATCAAAGAGCTGGAGGACAGTTCTTGCAATCAATATTCTATCGGATGCTGATAGCGCTTTACTTTAAAAAAAAAAAAAGAATCATAACGTGCGTCCATGAACAAATCGCCACCAAGGCACCAACATCAAATTCTGACCAGATAGTCAGCATGCTCAAATCTTTTAGGTAGACGCTCTTATCATGAAAAAAATAGAAAAAAAGTCATCAAGCACGGGATGCACATTATGTTCTGCAAATGCAACAAATATTTTAGGCTTGTAGCTTTGTTTAAGCTGAAGTACGTACTATGAAGTATTCAAGTGCACGCATTATTTCCCTTATTTATTTTATGGAAATAAATCTTGTCCATGTCGAGCTGAATCAAGCGCTGCATCATCACCTACGATTTATAATTGATTTTCGTTTGGGACTATTTATACACAGTGGCGGACCCAGAAAATTTTATGAGCCTGGGCAAGTCTATTGATGATGGATGGATTCTCGAAATTTCAACAAGAGCTAATTCCCTACAAATAAGCAGGAGGATCCAAACCCAATGCAAATCACTTCATTCAGATTAATTCTTACGTTCTGCTTGTCTAAGTACTCTACTCCTGCTAGCATGCCATTTCATCTGCCTGCCTAATTAAGTACCCAAGCACCCAATGAAACTAAGCTACTGCTGCACTCTGCCTACTGCCACACGTGTCCTGCTAGGCGCTTGCTAATTAAGCTCATTTCTCAACCATGTTCCCTGCCACAAATGGATGAGCCAGGGTAGTTGCCCAGGGTAGCCGGGCTGTAAATCCGCCACTGTTTATACATCACATATGCATTTCTCTCCTTCCTCTTCTCCAATCATACGATTTTCTTCATCTTCTACTCTCACCTTTGGCTAGCTTTACCGGTGTCACTTATCCCTCTCTTTGCAACCTCCTTACCTTCACCTCCCTTCATCTCCTCTGGCTGCGATACCCCGCACCGCCATACTTATAGCTTGTCTTCGGTGGCTCCATCGTCGAAACTACCGCCACCTCCTGTCGGCTATCGTCTCTAGCTAGTATTCCTACACTATATCCATCCTAAGCCTTCTAACCACTCAAATGATGAGCTTGTCCCATTAACAACACTAGGTCACCACCCTCCTCCTCTCTCAATGCCGAGGTGGCGCCACCGTGGTCTCTTGCTGCCCTGGCCACCAACACAGCTAAGCCGCTACTGCCCTGGCCATCCTTCTAAGTCGGGCACTACCTCCCGCCCTCAACCCCAACTATGAAATCCTAACCACTTGGGGGATTGTCTGAGATGAGGAAGGAGGTCATGGAGTACAAATCTTGAAGTGGATCTGAAGGTTAGAAATTCACTTGATTTTTTCTCTTAAATCGTGCGCATGATTCCCCGCAAAAAAAAAAAAAAAATCGTGCGCATGATGTGTAGATTTGTTTGATACGTAGACTTAAATTTTCGTTTCCTTTTAATTTGTGGAACTATGATCGTCACGGTAAAGTTTTACTCTTAACCTGTCGGAGAAACAAAGTTATTTTGTTTCTAGGCACTATTTCAAGATCTAGCAATGCATCGGACGAATCAGAATACTAGTATAGTAGAAGCTACGCAGACATATATTTCCATCCGGAGGATGAGATTAATTGTGGCATTGGCATGTTCAGACTTCAGACTGCAGAACATTGTCGCTTGCCTGTACTGATGGATGATCGTTGTTGGAGGGAGTTCACAATCACAATGTACATGTTGTTGCATTGGTATGGGCGTAAGGCATGGATTACTTCTAAAACTGAACAGTGAAGTTGATGATCTTGCCATCACTAAGCCGTCTCTTTTCTGTAGAATGGTGCGAAACATTTTCTTCAGGATTCCTGGCAGCTGGTTTGCTCCTCGTGACTGGCAGAGCGCTAGTGCTGACGTTTCAGAAAACAACAGGGAGAACCTTTCTTCACGAAAAATATACATCCAACATTGCTGCAATCCGACAGATGGTGACACGAAAAGCCTAAACTGGAGCAAATGCTTCTGCTTGACTTAAATTTGATGAGCTGGGCGATTATATAAATCTTTCTGAAGAAATTTTAAATTTTGCGCTGTCGTACCGCTTGAAATTCGGCCCAAAGATTGCAGATCCTTTACACGCAGTAATCACAAGCTGGATTCTATATGATTCCATTTTCCATCTTCTGTCTGAATTCGTCAGTGCAGGCGACATTTGATCATGCAGTGCAGAGCATATATAGCAGGGGCGCAGTCTGAATTTCGTAATGCCTTTTTTTTGTGACGTGCTCCTTCCTTATATTTACACCTTAGTATGTGACATTATCAGGACAAGTAGGATACATGCGACTGATCTTATCTTATAGAGAAATCTCTTCTCTATAGGCTTTTTTTTTAGGCAATCGTCCTTAAAGAAGCAGCGCTATGCAGTGTACATTGGGAACAGCATCGTCGGACCTTGGTCGCATATGGGCCGAGGCCAACATTATCCAGGGCCCAAGGCCGATTAAACATCTACCTAGACTTGGAGGCCCAATGAAGGACAGGTACCAATCTACCTGGGCCCAAGGCCATAAGCTAGCGCGCGTGCGTGACAAAGACGGCCCAGCAACACCTAGGCGTGGATCGGCCGCAGAATGCGGAGAAAACGAGATATGACAAGTGATGCGTGGTATCAATATTGAGGTTCCGTGTTCAATTCTCAGCACATTTAAAGATTTTTTAAAAAATATTTGGAGTGATGTCCCTCTCTTTAAATCTCGATTTTTAAAATGCAGAGAAAACCATGAGCAATGCGGCGGCGGAAGACGGCCATCGGTGGTGTATCAATTTGCTAGTCGGCCGTACACCGGCTGGCGGGTAGGGTCGTTGTGTTTGGCATCTGCGGTTCTGCACAGTACTCTTTTTCTAACCGTCCGTCCCTAGACGACTTCTTTTTTTCACCGTGTTTGGCAATGCATATGCATCGTACTTCGATCGATGTGAGAGACATAGTACGGCACTGTCTGGGACGACCGTCTCGGTGATCATCGGCCGTACCGTACGTGATTATTCCCTGAACGTAAGTACGCACTCGTGTGAAAACGACGAATTGCCCGTCCTTCCACAAGATGGCACATGCCATATGCAAACATTTTTCTTTTTTTTTTTGGTTGTGTTTAGTTCCACGTCAAAATTGGAAGTTTGAAGAAATTGGAACGATGCGACAGAAAAATTTGAAGTTTGTCTATGTAGAAAAGTTCGATGTGACGGAAAAATTGAAAGTTTGAAGAAAAAAGTTGGAATCTAAACAAGGCTTTTATGTATTCCCTTCATCTCAAATTATAGTGTGTCCTTTTTTTAAGGATAATCAAACTCGGTAACTTTTAACTAATAATCGTACTAACCACATATATATACATACTAAGTATTATACATGTTATATCACTAGATTTATATTTTAAAATACTTTCATTTGATGCTAATTTCATATCTGTTAGGAACATAATATGAAATAAATTAATGTGTTATTGATGACTATGTAAAAAAAAATATATAATTTAGGACAGAGGGATAACACACTAAAAAAGCATAATCTCGTAACTCGTGCACAATACTGTTAGGAGGTGAACCAAATCTCTAAGGTGTTATTTTAGATGGCTAAAACAATCCAAAACAATACCATTCTCATATAAAGTCTAGAACAATAATATAATTTGAGAACTTTTAGGTACAATACGCTGGTAGTATATACTACTATATATACAATTCAATGGTGTAGATTGATTTGATCTTCCACTTAAATAGGTCATAGTATAAAATTTATAAGGGTAAATTTATCTTTTACTTTGTTATTCCGCCGGTTTATTTATGTTAAAAAGAAAATAGTTGATCTAGATAAAAAAAAATTGGTACCATCATTGGGATTGTATAAATAGGTGTAAACCTAGCTAGCAAGATTTGGAATGTGTAAGGCTTTTCACGTATATTTGCTATGGTACAACCTAATTATTTGATCCGTAATTGGTCACTTATAACTGACGTATGTATGCAGGAATCGTGCCGCTGTGACATGTGTCATCGTCTCTCGAAGGCACACAAACGAGATCGAACAGAGATTAACTCTCAACCATGAAATTCATAGAAACCCCTTTCGCATTTTCTATAAAATTCCTAATTTACCCATCTATATACCGACAGTATGTTATACAGTAAAAGTTTTTTATAATTAATTTTCCGTTGCATATGAATAAAAAAAACCCACAAGGAAGAAGTGAGGGAGAGATCCCCATCTAATCCATCCAAGCACAGCCAACCCTGTAGGGATCAAGTAGTACGTAGTACTCCCTCCGTCCCATAATATAAGGGATTTTGAGTTTTTACTTGCACCGTTTGACCACTCATCTTATTCAAAAAAAATTTGGAATTATTATTTACCTTTTTGTGACTTAATTTATTATCCAAAGTACTTTAAGTGTAACCTTTCGTTTTTTATATTTACACAAATTTTTTAAATAAGACGAGTAGTCAAACAGAGTAAGAAAAACTCAAAATCACTTATATTATAGGATGGAGTAGTATCGATAATTAATAAGGAGCAGGTGACCAGTGGAATTGATCCATCGATGTGTGATGATGATGAGCATGAGGAGGCGGCATATAATTAGCAGTAGCTGAGCAGCAGAGGTAGCGGGAACAAAGGGAGGCATCAGCTGCTCGTGCAGTTTCCTCTCGATCGGTCGGCCGGGGACAACCGGAATCTCGCAACATATATCCGTGCACACCCATGCATCGCCTGCACACGCATCCATCGTTTTCACCAACAATTCATCAGGAAAGCACATATATATACATGCATATGCAAGGATCGATCGATCGACTCTCTGATCAACCCTGCACGCTGCAATATGCTTAGCTGCTGTTGCGTGATTCCGGCCGATTTCGGCGGTCAATCCGTGCATGATTCAGAGTGCAGACTACAGTAGGAGTTGGTACTATGCGCACGTTGCTTTGGACCCACTCGTACGTGCCTAGTACTACCTCCGTCCCACAATACAAGGGATTTTTAGTTTTTGCTTGCAACGTTTGACCACTCGTCTTATTTAATTTTTTTTTGCAAATATAAAAAACGAAAAGTTGGGTTTAAAGTACTATAGATAATAAAGTAAGTCACAAATAAAATAATTAATAATTTTAAAAAAAATTGAATAAGACGAGTGGTCAAACGTTGCAAGCAAAAACTCAAAATCCCTTATATTATGGGACGGAGAGAGTATACGTGCAATGTACGTAGTAACGCACGGCATGTTTCGCTATTGCCCGACACGGCCGCGCCGTGACGCGCACATACGTCGTACCGTGCTAACTACTCTCACCTTTTCATGTGGTTATCATCATGCATGGGACTTCTCTCGCATAAAACCATATCAACCAGATTAACTGTAGCATTAGTTTGTATACTACTACTTCCTCCTCGTTTTATAATATAAGTCTTTCTATCGATCATTACCCACATACATATATATGTTAATGAATTTAGACATATATATGTGTGTCTAAATTTATTATCATCTATGTGAATATGAGCAATGCTAGAAAGTCTTAAATTATGAAACGGATCAGAGAGTATTATAAGTTGAGGCAATCTAGGAGGGGTCATCCTCCTACTACAAAATCTGGACAAAGGGTTATCTAGATTCCTTGTACTAGAAAGGGTCACATTCCCTTCAAGATTGCTTTTTTTTTTTTTGAGACTGAGGGAGTACATTCATATTTGCAACAGTTTGATCGAGTAATAGCTATATAGTGTGTATGAACGAACACTAAAATTTACTGAAGGTATATGCAGCTGTACATGTTACACGGCCGGGGTGACAGGCGAGGTTACTAGCTATGAAGATCGATGGAGGAATCGAAGGGTTGGCAGGTGGGGATAGGAGGGAGAAGACAAAGTCGCGTGAGCCCACTCTCGTGATCGGCTAAACATCCGATCGATCCGTCCAAGCGACGCGAGACAAGGTGCAAGAAGAACATCCGCCCCGGCCCGGTCCCTGCTCCTGCTGGGCAATCCCATGGCAGCCACACCTCCCCTTTTTCAGCGCAACAATGGGGTCTTGCTTTCTTCAGCTCTCTCTCTCTCTACCTAGCTAGTACACCATACAGTTTATAGCTAGCTTCACTCCCATCTCTGCCTCCTCCATTCTTCACTACTCCCTCCGTCCCATAATATAAGGAATTTTGAGTTTTTGTTTGTATTGTTTGACCACTCGTCTTATTAAATTTTTTTTGAAATTATTATTTATTTTTTTATGATTTATTTATTATCCAAAGTACTTTATATTATGAGACGGAGGGAGTACGATTTATCTCTAGCTGACTGCCTGGCTGTTCCCGTCTTAATTCTCACATGCATGCACCCATTTAATTCATTTCAAGTAACCAATGCTGCATGCATGTGTGTATGTGACTATTTGGTTGTCCTTTTGTTTTTTTTAACTAGTTTGTAATAGGGGTGAAAACGGATCGGATTCGGACGGATATTAGTCATACCATATCCTATACCATATTTTTTAATCGGATTCGGAGGCGGTGCGGATAATGTGCGGATGCGGATGCGGAGCGGATTATTTCGGATGTCGGAAATGGTGCGGAGTCGGTGCGGACTTGGCTCGGAAACGGATGAAAATAATCGGATGTGACATGTATATACAATCGATATAACATATGATCATCTGTACAATGAGCAACAATGAGGTACCAATATCACAATTCGTATGACTCATGAAAGCACCGATCACATCATAATATAATGTCAAGTTGTTAACATTGACTTGTCTTCTGTCCAAAAGCATGTAATCAACACATACAGTATTGACATCACGATATATCGCATTCACATAACACGTAAGACATAGAAGTTCACAAATGTTAGAAAAAAAGGGTATCACATGACATAGGTGATAGAACATTGGAGGTCCAGAAATGATGTCCAATTCTCATAGAGTACTACTAATAAGTTGCATACTGCATATGACATAATAACACATATCCAACTAAGGTCAAAAGGAGATGATCGAGAGAAGTCTCGATGAAAAAATTGGTTGACGCGACGCCGACAGAGTCACGGACTGAACTCCTGGATAAATTGATGGATAAGGTGGACCTGGATGGGCTGAATCTTTACACGATGAAAATGCTCATGTCAAATGGGCCAATTTGAGTGGTTATATGGGCTGTGAATTTCGGATTATCCGCCAAAACGTTTATCGGATAATCCGCTTAAAATAGCGG
Source organism: Oryza longistaminata (assembly GCA_009805545.1). Classification (NCBI taxonomy): domain Eukaryota; kingdom Viridiplantae; phylum Streptophyta; class Magnoliopsida; order Poales; family Poaceae; genus Oryza; species Oryza longistaminata. Next base: position 16,400,183 of record CM020186.1, on the reverse strand, counting down.
ATAATCCGTATCCGCCGGATATTACCGATACCATATCCGCATCCGCATCCGCATGCAACTATCCGCATCCGCATCCGCATCCGGCCGGATATATAAAAACCCTTACCATATCCTCACTTCGGACGGATTCGGAGCGGATCGGATCGGATAATATCCGCTCCGTTTTCACCCCTAGTTTGTAATTACACTCTGTTCTATTGTTGGATTCTGTTTTGTTGGATTTCTAAAAAAACAGTTCAGTAAAGTGAAGGTGGATATGAAAGAAAGACCTAGCTCCAATATATATTGATGTTTATTAAGAGAGAATGAGGCTCGAACCTTGGCTGGCTAGCCCACCAACTTATGGTGCTAGCTGATAAGACTCCGAGTCTTTCTCAAGCTAGATCGGTGAAGTAATCTTCCATCTACAAAAATGTAACTATGGCTGTTTATTTCAACAGTTTTTTCATATGAAGAATGTAAAAAATACGAATGCGACTCTACGTACAATAGGTCATCTGTATATTGTCATATATCGATTCAACACGACAGGTTTAGTATAATTGAAAACGAAGTTTCAACTCCGGTGAAATTATTGTCTAATGTGTGTTTCCCGGTTGACTCAAAAGGCATTCTTCGAGCTAAACAACACTTCACACGTCTTAATTTTGCATTTGTACGATACTTCATGTCAACATCAGATCGAACATGTACCTTTCGGTGATGGTTGGCTTATAGGTATAGTAATAACGATATGTTTGTGACATCAAGGCAAGATATGTATCTCAACTAAAAGAATATCCAGGGATTGGGTAATTTGAAAGATACGACTAAGTTCACACAAATATACGTACCACGGGCTAGTTTGACATCAACCGATGATTTAATTTGTATGTGATGACTAGCTAGCTAGCAGTACATGTTATTTGGTGAGCTTAGCAATTCGTAGCCTACAACGATGAGGACATGACCAACTTTTTCGTGGGAGAAAGGAGAGGAGGAAAGTAGGAGTACTACATAATTGATTATACACTTGGTGGTCCTTTTCATCTTTTGAGTCATCTTGATTTGGCTTCTTCTCCCGGCATCATCAGGGCTCAATCATCACTCCAGTTGGGCCCTTTCTCCATTTATTATGTAATTAACCAAGTAGTACTCTGATTGTTCTCATTGAGCCCTAATTTTGAAATGACATGGAGATGGTCTCTGTCGTCCCTATGTTCAATTTGACTGCAGATAAGTTCCATCCACATAGATCAAGAGGTCACAGCTTTTCTGAAGTAAAAAACCATCACTTCTTCAGTTAGTCATGCATGCAGCATGCATATAAATATGTGATATGCCGTTGCATGCATATAAATCTGTGATATGCCGTTCCATCCACATAGATCAAGAGGTCACAGCGGATTGATTGATCATCAATCGATTAGTCTATCCGATTGCATGCATATAAATATGTGATATGCCGTTGCATATATATATCCGATCGATTAGTCATATAAATATGCCGTTGCATATATATAGATTTGCCTTGATATGCCGTTGCTGATTAATAGACTAATCGATTGATGATCAATCAATCCGCTGTGCAAAAAGTGCAAGATCACTCGAATTAAACTGTGGTCCTAGTAATAATTAACCGGCAAAGCTCAAGTACGTACTATATGTACGAAGCCTGTCTCACTCAATTTACTGTACTCATGAATGAACTCAAATCAAGCTCTCTAATCAATCGAGCTAACTTTGCATGGCATGCATATGGTCAGCTCTCTAGTAGTCAAGGTTTTTGGTTTCCAAAAAAAAAAAAAAACAGGCCAGATGTAAATACCGTACGGCGACGTATATACACACACATTTAGGCATATCATTTAAGTTCCAACATATATGTTGATTCTCTAATGATCTAAATCACACTCTGATGATTACTATTAAGTGTAGTACACACATTGGCGTGTGAGTCACAGTTTCACCTAAGTACGCCGACACAATTAAAGGCCGACCAAGGATATATATAAGATGAAAAATTGTTATTTTTCTATATATGAATATCTCTAATTAATTAATTAAGAAAACACCAACAACTAAAGTTGATCGTGTCGCAATGACAAGGGTTAATTAATTAGTTGCATATCTTATCCTACCAAAAATGAGAGAATAGAATGTACACTACGACCATGCATGTACATAGTCAAATTTTGACTATATTTTTTTGGTTGGCCATATCTGGTTCCTTCTGCGTATAATCTATACCGTTGCCCTGTTAGTCATGGTCAACCAATTAATTCTTTCTTGTCCCTCAAAAAAAAGATTAATTCTTTCTTGCGACGAAATGGTGATAAATTTGACGGGGAGATCAATTGTGTAATACACATTATTCCAGTTTAAGCATCGGTTTTGAAATAATGCCTGCAGTGTTTGTTCACTGAATTGATCCTGTGATGTGATGAGCATGCATGCATGGCTTTGGAGCCAGGCGCAGTGTAGCAGTTTTCAGTACTGTTCACTATAGCCTCGTGACATTGCAGGCATAAATCACAGCTGGCTGATCATCTTTTTTTAACATGCACAGTACATGGTTTGTCCTTTGCGAATCTAAACTTGTGCACACATATAGTTGTATTATTAATTTCATCTAGTGCATGTAGTACCAATTAATTAATCTTAGGACAACAGCTAGCTTGTTTGGGGTGAGAATATTAAGGTCAGATCATCACATGCAAACGGCCTTCCCTGTTTCACTTGTCGAGTTCTTGCATGCAGGCCTCCAGATGTAACCACATGCCTGCATGTATTCATGCGTTAAAATAGGTCAGAAAGGAATTTAATCAAACAGTAAAATGTGTATAGTACATTATTTTTATGCATGGCTCAGTAACATATGCCAAACGAACCTGTACAAGACAGAGAATGTCTTGAACACACAATGTGATGGCAATGTTGGATATGTGTGCGTATAGGTAATTAATTGATTGGATACATGCAAACAAGTTTCAATATAATATGCATTAAGTGATTTATATAATTTATTTTCTAGATTTGCGCCTTGATTCTTTCTTACACTTAGTAATAACCAAGTGTAAAAATCACATTCCTATAAAAAAAATGTAAATCGCATTCAATCGATTAATGTACTAAAAACACAATCAATCTATTAATGTACACACTTATCATCTCCTTCTTGCGTTAATTGTTCTTTTACACGCACGCACACGAGGGGTTTGGTTTTGTGGTTTGTCCCGTGCTCACATATTTGCTAGCTAGCTCAATGCTTATTAAATTTGGTCATAATATTTATGTGTATATCCTCACTTGCTTGCTCCATCCTCATAATAGGCCCGAAACAAGCCATCCAAACTCGTGTGGATAGGTTCCACCACAATGAATCTAATCAACTGTACTCTAATTCCCATAAATTATACTATACGCTTAGTTCCAGTTGGCCATACCAGTGCCATATCAAGAAACTTTCATGTTGCCTCATGTGGAAGTTGAGATTGAAGCTACTACGGGAGAATCGGATGTTGGTGTGCGATGTTTTGATTTCTACGGTATTATCTAAATTCTAAAATAATTTTGGGAAATGGCTAGTTTAATAAAAACAAAAAAAAATTCTTTTTATGAGGAAGCCATGTATACGTGATATGTGGGTCTAATAATCTCACAATACACCTATGTGAACCGCGTAACCCCTCCGCCTAGGGATCCACCTAATATTGGTCTCTAATGTTTCGGTCTTCAGCGTACTATCTAAACTCTGAGAAATTTTTTCAGGAAATAGCTAGCTAAAAAAAAACTTTTCTTCTTTCCTTTCAAAAGTAAGCTTTAAATGACCCGTGGGCCCAATGGTCCCCCCCCCCACACCCATGTGGACCACACACACCCCCCAACCTCCCAGGACCCACCCCGTGCGCACGCGCACTCGTCTGGAGACCGCCTAATATAGGTTGATTACGATTCAGTCATATAAATAAAATGATTTTTTGTTGAGCAAATAAAATCGCATTTCACGAAGAATGTCACGGTAACAAATTCCATGCTCCTTAGAGACGATGTGCGGGATTCCTATCAAGGCAATACTACAATATAGTACCATATTTATTTCTTCTATCTTGTTCTCTTGTTCCTCTCTCTTTCTCGTCTGAGCCATTTCTCCGTGACCTCTTCTTCTCATGACTTGGCACTATGCTAGCTTCTCCTCCTCCCTCTTCTAATTTCTTCTTACCCTCGTTGTTGTTTGTGTATTTGTTTGCTTGAGTGCAACTTGTTTGTTTGTCATCTCCCTCTTGCATTAACCATTCTTTTGCATGCACGCACGAGGGTTTTGGTTTTGTGGTTTGCCATGGGCTTACATATTTGCTAGCTAGCTTAATGCTAAATTTGGTTATAATATTTATGTGTTTCCTCTCTTGTTTGCTCCGTCCTATTGTCTTCCAGATCAGAAGAGGCCTGAAGCGAGGCACCAAAAAATCCAAGTGGTCAAGTTCCACCACAGCAAACCTAACCAACCGAGGCACGCTTATTTTGTGTATGCATATTATAGTTTAGTGCCATGTCGAGAAAAATTTCATGTTACCTCCCTTTGGAAGTGGGGATTGATGCTACTATCTACACTCTAAAACATTATTTTTTTTTTGAAATGGCTAGCTTAATAAAAATAAGCATTTTCTTCCTTTTTTATGAGGAATCCATGTGTACGCGATCTGTGGGTCCAATAGTCCCCATACACCTCATACACCTGTGTGAAGCGCACAACCCCTCCATATCGGTCTCCAATGTTTTGATCTCACCGTACTATTAGAATTGAGATAATTTATAAGGAAATAGCTAGCTTAACAACATTTTCCTATTTCCTTTCATGAGGAAGCTAGGTATACATGATCTATGGGCCCACGTTCCCCCATAATACACACCCATGTGGATCGCGCACAACCCCTCCCCCCCCCTTCCCTAACATGCACGTTTGGAGGTCCGCCTATATTGATTGATGATGTTTCTCTTGAGTAAATAAAATTGCATGTCATAGTAACAAATTACATGAAGACACTGCGTGGGAGACCATATTAATTGGTCAAGGTGATCAGATTTGAGAGTGTAATATATGTATCATCCAAATTTCGACTACAACCTGCAAAATGTTAAGTACACTATCATCTTTGTGTTGTGTACATAATTCCCCTTATTGTGCATGTGTTACATACATCCATTTATGGTATACCATAATTTTTGAGGGGGGAAGGTGGCAACAAGGGTGAAACCCTGATTAACTTGGCCTAGAGCAACCAAATTGATCACGATACGTGTAATAGTGTTGCTGTTGTGGATGATGTTTTGAGCCGTGTAGTTTTGGGCATGTCAGAATAATTTCATTGAATTTGATTAAATGCAAGATAGAAAAACATAGGAATGTCTCTTAGAGATATATATTAATTCTAATTAAGTGCTAAATATAGCATAGATTCGTCTTTCTTATCTTCTGGTGTGAAAGGTTATATGTGTGGACCCATAGTCCGCACAACCCCACGTAAGCATCATGGTCCCACTAGTCAATTTTTGTCCCTCTCACGTGAATAGCGCAGCTATTTAGAATAAAGGAGGTATCACAACTCCAATAGCACTTATCATCGGCACCGTTTGAGCAGACTTCCATCATGCCACGAACCACCGCTATGGGTGGCCGTCGATCAAGACCTACCTAGTAGGGGAGAAACGGATGCTAGGAAGTTTCAATCTCCACCATCGGATTATTTATCTAAATTTGGATACAAAAGCTTTAGGAAGATAGAGATCAATTTAATATATCAAATTCTCATTATCTTTTAAAAAATACTAGATTAACATCAACTTTTTTTTTTCCATTTTCATGAAAAATGAGGTACACGCATGGGGGCGACCAGTGGGCCCAACCCAGTGGTCCCCACAGTCCTGCGTGGGCATTGTGACCCGGCCTCCACCCCCAGGTTTGCTGTCTCCCTTTCTCTGGTAAAATAGCATCACCTGCTCTGTGCTGTGGATGGCGAAGGCAAAGCTAGCATATATTTGCGAGATATATATCAGCTTGCAACCACTCCCACTCCCACCACCACAATAGTGTACTATTCCCCGGCGAGAGATATCCTAAACTCCAAAGCAGGTAGAGTTCAGAGAAGTGAGTGATTGGGAAAGAAACAAGCGGTAGGGTTCATTCCCCTCCTCGGTTCCTGTGTGTTTGTGTGTGTGTGCCACACATAATTCCTCTCTCCTTGATGAATCATCTGGCCACTATATTTTTAATCTCTCTTTGCTCGTTTGGTGTGTTGCTCCTGTTGTTTTTAAGGGTTTGGTTGGCTCAGCATAGCTTTCCCAAATCTTTGTTTTTCTTCTAACCTTGTTCCTCTCTCTTTCTCGCCCGAGCCATTTCTCCGCGACCTCTTCTTCTCCCTCGCTTGGCACGGTGCTAGCTTCCATATCTCTTCCTCTTTTGATTAGTTTCTTCTTCTGCCGTCTCGCGGTTGCTTCTGTGTTTGTTTGCGTGAGTGCAACTTGTTCGTTTGTCATCTCTCTCTTGCGTTAATTGTTGTTTTGCATGCAAGCATGAATGTTTTTTTTGGTTTTGTGGTTTGTCCTGTGGCAGGAACCACACATATTTGTTATCTAGGTGAATGCTAAATTTGGTTACAAGTATATTTATGTGTTGCTCACTTCTTTCACTTGTCTTTTAGATCAGAAGCGGCCGGAGGAGAAGCAGATAGATAAACAGTGCCAGCCATGTCGCCTCCTCTGTGACTTAAATTGGACTGAATTGATCAGGTGGCTGCGCCTCACCTGAAGCCAACAAAGCAAGCGAGAGGACGCGCCGCCAGGGTAGGGAGAGCAAGCTATATATCTAGCTGTGCTGTGCTGTGCTGTAGTAATCGATCTCTCCCTGTTGTTTTGCGGGGATGGCGGCCGCCTCGTCCGCACCCTTCTTTGGGCTCGGCGACACGCAGATGCCGCCGCCGCAGAATCCCACCAATCCAGCCCTCCACCACCACCCCAACCCCTCCCCCGCTCCCGTCGCCGCCGCCGCCGCGCCCGCGCCCAAGAAGAAGAGGAACCAGCCTGGAAACCCAAGCAAGTGTTCTTTCTTGATTGATTGATTTCCCCTTTCTTCTTCTTCGTTCGATTGTATCGTGTTAAAATTAAAATTAATCAGTTGTCGATTCTTCTCGTTCCGTTTGGACAGATCCAGATGCGGAGGTGATAGCTCTGTCGCCGCGGACGCTGATGGCGACCAACAGGTTCGTGTGCGAGGTGTGCAACAAGGGGTTCCAGCGGGAGCAGAACCTGCAGCTGCACCGGCGAGGGCACAACCTGCCGTGGAAGCTGAAGCAGAAGAACCCCAAGGAGGCTCGCCGGCGCGTGTACCTGTGCCCGGAGCCGTCGTGCGTCCACCACGACCCGTCGCGTGCCCTCGGCGACCTCACCGGGATCAAGAAGCACTACTGCCGCAAGCACGGCGAGAAGAAGTGGCGCTGCGACAAGTGCTCCAAGCGCTACGCCGTGCAGTCCGACTGGAAGGCCCACTCCAAGACCTGCGGCACCCGCGAGTACCGCTGCGACTGCGGCACCCTCTTCTCCCGGTACTATACCCACACTCTACCCATCTCTCTCTACTACGTACTGTATGCATTCGCAGCTTGATTTCTCCATCTGCATTGCATGTGTGTGCGTGCTTAGCTAGCGAAGAATGTTTAGTAGTGTGCGCACTAAAATGGCAGCATGCACGTTCGGCCGGGGTTAGGGTTTTGTCTTCTGGGTGGTATAGTAGTAGTACTTTAACTAATCTGTTCACGAGGGTTAATGGCTAGTGGGAGGAGAAGAATTATCGATGTCGTACACACGTGTACGTACCGCGTGGTCTGCAGGATGCATACGCATATGTATGGGCGAAGAGCATTAGGGCTACTGCTCGCACGTGATCTTGCCATTGTCTTGCTGATGCAAATGTTTCCAAGCCTTCTTGTGCTGGCATGCATCGTCGTCAAGCCTGGCTGAAAAGGCCTCCCGTCTCTTCCTCATGCTATATATATTACAAGTCACACAAATAAACGCGATATGTTTATATATGTGTGCGCATGTGTTATACTGATTCATGGCCCCAATTCGGGATCGATATGCCCGGAACGTCGACAGCTAGCTAGCACATTCTTAATTCGTTGGGCTGTCTGTCTATTCGTCAGACAACTGAATTTTGAAATATCTAAGCGGTCAGAATTATTCCAAGATCCGTGCAATAACTATATATATATACATATGTAAGAGCATGACCAACAGTTCTCTAAATGTTAATAATTAAATATACACTGTAAGACACTCTCCTACAGTTTTTTCCTTAAAAAAAGACAATGCTCCTAAATAAAATCCAACCATAAAAAGATGGATTTTTCTATGAAAAATAGGATCCAACAATTCCCATGTAGAGATGATAAAAAAATTTAGCATCCCCAACTCCGTTTTTACCGTTCTCCACATCTAGGGAATGGCACACCCAAAAAACTGATCATGCGTGGGATGAGAGCTATCGAGATAGCGGCATGGAAGGTGGGCGAGGGAGATCGCCCATGAGGAGAGAAGGGCCCCTTTTTATTTTAGGAAATTAAGTTTAGACTATCTGTTATAGAGATCAAGGTATATTTTATATCCTTAAATTCTTATTAGAGATTTCAAATAAGATATTTATTAGAGGAGAATATTGGACATTTGTTGGGGATGCAATAAACCACTTCGATGCCCGGAATCCCGATCCATCTCTCGCCTCCGCTAGCTCTTCGATCGATCTCCACCTTTGTTGGAAGGCGCCAGCAATTCCAGCTAGTTGTCCTCTCCATATCTCCTCCTCCACACCATAGTCAGTCGTTATTGTTGGGGTATATATAGCTTCATCTATGATATACAGCTCATGCAGCTGAAGTTCGGATGTCGCTGGTGCCAAGAGGGCTTACCAATGAAGTCACTAGTGATGTTCTTAGTGAGTCATCCTGTTGCCTCCCTCTCTTCCTCGCACCTCTCTCGGTCGGCTAGAGGTAGAAGATGCTTGCCACTTGCGCACTCGTCTGGAGACCGCCTAATATAGGTTGATTACGATTCAGTCATATAAATAAAATGATTTTTTGTTGAGCAAATAAAATCGCATTTCACGAAGAATATCACGGTAACAAATTCCATGCTCCTTAGAGACGATGTGCGGGATTCCTATCAAGGCAATACTACAATATAGTACCATATTTATTTCTTCTATCTTGTTCTCTTGTTCCTCTCTCTTTCTCGTCTGAGCCATTTCTCCGTGACCTCTTCTTCTCATGACTTGGCACTATGCTAGCTTCTCCTCCTCCCTCTTCTAATTTCTTCTTACCCTCGTTGTTGTTTGTGTATTTGTTTGCTTGAGTGCAACTTGTTTGTTTGTCATCTCCCTCTTGCGTTAACCATTCTTTTGCATGCACGCACGAGGGTTTTGGTTTTGTGGTTTGCCATGGGCTTACATATTTGCTAGCTAGTTTAATGCTAAATTTGGTTATAATATTTATGTGTTTCCTCTCTTGTTTGCTCCGTCCTATTGTCTTCCAGATCAGAAGAGGCCTGAAGCGAGGCACCAAAAAATCCAAGTGGTCAAGTTCCACCACAGCAAACCTAACCAACCAAGGCGCGCTTAGTTTGTGTATGCATATTATAGTTTAGTTCCAGTGAATTGTTCCGGTGCCATGTCGAGAAAAATTTCATGTTACCTCCCTTTGGAAGTGGGGATTGATGCTACTATCTACACTCTAAAACATTATTTTTTTTTTGAAATGGCTAGCTTAATAAAAATAAGCATTTTCTTCCTTTTTTATGAGGAATCCATGTGTACGCGATCTGTGGGTCCAATAGTCCCCATACACCTCATACACCTGTGTGAAGCGCACAACCCCTCCATATCGGTCTCCAATGTTTTGATCTCACCGTACTATTAGAATTGAGATAATTTATAAGGAAATAGCTAGCTTAACAACATTTTCCTATTTCCTTTCATGAGGAAGCTAGGTATACATGATCTATGGGCCCACGTTCCCCCATAATACACACCCATGTGGATCGCGCACAACCCCTCCCCCCCCCTTCCCTAACATGCACGTTTGGAGGTCCGCCTATATTGATTGATGATGTTTCTCTTGAGTAAATAAAATTGCATGTCATAGTAACAAATTACATGAAGACACTGCGTGGGAGACCATATTAATTGGTCAAGGTGATCAGATTTGAGAGTGTAATATATGTATCATCCAAATTTCGACTACAACCTGCAAAATGTTAAGTACACTATCATCTTTGTGTTGTGTACATAATTCCCCTTATTGTGCATGTGTTACATACATCCAGTTATGGTATACCATAATTGTTGAGGGGGGAGGTGGCAACAAGGGTGAAACCCTGATTAACTTGGCCTAGAGCAACCAAATTGATCACGATACGTGTAATAATGTTGCTGTTGTGGATGATGTTTTGAGCCGTGTAGTTTTGGGCATGTCAGAATAATTTCATTGAATTTGATTAAATGCAGGATAGAAAAACATAGGAATGTCTCTTAGAGATATATATTAATTCTAATTAAGTGCTAAATATAGCATAGATTCGTCTTTCTTATCTTCTGGTGTGAAAGGTTATATGTGTGGACCCATAGTCCGCACAACCCCACGTAAGCATCATGGTCCCACTAGTCAATTTTTGTCCCTCTCACGTGAATAGCGCAGCTATTTAGAATAAAGGAGGTATCACAACTCCAATAGGACTTATCATCGGCACCGTTTGAGCAGACTTCCATCATGCCACGAACCACCGCTATGGGTGGCCGTCGATCAAGACCTACCTAGTAGGGGAGAAACGGATGCTAGGAAGTTTCAATCTCCACCATCGGATTATTTATCTAAATTTGCATACAAAAGCTTTAGGAAGATAGAGATCAATTTAACATATCAAATTCTCATTATCTAAAAAAATACTAGATTAACATCAACTTTTTTTTTTCCATTTTCATGAAAAATGAGGTACACGCATGGGGGCGATCAGTGGGCCCAACCCAGTGGTCCCCACAGTCCTGCGTGGGCATTGTGACCCGGCCTCCACCCCCAGGTTTGCTGTCTCCCTTTCTCTGGTAAAATAGCATCACCTGCTCTGTGCTGTGGATGGCGAAGGCAAAGCTAGCATATATTTGCGAGATATATATCAGCTTGCAACCACTCCCACTCCCACCACCACAATAGTGTACTATTCCCCGGCGAGAGATATCCTAAACTCCAAAGCAGGTAGAGTTCAGAGAAGTGAGTGATTGGGAAAGAAACAAGCGGTAGGGTTCATTCCCCTCCTCGGTTCCTGTGTGTTTGTGTGTGTGTGCCACACATAATTCCTCTCTCCTTGATGAATCATCTGGCCACTATATTTTTAATCTCTCTTTGCTCGTTTGGTGTGTTGCTCCTGTTGTTTTTAAGGGTTTGGTTGGCTCAGCATAGCTTTCCCAAATCTTTGTTTTTCTTCTAACCTTGTTCCTCTCTCTTTCTCGCCCGAGCCATTTCTCCGCGACCTCTTCTTCTCCCTCGCTTGGCACGGTGCTAGCTTCCATATCTCTTCCTCTTTTGATTAGTTTCTTCTTCTGCCGTCTCGCGGTTGCTTCTGTGTTTGTTTGCGTGAGTGCAACTTGTTCGTTTGTCATCTCTCTCTTGCGTTAATTGTTGTTTTGCATGCAAGCATGAATGTTTTTTTTGGTTTTGTGGTTTGTCCTGTGGCAGGAACCACACATATTTGTTATCTAGGTGAATGCTAAATTTGGTTACAAGTATATTTATGTGTTGCTCACTTCTTTCACTTGTCTTTTAGATCAGAAGCGGCCGGAGGAGAAGCAGATAGATAAACAGTGCCAGCCATGTCGCCTCCTCTGTGACTTAAATTGGACTGAATTGATCAGGTGGCTGCGCCTCACCTGAAGCCAACAAAGCAAGCGAGAGGACGCGCCGCCAGGGTAGGGAGAGCAAGCTATATATCTAGCTGTGCTGTGCTGTGCTGTAGTAATCGATCTCTCCCTGTTGTTTTGCGGGGATGGCGGCCGCCTCGTCCGCACCCTTCTTTGGGCTCGGCGACACGCAGATGCCGCCGCCGCAGAATCCCACCAATCCAGCCCTCCACCACCACCCCAACCCCTCCCCCGCTCCCGTCGCCGCCGCCGCCGCGCCCGCGCCCAAGAAGAAGAGGAACCAGCCTGGAAACCCAAGCAAGTGTTCTTTCTTGATTGATTGATTTCCCCTTTCTTCTTCTTCGTTCGATTGTATCGTGTTAAAATTAAAATTAATCAGTTGTCGATTCTTCTCGTTCCGTTTGGACAGATCCAGATGCGGAGGTGATAGCTCTGTCGCCGCGGACGCTGATGGCGACCAACAGGTTCGTGTGCGAGGTGTGCAACAAGGGGTTCCAGCGGGAGCAGAACCTGCAGCTGCACCGGCGAGGGCACAACCTGCCGTGGAAGCTGAAGCAGAAGAACCCCAAGGAGGCTCGCCGGCGCGTGTACCTGTGCCCGGAGCCGTCGTGCGTCCACCACGACCCGTCGCGTGCCCTCGGCGACCTCACCGGGATCAAGAAGCACTACTGCCGCAAGCACGGCGAGAAGAAGTGGCGCTGCGACAAGTGCTCCAAGCGCTACGCCGTGCAGTCCGACTGGAAGGCCCACTCCAAGACCTGCGGCACCCGCGAGTACCGCTGCGACTGCGGCACCCTCTTCTCCCGGTACTATACCCACACTCTACCCATCTCTCTCTACTACGTACTGTATGCATTCGCAGCTTGATTTCTCCATCTGCATTGCATGTGTGTGCGTGCTTAGCTAGCGAAGAATGTTTAGTAGTGTGCGCACTAAAATGGCAGCATGCACGTTCGGCCGGGGTTAGGGTTTTGTCTTCTGGGTGGTATAGTAGTAGTACTTTAACTAATCTGTTCACGAGGGTTAATGGCTAGTGGGAGGAGAAGAATTATCGATGTCGTACACACGTGTACGTACCGCGTGGTCTGCAGGATGCATACGCATATGTATGGGCGAAGAGCATTAGGGCTACTGCTCGCACGTGATCTTGCCATTGTCTTGCTGATGCAAATGTTTCCAAGCCTTCTTGTGCTGGCATGCATCGTCGTCAAGCCTGGCTGAAAAGGCCTCCCGTCTCTTCCTCATGCTATATATATTACAAGTCACACAAATAAACGCGATATGTTTATATATGTGTGCGCATGTGTTATACTGATTCATGGCCCCAATTCGGGATCGATATGCCCGGAACGTCGACAGCTAGCTAGCACATTCTTAATTCGTTGGGCTGTCTGTCTATTCGTCAGACAACTGAATTTTGAAATATCTAAGCGGTCAGAATTATTCCAAGATCCGTGCAATAACTATATATATATACATATGTAAGAGCATGACCAACAGTTCTCTAAATGTTAATAATTAAATATACACTGTAAGACACTCTCCTACAGTTTTTTCCTTAAAAAAAGACAATGCTCCTAAATAAAATCCAACCATAAAAAGATGGATTTTTCTATGAAAAATAGGATCCAACAATTCCCATGTAGAGATGATAAAAAAATTTAGCATCCCCAACTCCGTTTTTACCGTTCTCCACATCTAGGGAATGGCACACCCAAAAAACTGATCATGCGTGGGATGAGAGCTATCGAGATAGCGGCATGGAAGGTGGGCGAGGGAGATCGCCCATGAGGAGAGAAGGGCCCCTTTTTATTTTAGGAAATTAAGTTTAGACTATCTGTTATAGAGATCAAGGTATGCTGCATTCCGTGGTGGGCAACTGGCCGGCAATGCAAGCAGTGAACTGTACTACTGCTGTTGCTGTGCTTGCTTGACCCATCGTCCGTTAAAAATCTTAGCTTCTTCTCTCTCTCTCTCTCTCTCTCTCTCTCTCTCTCTACCTCTATCTATCTATATCTCTGGCATACTGCACTGTCATTGGTTTTAATTACTAGCTAGCTGCATGACAATTATTAGCCACAAGCCTGCATGCAGCTAGCCGGATGCATGGATTGGCCGCTAGCTGGTGTTTTCTTGTGATTTATGCTTGCTACTCTCTGTTGATAGTAGCAGCAGATATGGTGCTAGTGCTACAGATAAGATGATTTATTTTCGTTATTAATATTGGAGGTTTTTATGCGAGAATTTCATTTCTGTAGCTGTTGCATGCGTACGTTTACTCATTCATTAATTATTTGGTTTTATTTGCCAGCCTGCAAAACTAATCTGTACGCAATCAATCTACAGCTAGTAGTGACCAAGTATTTTTGGCAGTGAAATAAATGGATGATTAATTGAAATACTATCTTTGCATGCCATTAATTCTTCAGTTTTCTTCACCTCTGTATTGCTGGTGATATGCACTAGTCATTAATAGTACACTTAAGATTGTTGCCAGAGCAGTGACAATAATCTACTGCTATGTATAGACTCCATGTTTTAATTACTACCCACAACTGAGACACCAGTAATTAATCAGCACATTTAAAAATCCCGCCATGTGTGGTTTTCAATATATTGCAAATCAATGATGAATATATAAGCTTAATAGGTTGTAAAAATGACCTGCACATTTTTTTTTTTTGCGAGGAAAAATGACCTGCCTATTACAATGGCATATTGATCAACTGGTACTTAGGCTCAGTTTGAAATTAATCTTTGTTAAGCTTTTTGCAACTTTTTTTAACCGCTAAATGATGTGTGTATTTTTTTTAAAAATATATATATACAAGTTTCTTTTAAAAAATAAAATAAACTTATTTTTATGTTTATAATAGTTAATACGGAATTAATCATACGCTAATGATATTTCTTATTTTACTTGCCTGCACCAAAACTAAGCCAAACCATTCGAAAGAACGGAGCCTTAGTTATGCATGTGCACATGCTTATATCATATGCTAGCCAGCTTTGGTTGCAGACCCGATCACAGAATATGTTGAGAAAAATTCACTATAATTTTGTAGCAAAAAAAATATAATTTCACTCTAACTTGACTAAAGAGGCTGATCAAGGAACTGCCGCGTGCGCCACGCGTGCGTACCCACCCGTGTTCGAATCCCATTCGACGCGCGTGTTCACATTTTTTCATTCTCTATCAATGCATACCATACCAAGTTACTCCTTGGTATCCAAAATTTAAAGGCTGCTTTTTTTAGCGAAAAATATAGTTTCACTCTAAGTTGACTAAAGAGGCCGATCAGGGCGTTGTCGCGTCACGCATGCGTGCCCACCCGTGTTCGAATCCCATTCGACGCGCGTGTTCACATTTTTTCATTCTCTATCAATGCATACCATACCAAGTTACTCCTTGGTATCCAAAATTTAAAGGCTGCTTTTTTTAGCGAAAAATATAGTTTCACTCTAAGTTGACTAAAGAGGCCGATCAGGGCGTTGTCGCGTCACGCATGCGTGCCCACCCGTGTTCGAATCCCATTCGACGCGCGTGTTCACATTTTTTCATTCTCTATCAATGCATACCATACCAAGTTACTCCTTGGTATCCAAAATTTAAAGGCTGCTTTTTTTAGCGAAAAATATAGTTTCACTCTAAGTTGACTAAAGAGGCCGATCAGGGCGTTGTCGCGTCACGCATGCGTGCCCACCCGTGTTCGAATCCCATTCGACGCGCGTGTTCACATTTTTTCATTCTCTATCAATGCATACCATACCAAGTTACTCCTTGGTATCCAAAATTTAAAGGCTGCTTTTTTTAGCGAAAAATATAGTTTCACTCTAAGTTGACTAAAGAGGCCGATCAGGGCGTTGTCGCGTCACGCATGCGTGCCCACCCGTGTTCGAATCCCATTCGACGCGCGTGTTCACATTTTTTCATTCTCTATCAATGCATACCATACCAAGTTACTCCTTGGTATCCAAAATTTAAAGGCTGCTTTTTTTAGCGAAAAATATAGTTTCACTCTAAGTTGACTAAAGAGGCCGATCAGGGCGTTGTCGCGTCACGCATGCGTGCCCACCCGTGTTCGAATCCCATTCGACGCGCGTGTTCACATTTTTTCATTCTCTATCAATGCATACCATACCAAGTTACTCCTTGGTATCCAAAATTTAAAGGCTGCTTTTTTTAGCGAAAAATATAGTTTCACTCTAAGTTGACTAAAGAGGCCGATCAGGGCGTTGTCGCGTCACGCATGCGTGCCCACCCGTGTTCGAATCCCATTCGACGCGCGTGTTCACATTTTTTCATTCTCTATCAATGCATACCATACCAAGTTACTCCTTGGTATCCAAAATTTAAAGGCTGCTTTTTTTAGCGAAAAATATAGTTTCACTCTAAGTTGACTAAAGAGGCCGATCAGGGCGTTGTCGCGTCACGCATGCGTGCCCACCCGTGTTCGAATCCCATTCGACGCGCGTGTTCACATTTTTTCATTCTCTATCAATGCATACCATACCAAGTTACTCCTTGGTATCCAAAATTTAAAGGCTGCTTTTTTTAGCGAAAAATATAGTTTCACTCTAAGTTGACTAAAGAGGCCGATCAGGGCGTTGTCGCGTCACGCATGCGTGCCCACCCGTGTTCGAATCCCATTCGACGCGCGTGTTCACATTTTTTCATTCTCTATCAATGCATACCATACCAAGTTACTCCTTGGTATCCAAAATTTAAAGGCTGCTTTTTTTAGCGAAAAATATAGTTTCACTCTAAGTTGACTAAAGAGGCCGATCAGGGCGTTGTCGCGTCACGCATGCGTGCCCACCCGTGTTCGAATCCCATTCGACGCGCGTGTTCACATTTTTTCATTCTCTATCAATGCATACCATACCAAGTTACTCCTTGGTATCCAAAATTTAAAGGCTGCTTTTTTTAGCGAAAAATATAGTTTCACTCTAAGTTGACTAAAGAGGCCGATCAGGGCGTTGTCGCGTCACGCATGCGTGCCCACCCGTGTTCGAATCCCATTCGACGCGCGTGTTCACATTTTTTCATTCTCTATCAATGCATACCATACCAAGTTACTCCTTGGTATCCAAAATTTAAAGGCTGCTTTTTTTAGCGAAAAATATAGTTTCACTCTAAGTTGACTAAAGAGGCCGATCAGGGCGTTGTCGCGTCACGCATGCGTGCCCACCCGTGTTCGAATCCCATTCGACGCGCGTGTTCACATTTTTTCATTCTCTATCAATGCATACCATACCAAGTTACTCCTTGGTATCCAAAATTTAAAGGCTGCTTTTTTTAGCGAAAAATATAGTTTCACTCTAAGTTGACTAAAGAGGCCGATCAGGGCGTTGTCGCGTCACGCATGCGTGCCCACCCGTGTTCGAATCCCATTCGACGCGCGTGTTCACATTTTTTCATTCTCTATCAATGCATACCATACCAAGTTACTCCTTGGTATCCAAAATTTAAAGGAAAAAAAAACAATAGCAAGATGGAAGGAGATGATCATGCTGCTAATTTCATTTCATCATATCAGAATTAGTCAAGAAACTGGAGGTAATTAATCAAGAAGAGAAAGTCGATCTCAATCCATGCAAGATGGATGTTTCTGGGAATCTGGAGCTGTTAATGGTGAGTCGTAGTTGCTAGCTAGCTAGCCAGAGCTGGGAGGAATAATAATAATACCTGGATTAAGTGGCCAGAAACTTAATTTTGTACCGGTACATTTCGTTTGTTTTTCATGTACTTTTGGCAGGGAAATGGGTCTCCTTTGATGTGAAGTCATCATGTGAAGGCCTGACCCCAGACTAGAATCAATTCAAGCGCTGTGCCTGGATTAATTAATCTTGGAGTTTTATTGCTTGTTTTGGTGCACATATATGCAGGTACAGTGGCTTCATCATCTGTGCCCTAGCTACTCGTTACTGTCTTACTGATTACTCATCAGTGTAAGGCTTAGCTATAATATTTCATGTTGGTTTCTTCTCTGGGTGTGCTGCTTTCAAAGTTGAAAGGGAGGAGCAAAAGCAAAGCATCATTAATTGTGGGCTTTGGAGTGTCAGTACTACACTGTCACTGCTTGATCTGAACAGCAAGCAAGCAGCAGCAGCATAAGACTGAAGAAGAAGGTTACAAACAGATCGACCAAAGAAGGCACGCATCCCACTGCCCTAATAACACGGCTGTGTTGCTTTGCTCGATCGCTTCCGTAATTATTCCCTGCTTGGCTTCTTCCTTCTTCACTTCACTGTCCAGGTCCAGCTGAAACATTACATTGCTGCAATGCTTGCTACTAGCAAATTAAGCTACCATGCTGCGACCACAGTGCATGCAATTGCACACTCGACAGCATGTACAGGGAGAGCTCAGCTCATCACATAGGGCAGGATTATTATTATTATTATTATTGATATATATGCATACTATGTAGAGACACACACACAGAAAGGTACTACTTCGTAGCTACCGAACATTTGGAAGTAGCTAAATGCTACAGAACAAGAGTTTGGATGAAGTTTGTCCACGTGAAGAGAGAGAAGAGAGAGAGAGAGACTTTGAGAGAGAAAGATGGATGCATGCAAGTCTGTGCAGGTCAGAGGTAGCCAGGTCTCTCTCTGTGAGTACTGTGCACTGTAACACACAGGGTGAGCGGCTGCTTTCACAGGAGAGAGTGTTGCGTATTGGGGGTATAGACTTAACGTTTTTGTTTAACACGGTTACGGTAAGTGTATTTTACATTTTTGCTGAGGAGTTTAAGTTTTGACTCTTGTCTACCTATTGGGTATATCTGCTTGACGTTTTTGTTCAACACGGTTACGGTAAGTGTATTTTACATTATTTTGCTGAGGAGTTTAAGTTTTGACTCTTGTCTAGCTATTGGGGGTATCTACTTAACGTTTTTGTTCAACACGGCTACGGAAAGTGCGTTTTACATTTTTCTGAGGAGTTTAAGTTTTGACTTTTGTCTAGCTACTTCCTCTAACCATTACAAGATCAACAGTACTTGCTTTTTTGTTCGTATTAAGAATTCGTCCCTTGGCAACTGGTTTGGCGATCAATATTTTTCACAATAAAATTGAAGTCGTTGTGCAATTACTTTCTACCTTTTCCCCAATTACAAGGAAATTCACCCCTGGCCACTGGTTGGGTGATCAATGGTTTTCGCAGTACCCATAGTGTCAATATGCATGGATGCATAACTTCAAATGCAAAATAATCCTACTAGTAGTATTCGTTAGAGAATCAATACATATGTTAAAAATTGGCCATATGATTTAGGAAGGAGATGTGCTTGCTGGTACA
The DNA here is from genome assembly GCA_009805545.1 of Oryza longistaminata. Classification (NCBI taxonomy): domain Eukaryota; kingdom Viridiplantae; phylum Streptophyta; class Magnoliopsida; order Poales; family Poaceae; genus Oryza; species Oryza longistaminata. The sequence goes on along the minus strand of CM020186.1, from coordinate 16,380,942 downwards.
GTGGCAAACACACACAGTTTTAGCCCCATCGAGCCACGTTCGACTCCAGGACGCTCGCAATTTCCTATGAATTAATATTTGATACCAAGATCCTTCTTGGTCGTCTAGTGTACATATCGATATGATTTAGTACCAGTTACGCTTGTTGGTGCAGTGGCAAACGCGCACAGTTTTAATCCCATCGAGCCGCGTTCGACTCCAAGACGCTCGTAATTTCCTATAAATTAATATTTGATACCAAGCTCCTTCTTGGTCGTCTAGTGTACGTATCGATATGATTTAGCACCAGTTAATTTATTTCCTATCAAGCTTAAATTTCTACATATAAACAAAGATATATGGTAATATGTTTGCATTTTCCACGTTGATCCGGTTCGACTCTTTCTGTGTTCGCAACAAGAGAAATAGATGGGTGCGCTTGGTCTCTCAATTTGGAAGAGTAGTGAATAAAATGGAGGGAGAAGAAAGAAAGAAGGGTACAAATTAAACCTACAAAGTTATTAATTTGAGTCGTTTAGTTGAGAAAGTTTGTTTCACGATAGTTAGGCCTAAAACAAAACTCGCAACTCCCCTTTCATTGATTATTATATGGTAGTTTAATTTAAAAAAGTCCAACACCATCGATCTTCACCAACAACTAATCAAATTACAAATGCATCGGTGCGTAAAGATTATACACGGACTGACGGGCACTCCTATTTCAAAATTGTTCACATGCACTATCAATATATGGCCTGTATAGCTCTAATTAGCTAGCATCAATATATTTTATGATAAATCAACGGCCAAATTAGTCGAAGACCTTTTCAATATACCATGTAAATTTAAATGAACAGAGATATCATTAATTTGATTTGCATATATAAGTGTATTTGTCTGATATTCTGAACCAAATTAAACAAGACCCCATATACATGCATGAATTGAAAACTGATTTCATGTGTGCAGTCGATCGATCGTCCATAAATATCCTACGGATTATATATACGTACATTTTTGTGGATGACGTGCATTATATTCTGTGATGACACTACTCCAGTGCATAATAATGACGTTTGTGGTCCTTTGTTCGTTACATGTACTGATGGCGACAAAGTAATTCGTCCTATCTCTATATACACGCAGTCGTCCTGTATACTTTGCCGCTAGCTAGCTTAGCTGTCGGCGTCATGCGATAAATGTCCAGGTTCCTGACTCTTCTCTGTGTGGCTTCGTTGATAGTATATATAGTACTATCCCCACCATTTCTTATCGTACATGTGGTCTCGAACATTTACATTTAATTCGTTTTGAGCGGTAAACAATATGTTAATTTTAACAAAAAATTACCAGTTAGTTTTTTTTTTTACTGAGAACTGTATAGTGTGTCAATTAGGAACTTTGTTTGCTCTCGATCGGTCGTACCGAGCTAGGGCAGAAGTTACATGAATTAATTAATCCTAAAAATAAGGTAAGTACGTCTAGACTAATTAGTTATAACCATTATCATCAGCTCTTAATTAAGCAAGTCATGTACTCCAGTTTTATTATCTAATTTTATTAATTGCATGACTAGACCCTGTTTAGATGTGACTAAAATTTTTTAGTCCCTATCACATCGGATGTTTGGACACTAATTATAAATATTAAATGTAGGCTATTAATAAAACCTATTCTATAACCCTGGACTAATTCGTGAGATGAATTTATTGAGCATAATTAATCCATGATTAGCCTATGTGATGCTACAGTAAATATGCGCTAATTATGGATTAATTAGGCTTAAAATAATTTGTCACGTGAATTAGCTCTCGTTTATGTAATTAGTTATATAAGTAGTTTATGTTTAATACTCCAAATTCATCCGATATGATAGAGACTAAAGTTTAGTCGTTAGATCCAAACATCACCTATAACTAATAACTTTTTATATGTCACTTTGGTAAAAAAAAAAAAGAAAAAAAGAAAAGGAACTCTGTATATGTTTTGCCCAAGGGGGTAACTACACGAGGTTGACGAAACAGGAAGCATGTGCAACTGGTATTCTGTACGTACCAGATCGAAGAGGTACGTAACTCAAATCTTCTTGTCGTCGCCTTGGCCTAGCTTCCAAGTTTTAACTGTGCGTGAACTTACTGCTGGTAAGCTATAGCTAGCTTGGAAAGGCGAGCTCTCTCTGTCTGAAAGTGTGTTCTGATTTCTCTCTGTCTGAAAGTGTGTTTCTGATTTCGCTCTGAATCGGTCACGGCCGGCGAACTCATCGATCGGCGCCGCAGTCTCGCAGAGAAAGAGAAGAAGAGCCTCTTTTGGCTAGCTTGTGTTTGGTGACTTCACTTCAGACTTCAGAGAAGCCCGTACGTACTACATATATATATACTGTTCCGGGATTCTAGCACACAGTTACACAGTACTGCAGCTAGCATGCACGACTGTCTACTGTCTAATCCATGCATGCATATATATACTTGGTGAGAGATTAAGGTTGTGTTTAGATCTAAAGTTTGAATCCAAATTTTAGTCCTTTTCCATCACATCAACCTGTCATACACATACAACTTTTCAGTCACATCATCTCTAATTTCAACCAAAATACAAACTTTGCGCTGAACTAAACACAGCCTAATGTTCTCCTTCTGTCGTCCTGGATTATTTTATGCATGCATATTGTCTGTGTCAAAGAGTCAAGCTTAAGACTAGAGATGGTACTTCTTGTGGCTTTTGTTGTAGCTTTCTACTTTGACATATCGTCCATTGCCAACTAGTACTATATGGACTTATGCAGCAGGGGCTCATGTGTAGTAGTAGAACTTAGCTTGGAAGTTAGTAGAGTAGCATATGCTTGAGAGGGCGATTTGAGATATCCATTTCTTTCGCTGCATGCATGCGTGGCAAAACTTTAGTCTGTTGACTGTGCAGGCTGCTGCTGCTCTCTGCATAGGCGCAGCCTTGCATGCATGCAAAGCTCGCTGAAGAGATCTGCACACTTGTCCTCATCGTCTCTTTCTCGATCGATCGATCACATGCACACTCTCACTGTCACAGTCACAGTCTCAGGCTCAGCTCACAGTGTCACGAACACACAGATCTCAGGAGAGAGATGATGCACACACCTGCATGATTGCATCCCAATCCGATTGATCGATCGATCGATAAGCTAGCAGATGCAGTACGTTGATGCTTTGTTAAAAGCCCTGGGACAAAAAGAACTGCCTTTTTTGTGGGAATTATTGCACACACCTGCATGATTGCATCCCAATCCGATCGATCGACTTCATTCAAACTCCAGATCCCTACATAGCATATACGCGCGCGTCCTGCATATATAATGCATGCCTCTCTGAAAAAAGGGAATTCCGTGTGTTCCTGTGTGCCACATTGATGCCAACCGGCTAGCTTGTACAGTGCCGCCGCCCCGCCTCGACCTGCACGATGCCGTATGCGTGGTGGAGGCGCCGCGAGGTTCTATTTGAAAGCTGAGATTCTAAGAAAAACAGAAGTAAAACCAATCATCTAGTCAAAAATCAAAATTTAAAAGTTGAGTTTCATATCTTTTGAATTTTTGACTTCCATAAATTCATATTTTTTTAATTCTTTACAGCTATAAGTTCTTAGAATCGGAACGAGAATTTATAAATAGACATTTGAATAAGTAAAGATTCTGAGAGAAACCGCAGAAACTCTCTAAACAGGGACTTACACGCGCCATCACTGGCGGCGCATGTGTAGAGAGATGCTAGCTAGGAGGGGAAACACGCGGGGGTGGGGGGGGGGGGGCGGGGGGGGGGGGGGGGGGGGGGGGGGGGGGGGGGGGGGGGGGGGGGGGGTGGGGGGTTGTTGTCCTTGGTGGTGGCAGGGCGCGGTTGGCTTGATGCACCGGAAGCATATATAAGACGGCATATGCAGCTGACCATATGGGGGCACTCTCGATCTCATATGGGATTAGGTGTGTGGTACGTACGGTGTCGCATGCATATGCTGCAGCTGGGTGTCTCGCAGCGAAGCCTCGATGCATACCAGGGCAGTGTATTGGATGCTGACGGATGGTGGATGGACGATGGAGTTGTTGGCTTCTTGCTCGCCGGACCGAATCTTTGTCGTCCTTTGAGATGGACCGGTCGATAGATTTATATATTTATCGATCAGGTTTTTTATATATCGATCTCGATCGATATTCGATCGGTTTCATTGATTGATTGGGAATATACTCCTATATTTGTACGGTTGGTCGGCGCGCTAATGGTAATGGAAGTGGTGTAGGAGTACTGTAGTACTTAGTATGTACTTACCCTGAACCTGATCGAGTTAGGTCGGCTTTTCTTTTGGTCGACAAGGATATATATGTCATATATATACTCCTATTTGAGTTAGGTTTCGTTTTGATGCTTGATTGATGGAACGTGTCTCTAAACGGCAAATGATTTGATTGATGATCGATATCCGACTCTATTTTGCCACAAGAATTCTTTATTTACTGGAGAGCTGCTAATTAATTATCTTTAGGATTAATTATTTTAAATGGATGCATACTCTTCTATATACATAGTGTGGTATTTTCAGAGAAAATCATTTAATTTATTTAGTTTAGTTTCTGCTGTCTGGGAGTTGCCCTCATCATTCTTATATTCGAAGGATAGATGGTCATTAGTTAGGAGTGGCCTTTTATTCCCCGCAAAAAAAAAAAGGAGTGGCCTTTTATAACGCAACCGGAAATGTATAAGCAGCAGCTTTGAGAGCTTAATTTGTTCCTTAGCTAAAGCCCAAAGGTACGTACGCGGCTTGGGTGGCGGATTATATTGGAGCACGTATCAGATCGACGAGCACCACGGCGGCGACGGCAATACAATGGATTCTGCCTCTGGCTGGGATTGAGATCCTCCGTAGTCGATTGCACCTTGCCTTAATTAGCTTTATCACTGACATGTGAGTTCGATGAGTTCTGAGTCCACATGTCAGTGTCAAAGCATCGGTTCTACATGTCAGTGATAAAGGCATGATGCAGTCGACTGCAGAGTATCTGATACTGATCCCTCTGGCTGCGCTCGCCGGACCGAATCTTTGTCGTCCTTTGAGATGGACCGGTCGATAGATTTATATATTTATCGATCAGGTTTTTTATATATCGATCTCGATCGATTCAGTTGCATTGATTGATTGGGAATATATATTTGTATGGTTGGTCGGCGCGCTAATGGTAATGGAAGTGGTGTAGGAGTACTGTAGTACTTAGTATGTACCTGAACCTGATCGAGTTAATTAGGTCGGTTTTTCTTTTGGTCGACAAGGATATATGTCATATATATACTCCTATTTGGGTTAGGTTTTGATGCGCTTGATTGATGGAACGTGTCTCTAAACGGCAAATGATTTGATTGATGATCGATCCGACGACTCTATTTCGCCACAAGAATTCTTTAATTACCGGAGAGCTGCTAATTAATTATTTCACATGGATGCATATATACTTATCTATATACTGTGGTATTTTCACAGAAAATCATTTAATTTTTCTTCTTTAGTTTCTGCTGTTTAATTGGGAGTTGCCCTCATCATTCTTATATTCGAAGGATAGATGGTCATTAGTTAGGAGTGGCCTTTTATAACGCAACCGGAAATGTATAAGCAGCAGCTTTGAGAGCTTAATTTGTTCCATAGCTAAAGCCCAAAGGTACGTACGCGGCTTGGGTGGCGGATTATGTTGGATCGCACGTATCAGATCGACGAGCACCACGGCGGCGACGGCAATACAATGGATTCTGCCTCTGGCCAGGATTGAGATCCTCTGTAGTCGATTGCACCTTGCCTTAATTAGCTTTATCACTGAGATGTGAGTTCGATGAGTTCTGAGTCCACATGTCAGTGACAAAGCATCGGCTCTACATGTCAGTGATAAAAGCGTGATGCAGTCGACTGCAGAATTTCTGATACTGATCCCTCTGGCTGCGCCAACGGGGTTGCCCGGCCGGTTGGCCTGCCATGAAAAAGCTCAGATCAGTCGAGTAGTCGTCCTCGGAGGTTCAATGGCAATGCTAGCTAGGTAGCTGGTGTGAGATTCAGGTAGGATTAATTGTTGCAGTGTCCAGCAGCAGATCAGGCGTAACATCATGGCTCAAGGCCGCCCATATATATATAAGACGGCATATGCAGCTGACCATATGGGGGCACTCTCGATCTCATATGGGATTAGGTGTGTGGTACGTACGGTGTCGCATGCATATGCTGCAGCTGGGTCTCTCGCAGCGAAGCCTCGATGCATACCAGGGCAGTGGAGATGGATTCTAACAGCTCGAGTGGACGTTCACCCGTTTATTGCATGTCATCTAAATGGTTATGAAAAATTTTCAAAAAAAATGACAAGATAGATCAATATGTAACATATCACTCCACAAACATGCAAGTTCAAATTAAACTTCTACAAGTTGTAACAAAAATAACAAATTTAACTGTAAATATACATATAGTAATTTGAGTTTTGTTTGTTATAACTTGTAGAAGTTGAATTTGAACTTGCATGTTTGCGGAGTGATATGTTACATATTGATCTATCTTGTCAATTTTTTTAAAAAAATTTCATAACCATTTAGATGACATGCAATAAACGGGTGAACGTCCACTCGAGCTGTTAGAATCCATCTCCACTGCCCTGGTATGCATCGAGGCTTCGCTGCGAGAGACCCAGCTGCAGCATATGCATGCGACACCGTACGTACCACACACCTAATCCCATATGAGATCGAGAGTGCCCCCATATGGTCAGCTGCATATGCCGTCTTATATATATATGCTTCCGGTGCAACAAGCCAACCGCGCCCTGCCACCACGAAAGACAACAACCCCCCACCTGATCGGTTAGGTCGGCTTTTCTTTTGGTCGACAAGGATATATGTCATATATATACTCCTATTTGATAGGTTTGTTTTGATGCTGATTGATGGAACGTGTCTCTAAACGGCAAATGATTGATTGATGATCGAATCCGACTCTATTTTGCCACAAGAATTCTTTATTTACGGAGAGCTGCTAATTAATATCTATATTAATATTTAAATGGATGCATAATACTATCTATATTACTGTGTGTATTTTCAAGAAAATCATTTAATTTTCTTTCTTTAGTTTCTGCTGTTATTGGGAGTTGCCCTCATCATTCTTATATTCGAAGGATAGATGGTCATTAGTTATGGATTCAGGAGTGGCCTTTTATAACGCAACCGGAAATGTATAAGCAGCAGCTTTGAAGCTTAATTTGTTCCTTAGCTAAAGCCCAAAGGTACGTACGCGGCTTGGGTGGCGGATTATATTGGAGCCACGTATCAGACGAGCACCAGGCGGCGACGGCATACAATGGATTCTGCCTCTGGCTGGGATTGAGATCCTCCTAGTGATTGCCACCTTGCCTTAATTAGCTTTTATCACTGACATATAAGTTCGATGAGATTCTGGGTCCACATGTCGTGTCAAAGCATCGGTCTCTACATGTCAGTGATAAAGGCGTGATGCAGTCGACTGCAGAGTATCTGATACTGATCCCTCTGGCTGCGCCAGCGGGGTTGCCCGGCCGGTTGGCCTGCCATGAAAAAGCTCAGATCAGTTGAGTAGTCGTCCTCGGAGGTTCAATGGCAATGCTAGCTAGGTAGCTGGTGTGAGATTCAGGTAGGATTAATTGTTGCAGTGTCCAGCAGCAGATCAGGCGTAACATCATGGCTCAAGGCCGGCGGATTCTCCGGCGAAAGCGGATCGATGGCCACGACGCGGCCGGCGGAGCTCGGCGCTCCTCTGCCCCGTCAGTTTTGCCCACCCAACATCGGGCCCAGTCGAGTCTAAATAGAAGGAAATGGTCGGCCCATCTGGCCCATAAAATAATTGGAATGCACCAATGCAAATTGGGCCTCCAGAACATAAATCTCTAGCTGGTGATAGGCCCATTACCATGCTTCTTCGTCGTCTACCTCGGCGGCGTCCGCTTACGGCCTCTAAACCCAGCGCCGCCCAGTCGCCGCGGGCAACTGCCAAGCCCTCGTCCATGGCGGCCTCCCTGCGGGGCCTCGCCGCTCTCGCCGCCGCCTCTGGTGGCTCCCCCCCCGTGCGCGCCGTCTCGCCGCCTCGCCCCGTCGCCGCGGAGCCGCAGCGGCTACGGGGTCCGCGCGGCAGCGGCGGGCGGATGGTGCCCCGCGGCCACCGGATCCCGTGGAGGTGGTCGGCGTCGGGAGCCGGAAGGACGCCGTCATCGACTTCTGCCTGGGCTCCCGCACCCTCTCCTCCACCCCTATCCGCTTCTGGTACGCCTCTCACTCTCACGCCCCGCGCGTTTGCGAATTATTTTGGCCTTCGTGCGCGCAATGCGGTTAGGAGAAGCCGTGATCTGTAGAATGCCCCTAACACAGGAGCAATGCAGATTCCCATCACTGAAAATTTTTCACTTGTGGATTGCGTTTTTCTCCTGAGAGTCGCACGCCACAGTCCTGCACCTGTGGAAAATCATTTCAGTGGACTATATCATTTGCGACATATGCTTTAGCCTTTGGCCATAGCGGGTTGATGTGGTTGTTTTCTAGCTCAAGCACCTGAAAAGTTTGTCACTGTACTCACTGTTTCCATAAAAGAGTATAGTGTACGCGTTTATTGGATCCTTGTGTTTGTATCATGCTCCTACTATTTAAGTTGTTTGTGGAGGGAGTGAAAGCTTCTCCTTGTACAATATGTTATAGGAGGTTGACATTGATCAAGTCTATTGTTCCCACAGAGCTAAGCGATGTACTTGCAATTGATGCTACATGGTTTTCTTCTGAGAAAATTTGAATGCTAGGATAAATCCCCTTTTTTGAGGGGGGATAAATCCTTTTATATAAATCCTAAACTGAAATCTAACAAATGAAACTCCTGTTAGACATTTTCCACCTTTAGTCCTTTAATTCTCTTCTTTAGCACCCCTGATGATTGCAGAATCTGTTTTCAGGACCATGCGTGGTGGATAATTGTACCGTACAGTTAATACAAAAAAGCCATGGAGAAGGTAGGTGCTAAAACCTTTTTAAGTGTTCACTTCTTTGACACTATGTTATTACATGCTTCTTTGGCTTTATGCTCTCTGTTCTTTTCTTTGCATGAAGCTAACAGCTCTGTAATTTCAGATGTTGTAGTCAGAGACTTGAAACTCCGTTATCTCTTCAGCCCTGCCCACCAGCGGTTATTCTTGTCTGTACACTTCTCATCTCTGTTTGGTACTATTTTTGTTTTCATATTGTCTGACAGTAGGATACCATGTAGTTGTCAGCTATAAGGCTATAGACTAACTGTCATGGTCAAGTAATGTCCTTAGTTTTTGAGGGTGGTCATTTATCAGAAAGATCAACTTGTGTGAAGTGTCAGGGTTTTGACCAAAGTTTTACAGATCAACTTGTGTGAAGTGTCAAGGGTTTTGACCAAATTTTTACAACCACTGTCATCTGAGTCTGACTGATGCTAACATAGAACTATGCAATTTTAGCATGCTATCGATTTTGTTAGCCAAACTGGCTCATGTATATTACTTACATGATTCCCTTCTTTAGGTTGCAAGTGCAGGACAGGATGCTGACCATATTACTGCGATGGAGCTCCTTAGTGAGGTGAAATCTGCTGGTAAGCTGGCTGCATCAATATTTTTGAAGCCCTTTTGTTTTGAGGGACAGAGACGACAATTAGAGGTGGGATACTTCTGTTGTAAAAGTTGAGTTTATTTTCTTGGTCTATGAGTTACTTCCTGTCACCTACTTAAAAAAGTATGACTGTATATTAAGTTTAAGATGTCTATTTGTTTTTTTTGGATTTGCTTCTTACAAACAATTATGGTTCTGCAGGCAGCTGATTTAATGACAAACTTCAAATGTGCTCAAACTTTCACATTGGTAATGCATGTTATCTTAAATTTTTAACTTCAAATATATAGCTTATTTTTCCATTGAGCATAAATAAAATATATTACTTTGAAGAAATAAGCTTTTCACTTCTTCCAGTATGAACTGTATGCTCTTTGCTTCATTTTGGATCTTGGTTGAGTGAATCATTACACCTTTTGCTGTGATTTCCTCCTAGGTAGAACCAGTGTAAAATTAGGAAGATCAAATTTTATTGTACATATGCTATATTCTTTGTACCACAGATTATACATTTTGCATCAAGAGTTGCAAAATGTCATTGAGTCTGCTACTCTCTGTTCACACATCTCTATATGATTAGTCCTATTAAAGGGGCCCTGGTTGAAGCTTATCCATAAACTAAGATAACTGCTAGGATTTCTGGCCTCTCTTGAATCTAGATGGTGTTCTAAGGTAACTGAGTTCCTGTATAGATCTCATAGGTCATGATTCAACAAAGCTGAAGAGTATTGAAGTTTCTTATTTCAAAGAACTGAGGAAGCATTGCGTCTTGGTTCATGCAATTATCAAGTGTTGTTGAATTGTCCACTTCTTTCCACCATGATTTGAAATGTTAACATGAGACAAAATCGATAATCTTTTGGCAATTTATAATAACATTTGCTGATTTGTGTACAACTTAAAGTCAAGAGGATGAAATCATGGGCTGGCCTTATTATTAACTAAGTGATTTATTTGTTTCCAGTGCAATTTCACCAGATATAATGCATTTCCCCCTACACAGTTATTGAAGCTGATTCACTGCTTGAGACAGAAGTGGAAACCCTTGCTGAAGCTCTGGAAAGTGCCAACAACGCTGTTCTTCAACTATTAGCATGATATCTATCATGATGTCTGTGAGTCTTAAATCCCTTATTTTTTGTGTTTGTATACAAAGGATCACATTTTACTGTTTTAATCCTATTATTCTTGAATACCAGGGGTTAAATCAGACGTTCCGGAGTTCGATTAATGCTCAAATTATGGAAGTCCATCCTGATGAACTAGGACAAGTAACCTCATGAATATCTTTACTGCTTAGTTGTATGATCTGCACTTATCTTTTTCCTGATACATACAACTGTAACAGCTACTCAGAAGTTATGGAGAAGCCAGAATTGGATTTGGTGCTGGTTATAACATCCAGTCTGCAATTAAACAAGCCGTCTTCCACTGTCCATTTCTTCGTGGTGGAATCAAGGTCCATATGATCATCTAATTTTAACTTTTAATCTTACATTGATGCTCACCCACTTTTTTATCAAAAGAAACAGGAAATGGAATTTTAGTCTTGTGTTTGATATCCTCATATACAAATTTACCTGTGCAAAACATCACAAATGCTATACATTTATACCTCTGCAAAAATGTTGTTGTAACCAACAAATTTCAGATTTCAGAACCATCAAATTTCAAGTGTATGGCCACTTGGCCAGCTAACCTGCATAAGATGATTGCTTACATATTTTGGTAACTATAAGTTGGGCTGTTGATATTTATTTCTTATAATTAATAAGTACATCCAACGAAAGTAAGCAAACTACGCTGCACACAAGAAATATATTCATAATACAGTGGACATAATTTCTCATGACAGCACTACATAAGAGACAGATCCTTGGAGATTCATGGCTTTTTAACACTAGTATTTTTGAGATATTCACAAATGCATGGGACACTGTAAACTTCAAAGCTTGTAGAAAAACCACTAAGAATCTATTTAGTTGCATTTATTCAATATATTAGAGATCTCAGATCTGATACTGAATACTCCTAGTGTCTATGAAGTTTGGTTGTCTTCATTACAAGCTATAGTAAGGTCGAATTTGAACATAATTTTTAGCTGCGTACCTTCACCTTCTTTTGGAACAATTGCGCTTTGCATCTCAAGTGGTCACTTATGCAACATCTTTTTGCTATGATGTTGACATTTTTGTATACGAGAAGAAAACACGAATATAAGTAGACTTCAAGCATGTAGAAACCTGTCTTCTGAACTCTTTCACTCTAGAGTTAACTTTAATTAGTTTTTTATCAGAAATCACATTCCTGCTTGAACGTAAGCTCTTTATGCATTCATTTTATGTTTTATATCATTGTTCTGAGTATATATATATTTTTTGGTGTAGGATCTGAACAATGTGGTTTTCCTCTCCATTACGAGTTCTCGAATATTTTCTGAAAGTGATATGGTCTCCACTTTGCACATTTTCCGTCGAGTTACAGGGTTCACTGAAGATATTATATTTTCCAGAAATTGTGAACCTGATTTAGAGCCAAAACTGATAGTAGTTTCTCTCTTAACTGTGAGGTAAGCACTGGCAAAAATTTGAATGGTTGGTTTGCTGGTTTTAATGCTTTGGCTGTGAACTACATCTAGTCATGCCTCTCTATTTGTGTATCATGCTCTGCTGATTTTCTATCGTCCATCTTATCTTGTAAGTCAATATAATTACAAAAGAGAACTTCTTGACTACCTGATGGGAACAGGAATAGCAACCTGTGAATATGTTAATAAATAGCAGTTGTAGTCTTAAGAAAACAGGAATCTGCATATCTCTCAGTATACATAGAAGATAATGCATAACTGCTCTACTTGTGCCTTGCTCATTAGTTGGTAATCGCTGCTAACACTTGTTGGCGAAAATGTGCTCCAATTTTTGTTTTCCAGAAATAGTACTGATGAGAACGTGGCATCTGTCAAGGAGGGGTTTCTTTCAGGTTTGGCCTTGCATTTTCCTTTTATATCCTCTCTTATGGGAGGAGATATCCCTGAACAGAAACAAGCTACGTTGAAGCATTCATACAGTAAACTGCCTAGCAGTGGATTGAGTTTGGCAGAGCAGGAATTCTCACGACTTTCCAGTGCTTTTACCAATGTTGTTGTTAATAATTTATTTCCTGAGGAAACAGACATCATGAAATCTGAAAGGTAATGGATGTAGTAAGTTCCCTTCTTGTATCGAGAAGTTACTTTTTTTAAAGAAAAAAAAACTTTAGGGTGTTATGAACCAAGCAATACTCATTGCAATTGTCTAGGGAATCTTAAA
>CM020186.1:16326410-16367995 GCA_009805545.1 Oryza longistaminata | reverse complement strand
GAGAAAACACAGACACAATCTCAAGAGGCTAAGATTGAACCTGATGGGGAAATTAGCAAAGATAGGGAAAGAGGTAAAATTCCATATACCATGTTTTCCATCTTTTTGTTTGTGTGCGTGTGCTTGTTTCTTTTCTAACTTGATGGTTCATTGGCAGAGCATTTAGATTCAGAGCAGGAGCATAAGTTCTGGAGCAATTCCCCTGGTATTGGCATTGCTCAATTATGGGCTAAAGTGCGTATGGCATCCGATGGAGGAACACAGAACAATGACATCAATATTATCACTCTTCCAGTTGGTGTGAAATCTCCTGAAGTTCAGTGTAGTGCAGATGCACGACCTGAAGCTCATAGTTGTTCCAGCAGCACATCTGCAGCTTCTGGACATGCTGCTTTTGGAGTATCATTTTCTGACATTGGCTTGGAGAAAGTAACAGAGATGTACAGCTCTGCAATGACATTTTTAAAGGGGGGAATGGATAGATCTCGAAAGCGCGGATCAGTTGCTAATCGTGCTGCGCTAATGCTGGTTAGTCTCTCTTGATTTTCTGTATATTGGTTTATCATTTTTCAACGCTAGTCTGGGTTATCTTGCTGGGATTGTCTTTTCTCTATATGGACAACATTCCCCAATGATGACGTTGAAGATAAACACTCACAATTTAGTTATAATTCTGCATTCCATCAAAGTTTGCTAAACTGGTGACCTGGTTTTTGGTAATCTGAAATTGGATTGTTCTGCTGCAAAGCCAGCCATCTATTGTCCACTTCAACTACTCATCATGTTTATCAGCTTCCCCCACAAGTTTGTACCATTATTCATGTGAGGTGTGGGTTTGCTGGCTCATTAATTTTTTTGTTTCCTGTGCTACTAAGATGGGCTTTCTATTTAGTTATTCATCTGGGAGATAGACGAGGGCCATTGTGCTAAGACTAGCTTATCTTTATCTGGTTCATGAGTTATTGAACAACCGGAATAGACACATTAAACTTAATATTTATCTTTATTTTTGAACTTCTGTTTCTAATGGGTGAAATGACTTCCCTCTTTTTTCTCCCAGTCCAGAGTGCAGTTGGGTCTTTTTGTACTGTTAGATAACGCACAAGAGAGTTGGCATACACGAACTCTGGTTTCCTCTAAAATTATTAGCATTATCGTGCTGTTTTACAAATGTAACCTATTGTTATCCATGTAGGATGCAGAAAGAGAGCTGGAGAAAACATGGAGCCCCATAGTTGAGATACAGTTTGGAGGAGGAATTTACAGAGGGAGGTGTCAAGAAGGTGTCCCTGAAGGAAAGGTGAATCCATGTAAACTAAGTGCTCTTCCATTTGGCTTGACAGGAAATTAAGTAACTAACCCTTCAATGGTATTTTTTTCGTAAAATTTACAGGGTCGCATAACCTTCAGTGACGGGAGCTTTTACGATGGACTCTGGAGGTATGGCAAGAGATCAGGTCTAGGGACACTCTATTACAGTAATGGTGATGTATTCCATGGAACATGGAGGGATGACCTTTTTCATGGAAAGGTATGGTATACTTTGTATTTGAATATGACAATTATGAGATGTCCATGTTAGGTATGGCTTCTCCCATTTACAGCATTCTTTGAAACATAATGATTAGCTCAGCACCTTCTTTGTTGGGTAATGTTCTTGCCACTGATGTTTATTTTAACATACTCCCTCCGTTCCAAAATATAGGGCACAGCTACTTTTTAAAGTGGTTTAATAATATAGGGCGTGCATGCATGCATGTAATTAATTAGCACATTCTCTCCCCTAAATATTATTGTTTTAAATCCTATACTCACAAGATCTTTAATTCTATTGGTTGCATGTATTGTATTAATTGAGGTGATTCATGACAACAATGAGATATTAATTATTTCTTGGTTTTTGAGTTAAGGGTGGTTGTGCCTTATATTTTGGAATGGAGGGAGTACTATTCTTTAAATGACGGTAGTCAACCTTCCTTTCGAGATATGAAGATAAACTTGCTTTAATGTGGTAATTTGGATTTATTTGTTACCAAAGTATTTGTATTTTCCTTTTGATTTCCTTTGTGTAGCTAATCTTCCTGCATTTATTTCCTTTTATGGGTTAATTAGATACATGCCATGAAAATTTTGCCGGTTTTGAAATATGCCATTACTATTTACGTATTTGGAACGATGCCATTGCTATTTGTTGTAATCTCATTGGTGCCACTAAGATACGTATTTTGCATGTATTGGACGAAAATGCCCTCATCTTCTACCTCTCTCCCTCTTCTCTCATCTTCTAGCTCTTTCCCCGCTTCTTCTACTCTGGCGCCGTCACCGCCGCTGTTGCTGTCGCTGCCGCGCTGTTGCTGCTCGACGTCGCTGCCGCTCGCCGCTCCGCCGCTGCCGCTCGCTCCACCGCTGCCGCTCACTGTTGCTGCCGCTCCGCCTTCTGTTGTGATTAGGACATTAGGTGTTATGATTCTTTATACTGGTTAGGGTTCTCAATTCTGTATTGGTGAATTTTGATCCTTTATTTGGCACACTGGATTGCTGCCAAGAGGATAAGTACTTCCTCCGTGCCAATATATAATAACCTTGTAATGGATGGGACACATCCTAATACAACGAAGCTGGACAACCCTGTCCAGATTCGTTGCATTAGGATGTGTCTCATCCAGTACAAGGTTGCTATATTTTGGGACGGAGGGAGTAGGTAACACTCTTTCCTTTATTGTAAAATTAACCTCCATCACTCCCATGTAATTTATGGTTCTTTTCCTCATGTAATTTATGGTTCTTTTCCTCCCTACCTTCCTGGGTTCTCCTCTCCTTCGGTTCTCCTGCCTTTACTGGACTATGATGATAGTATTACATGAACTAACACAGTGATCCACTCATACTCATTTATACCCAGTCCATGCGCTTATGAACCATTGCATTCAGGTTCTGTTCATTGAGTAGTTTTTCGCTTGAAAAATCATATAATCTGATTGTAAAATCCCAGTAACTCTCCAGAATATTTCATACAGATGTTTCTATGGCAACATTCGCATTAAATTCAGAACATGTATATTCATATTAGATTTAATAATACCACACTTTATAAATTGTTGTGTTCCATGTGAAGTTCTGAGTTTTCTCCCCTTTCCTTTAGGGCTGGTATTATTTTCACAGTGGTGACCGCTGGTTTGCAAACTTTTGGAAGGGGAGGGCTAATGGTGAGGGTAGATTTTATGCCAAAGATGGGAGTGTCTTCTTTGGCAATTTTCAAAATGGATGGCGCCATGGGGAGGCCCTGTTGATAGATGCAAATGGATCGAGGTTGTCATCTACTCGTGTTTACGTGTTTTCCTGAACGATTACATCTGCATATTCTTTTTAAATTAACCTTACTATGAACCATGGCTACAGGTGGATTGAAGTTTGGGATGATGGTGTACTTATTGGTCAAACTAGGTTGGAAAAATAGGGCTCCAAACTATTTCCCAGACTTTATTGGTAAAGTTGTACACTTGTACTACACATAAGTTGGAGTACTGCATTGTAGCAAGTGCCACGACCACAATATGTTCCTCAACTCCGGTATGTACCTCCGTTGCGCTGAAGTACTTCATTGTTTGATGGATATACTCATGCATGCTTCAACTTTCACCGAGACACCCAACGATGATCCTTGTGTGTATTGTCACTTTCTTTTGCAGATTGTACATAGATGCCTGTTGGAAGCACTGTTGTAGAGTTGAAGCTAGTTTCTGAAAGCTGCGTTAGTCATTGATGAATTTTTTGACGCAAAGTCATTGGTGAATTGTGTATATAATCCCAAGAAGAATGGGAGGAGGCTTTCTTCTTCATACCCCGTGGATGTGGAAATCAGGGAAAAGTCACACAACTGCATCAAGCATGCTACATGAAGTAGGTTTGATTGATTTCATTTATGGCTGCTAGATATTCTCTGATTGGACTCAATGCATATGGATGAACAAGCTCTCGTGGCTTTGCCCCCTCAATTCCAGCTGAGTATGTGATTTTCCACATATGGGGTCCCACAGCACCCTTCCCTTCTCTGTTTCCTGTCACCGTCAGTATCACCCACACATAATGTTCTAGTGATGATTATGCATTTTAAGTTTGTTTACTTTCACATGATTCAATCAATAGGTTCACACTAATTCGAAGTTTGAAGCAGAACTTGCTAATGGATCTAGTGCTTAGTGTTGCCGTTCATTCAATTTGAGCTGTTCGAATAATCGGTGATTGGGTTGTTAAATCCTTAACTGGCAAGCTTGACATGCAATCTGTTATTGCTCCAGATGGTGGCAAAAGTTGCAACCCATCAGATAGTATTTAACATTTAACCCAAGACCCAAGTACCCAGCTGAAGACTGAACTGCCCAATCTATCTACTAGAAAAGGTCACTTGCTCACTTAGGTATAAAGAAAGTAAACTTTTGAGGGATAATCAAGTTTATTCTGCGAATGGGCATGCTTGGTGATCTAGCTAGCACAAGTTCTACTCACCTTCTTGGCCAGACGATACCAGCATCTACAGTATTCCTCCTCTTGTTTCAACCATTCTGGCCGAAATGACAGGAGATACTTGCACAGAGCTAGGAGTCCAGTAGTAGTATATACTACTCCTGAAGTCGATTGATTTCAGCTAGAATTTCATATTACTAGTACAGGACAGAAGTCAGATATCAATGAGCTCATGTGTGATTGCCTCACCCATCATGTGGCCGTTTACCGTGCCTGCTATTCCCGTGTAAACAAATGACACGTGAGATGCCTGAATGGGGGGCAAAAATATAATGTGGCCATCCAAGTATCCAATCACACGTTGACGCCTAAACATTTGGCCGACCAGTGGAGGAAAGTAGGAAACCATCGCGAGCAAATGGCAGCCTGCCATTGGGCTAGCCTCTTAAATATACCAATGATGGACTCAACTCAGTTGCATTTTTTGCGTTTAGTGCTGTGCCCTGTGCATGCTGCACTGCTCAAAGCTGTTGGAGTAGCCGAGTAGCCTGTCATGGGCCATGCTCATTCACACCTGTGCCCATTTTAGTTTAAGATTATTGAACGGACTATTATCACATATTATCGGTTTCATTGTGTAAATAAATTAAATGTTTTTCAAAAAACAAGCTTAAAACAAGTGGTCTAATCAATGTAACAGAAGAAAGTTTTTTTTTTTGAGAAAACGTATTTTTGGAAATTTAGAGAAAATAATATGTATGAGTAATCTGGGAGGTAAAGTTGAAAAGAACGTGGCCTGGTTTGGTTGCAGAAATAGAAGTGTACTAAGTTGCAGTCACGGTCACGTTATCCTGCCGCCGAGTGCAGCATGCTGCGCGACAACGAGGGACCGAACCACGCGGAAAATGCTGTGGTTGCTCGCGTCGCGCCGTGACCGCCGTCCCGCGCTTGCTCCCTCAGACCCTCACGTTCACGTACTACGTTCGTTCCTCACACCCCACCGCATCCGCACGCCGATGCCGTGCGCGCCCCGCACCCGCCCGCGGGTGGAGCCGGCCGGCCACCACACACGTACTACGTACTCCCTCCATCCTAAAAAAAAGACAAACCCTGTTTCCGTGCCAACGTTGACCGTCCGTCTATTTGAAAAATTATAAAAAAAATTAAAAAGACAAGTCACGCATAAAATATTAATCATGTTTTATATCTAACAACAATAAAAATACGAATATAAAAAAATTTCATATTAAGACGCAGTCAAAATTGACACGGAAACCCAGGTTTGTTTTTTTTGACGGAGGGAGTACGTACGTCGGGTGGGCGCGCGACGTGCCGGCACGCGGCGCGGTTGGGCGGAGCTCGTGCGTAGCGAGCACCCGCGCGACAGCCGGCGCGACCGAAGAAATGAATGAGATCGAGCGCAACAACGACGGGCACCGCGGGTGGGGTGGGGAGGCCATCAGGCCACCACAGTCTGGTCTACGGAACGGGCCAATCATAGCGCGGGAGGGCCCACACTGGCCGATCGACATGGGTGGCCCACTCCGCTCGCGCCCCCACCGCGTTCCCGAGACTTCCCCAGTCGTGGGTCGGTGACATGTGGGACCCAGTACAGATGAGTGGATTGGTAGTTTGGCCGGTGAATTCATCTCTCAAGTCTCAATTGTACTGACGTCTTGGAGTTGGATGGAGTACGTGCATGTTTGGACAATCTTGCGATGAATTTTGCTCGCCTTGTACGAGGCAAGTACTTGTACAGTTGTACTAGATGAAGAGTGTGCAGCTCCTCAGTCAAGTAAATGTCTAGATAGTTAATCGCTCCTGGACTAGCATGTGTCGAGAGTATGTATCCATGTATACGACTCATGGTCTTGGTGAAGTGTAAGAATGCCAAGTACATCGTGGTTTAATTTGTTGTTCAGCCGAGTACAGTAGTCGTGTAGGATGAGAAAGAGACCGTCATGAAACAGAACGACACTGGGTGACTGGTTGTGTGATTGTGTTTGTGAAAGTGTGTCTAGCTGGTTCTGTAGGATGATGCGCCATAGACCATATCGCACCAACACAAACAATAATATGCTGCACAAAGTGCATATGCCACTTCTTGCTTGCTACTATCTCCATCCTACAATAATTTATTTTCACACATCTCACACATACCAATAAAAAAATAAAAGTATCTCTACTTTATCAAATTTCAATATAATTATTTCACACTTTACCTATTCCAATATAATTGTTTTCTATTTTCACAAACTCAGATAAAATAATTACTCAAAAATAAACTTATTTTGAACAAATGTAAAAAAACAAAAATATTATCATGGGATAGAGTAGTAGGGGAAACTGGTGTAGCAGCTCGATAGACGTCCACACGTTTATTACATGTTATCTAAATTTTATGAAAAATATGAACAAGATAGATCAAATGTAATATATCAATCCACAAACATATATAAGTTAAAATTCAACTTCTACAAATTGTAACAAAAATAACAAAAAAACTCAAATTACTATATATATTTTACAATTAATTTGTTATTTTGTGTTACAACAGTAGAAGTTGAATTAAACTTGTATGTTTTTAGAGTGATATATTACATGTTGATCTATCTTGTCTTTTTTTAAAAAAAACTTTTCTAACTATCTAGTTGATATGCAATAAACGGGTGGACGTCCACTCGAATATTAGAATCCATCTCCGAGCAGCAGTAGTAGCTACCCTGCCTGCTAGCTGACCAGTATCATTCTGGCACTTGTTCTCTCGATGTCATCGATAAGGTTCACTTCACCTGCATGGCCAGCCAATGAGCCAGCAATCCGTTGTTCCTGCTGCCGCGAAGAGCTGCAGGTGCAAGACTGCCACGTGTCCTCTCGCCTCCACATTACAAAACGGCCGCCAGGAGCAACGAGCTTGTGGAGACTGTGAGCTAACTCCTGCAGCTAGCTGAAGAGAAAGGAGAAGAAACCAGCGGCCAAGTACGTCGTCGTCGGCCATGATGTCCACCACCACCAGCAGCAGCGCGGCGGGGTCGCCGGTGTGCGCTCTCGGCGGCAGCGCGTGTTCGTCGACGTGCCGAGGCGCGGGGCGACGGCGTTGGCCACGGTCGGGTACGCGAAGATGGCGCCGCCGCCGCCGCCGCGGTGCTCCGTGCGCGCCGCGGGCTCCAATCCATTGGCTGCCTCGACGTAGCCGAGCCGTGGAGCGGCGCCGCGCCGCCCGCGCTGCCGCCGCTGCCGGGCCATCTGCATGTCGCGGCGCCGGCGGGGAGGACGACGACGACGCGCTCGCCGCCGCCGTGCCGTCCGAGCAGAGGGTGCACGACGTCGTTCTGAAGCAAGCGGCGCTCGCCGCGGCCGCGCCCGAGATGCGGAGGCCGGCGCAGCTGGCCGAGCGGGAGCGTGTCGCCGGCGGCCTGAACGCCGCCTTCGATCGCTGCGGCGAGGTCTGCAAGGAGTACGCCAAGACATTCTACCTCGGTAAAAAAAAAAAATTCTACCATCCTCTGTGCCTCTCTTGATCCGATTTGATCACAGTCAAAATATCAAGAACAAAATAGCGTGTTAAGCAGAAAACAACTAAAAAAATTCCAAACGAGTAGAGCACGATATGATCATGTGGTGATTGTCTAAGTGATAATGAGTCAGACAGAGAGTAGTAAAAACGAGCTCAGCTGCAACAGCAGGACGGTTCCACGCTACTCTGTCAGACGCAGCAGTAGAACTGACCAGCCGGTATTAATACTACAATTAACTTATTAATGGCTCCTGGCACATGTGTTACTACACTAATTAAGTTTCTGAAACAATTTATTTGATGAATTGTGTGTGTGCTGCAGCGACGCAGTTGATGACGCCGGAGAGGAGGAGGGCAATCTGGGCGATATACGGTACGTCTTCCGTTAATGCCATTTTTGCCGGAATGACCGAAGGAGTCATCCAATCGTTATTAAGATAGGGAGAAAATTAACAAGCATATTCAACGATGTGACTGACGATTGATTGGTTGTTGGTTGATCGATCAGTGTGGTGCAGGCGAACGGACGAGCTGGTGGATGGGCCCAACGCGTCGCACATGTCGGCGCTGGCTCTCGACCGGTGGGAGTCGCGGCTGGACGACATCTTCGTCGGCCGTCCCTACGACATGCTCGACGCCGCCCTCTCCCACACCGTCGCCACCTTCCCCGTCGACATCCAGGCAAGCACAACAAACACCATGAAAAGCCAAGAGTATTCTCAGTACGGTTATACCAGCTTTATTATTATGTAATTAATTAGCCAAGTTCAATAAAATTTTCATTATCTAAAAATTAACAAGCACCATGAAATCCGTGGCTGTTCTTGGCTTGAAATCAAACATGGCGCCCCATTGTTTCGTTTATTCGTAGAATAAGCCAAACGGCATATTAGCAAACAAAAAATAATTTGTGAATAAAACTTTTATACATGTGTTCTGGGTGATCTAAAAGTAAAGACTGAAAAATAAACTTCGATGAAAAACCTTAAAATTACCTTCAAATTTAATGTTGAAAATTAAGCATAAGCAAAAAGATGGCGTGTTCATATAGCTCTGTGTGTACAGCCGTTCAGGGACATGATCGAGGGGATGCGATTGGACCTGACGAAGTCGAGGTACAGGAGCTTCGACGAGCTCTACCTCTACTGCTACTACGTCGCCGGAACGGTCGGGCTCATGACGGTGCCGGTCATGGGCATCTCGCCGGACTCGCGGGCCAACACCGAGACCGTCTACAAGGGGGCACTGGCTCTCGGCCTCGCCAACCAGCTCACCAACATTCTCAGGGACGTCGGCGAGGAGTAAGCTATAGCTTCAGAGATCATCATCGATCTATGTCATTATTTCTTGATTAGTTACTGCCATTTCTGATGTGTCCTGATATGCTTGTTAATTTGCAGTGCAAGAAGAGGCAGGATCTATCTCCCAATGGACGAGCTCGAGATGGCCGGACTCTCTGAAGATGACATCTTCAACGGCCGCGTCACGGACAGATGGAGATGTTTTATGAGGGGTCAGATCACGAGAGCGAGGGCGTTCTTCAGTCAGGCCGAAGAAGGCGCCACCGAGCTCAATCAGGAGAGCCGATGGCCGGTGAGAAATGACAACTATATATCCTTTAAAATTTCCATCTGAACATTCTTAATTATGTTAAGTTGGTTCATGCATATGAATGACCATTAGGTTGTTGTTGTTGCAGGTTTGGGCTTCTCTACTTCTGTACCGACAAATCCTTGACGAGATCGAGGCCAACGATTACAACAACTTCACCAAGAGGGCCTATGTCCCAAAGGCAAAGAAGATTGTGGCTCTGCCTAAAGCTTATTACAGATCACTCATGCTCCCCTCTTCAGTGAGGCACTGCTCTAGCCTAACATCATCATGATCAGCTTGTGGTATTGTTGTTACAATTTATCTTGTATTCAAGTCTTGCAATGTACAAAGTATTGCAGTATCTGCAAATATATGTACACTTTAACATTGTGTATATATAGGGAAGTTTCTATGAAACAGAGTAGTGTATATATGACCATATTTCATAGGTCATACTACTCTTGCATAATGCTGTCAGCTTATCACTCATTGCTTCAGTCAATCAGCTAGGTTGTGAAAGTACCTAACTATCTATATGAAATATTAGTCTTATCAGCATGGGTGTAAGATGGGTATGTACCCCCACAAAGATTTCCAATCTATTAGTCAAAAACAGCAACGTTTTTTTTTATAGAACATTGGTGTACAGGTGTCACCTTTTTATGAAGGATCATTAGCATGAGCTCAGCAAAATCTTGAACCTGTCACTACTAAATTCAGTTTATGCTAATAAAAAGAATAATTAAACTAGCTGGTAGTTAACTAGTCACTATATCTAGCAGTGCACAAGTAGTAGTTTAACTTGTATACCAGCTTGGCTACATGCCTAGTATAGCATAAGGTCACATGAATCTTGTTGGAACATTGCGTGCTTCTTTCTCCCAGCTTTTCTTTTTGTTTGACCTGTTGAAGAGGGGAGAGATCGCGTACCTGTTCTTCTTTCAGATGAACTGAAAATTGTTTATGCGTTCTGCGTGGAGGATAGCAAACCAGAGATCTTGTGCCCGTCATATTCAGATGATATACTACATTATCTGAAGTCTGGATGCCGGTGCCGAGCTGTACGTGTTGTCATGCACACCGTCGGCCGCCATTGTTTATGCGCTCATAACGCACCAAGAAACTCTGATTGAGATCGATCACTGTTGGTTCCCTTGTTGCTGTAATAATACTGTGCATAATGGAATCTTCTGGGACACTGCCAGCAACCTGCAGAATACTGCACACATCTGCTGCTCGGCGGACTGCACACAAGCCGAAATCATCTTGGTTCTTGGAAGGGGTTGGGAATGGACCATGATGCAGTGAGCACAATACAGTTTGGAGCTTATGATAAGATGAATCATGTTCTACACAATGGAATTATTTATGGACATAGTTAAGCTTACACGTTCGTAACTGTACTAACATACCTGTACCAAGCAAGCCATTTACAGATACACTTACACGCAGTGGAGTCCTCAGGGGAATTTCGCCGAACACATGGCGTGCGCGCCCCACCTCCTCCACCCATCCACCTTTGGTCTCATCTCCAATTCTGTTCAGATTACAGACGAACACACACAAGCTGATCCGCATTGATCGGATTATTGGGAACCATGGATGATTATTTCTAGCTACTAGTTTTGCTTCTTGGAGTTGATGTAGTCCTGGAGGGCTTCCATCTGCTCCTTGGTCGGCGGCTGCTCGTTGTTCTTGATCGACCGGTGCACGTCGTACGTCGTCGCCCCGAGGAACACGACCCTACAAAAATCACACACCGCGTCATGCCGCCGCCGCCGCCGCCGACGAGGAGAATCGAGGCCGGAGGATGCAAGGCGGCGCCACCTACCCTGCGGCGAGCAGCGCCACCTGCCTCGGGAAGACGTGCTTGCCCAACACCCTCATCCTCCTGCCTCCGCCTGCGTGGCCGCGTCTTCTCTTCTCGCTTTCCCCTCTCTCGATCTCTCCATATGCGCGAGAAGGTGAAAGCCCATGGGCCTTTCCTCTAGCTTGGCCCGGCCCGTTGGGAGGTTGCGCTTCAAGTCTCCTCTCCGATGCTCGCGCCATCGGCCGGCGGCGCCTCCTCCGCCCGCCATGTTCGGGAGCTCCTGCGGCGGTGCGGCTCCGTGCACCGTCTCAACCAGCTCCACGCCCACCTCGTCGTCCACGGCGTGGACGACGTCACCTCTCAGATCCTCGCGTCCTACTGCGCGCTACCGGCTGGTGGTGGGGTGTGGTATGCCCGCCAACTGTTCGACAGAATTCCTGATCCGGACAGGTTCGTTTACAACAGTCTTATCAGAGCCTACTGCAATAGCCATTGCCCCCAAGAAGCGCTGCCTCTTCTTCGTGGCATGATCCGGCGAGGCATCCTGCCGAACGAGTTCACGCTGCCATTCCTCCTCAAGGCGTGCGCGAGGGTACAGGCGTGGGAGCATGTGATGGTCACCCATGGCGTTGTTGTTAAGCTGGGATTTGTGGGGCAGGTGTTTGTGGGGAATGCTCTTCTGCATTCTTATGCTTCGGCCGGGTCACTGGGGGATTCTCGCCGGTTCTTTGATGAGATGGTGGACAGGAATGTGGTGTCATGGAACTCAATGATCAACGGATATGCGCAGGCTGGAAATACTAGGGAGGCGTGCTCCTTGTTTGAGGGGATGAGACGTCAGGGACTCTTGGCTGATGAGTTCACGCTGGTCAGCCTGCTTTTTGCCTGCTCAGCGGAGGGAAATCTTGAATTTGGTAAGCTTGTGCACTCTCATTTGCTGGTTAGAGGATGTCGGATTGATTTGATCCTTGCCAATGCTTTGGTGGACATGTATGGTAAGTGTGGGGATTTGTTGATGGCTCATACATGCTTTGACATGATGCCCTTCAAGAATGCTGTTTCATGGACATCTATGCTTTGTGCTCTGGCCAAACGTGCGTCTATTGATGCCGCAAGAGATTGGTTTGAACAGATACCAGAGAAGAGCATAATATCTTGGAATGCCATGATCTCTTGCTATGTTCAAGGTGGCCGATTCCATGAAGCGCTGGATCTTTATAACCGTATGAAATTGCTAGGCCTCACTCCAGACGAGTTTACCTTGGCTGCTGTCCTCTCTGCCTGTGGGCAACTTGGCGATTTGGCTTCTGGAAAGATGATACATGACTGTATCAGAGATAACTTCCATAATCCAGGTGTTGCTCTATTTAATTCACTTCTTGACATGTATGCAAGGTGTGGTCAGGTAGACACTGCCATAAGCTTGTTCAGTGAAATGCCTAGTAAAAATGTTATCTCATGGAATGCGATTATTGGGGCGCTAGCGATGCATGGACGTGCACAGGATGCACTAATGTTCTTCAGATCTATGGTATCTGATGCCTTCCCCCCTGATGAGATAACCTTTGTTGCTCTTCTTTCTGCATGTAACCATGGGGGCCTACTGGAAGCTGGACAATATTACTTTCAAGCTATGAGACATGTTTACAATGTTAAGCCTGGCGTTGAGCATTATGCCTGCATGGTTGATCTGCTTGGCCGTGGTGGCCAGCTAGCAAAGGCTGTTGATCTGATCAAAGACATGCCAATGAGGCCTGATGTTGTGGTTTGGGGTGCGTTACTAGGAGCCTGCAGGATCCATGGACATATACAGATCGGCAAGCAAGTAATCAAACAATTACTTGAGCTGGAGGGAATGAGTGGAGGCCTGTTCGTCCTAATTTCAAACATGCTTTATGAAACTCACCAGTGGGAAGACATGAAAAGGCTCAGGAAGCTAATGAGAGAGTGGGGCATGAAAAAGAATATGGGTGTTAGTTCAATTGAAACAAACAGTAACATTCATGAATCTGGAGCTGAAGGCATTGGACATGAGAGCTCAGACGACATGTATGTAGGGGATGATAGGTTGCCACATCATTTGGTCTTTCCAAATGCCTTGGCTGTGCCACCAGACCAACTAAATGTGGAAGAAAGAAAATCTATTCTAAAGACCTCCTAGAATCAATTAGAACCTTATGATGTAGAGTAAAGCACTATACCGAATCAAGATTGGTACTGTGAATGGTCTATGTTTTCTCAGGCAAACGTTCACCATCAAGTAGCTTGACTGTTGAAGCCTGAAGGTGAGTCTTGCTGAACAAACACATTCCGGGAAAATGCATCCAGGTTTATTTTGAAAAAAGAATTTGTAGACATATTGAGTTGCATGGTGTACTTTCAAAGAAAATGCAATAAAGGCTAAGTAATTATTTGTCGTTTTCAACATTCATCTGGCTTTGCTAATTTGCTCAGTTTCAGGTGTTCTGCAGATATCATGGTTTCATGGTTCACTGGACAGTCCACTCAACCATCATCAGTACAGATAGTTAGGTGAGTAGCATTACATCTAAAACCCTCAGTAGTCGCTGCCTTCGCTGTGATGTCTCAACAGTACTGTGATTTGCGGGAAACTCAAGCTTGGAAACAGTCGATTCATCAGATTGGTAAGGACTAAGGAGTCCTAACTGGTAGTATGTCTGGAGATTGATCTGTCTACTTGAAGAATCGTTTATTTTGTTCATTCATGGGACCATCAGTTAGTTTGTTTGTGCTGGGACGGGGAGATATAGAATGAGAGTATGGGACACACCATATATGCACATATATGACTTATCAAATATAGATCTATGCACTATTGCACCTGTACGTTTCATTTTGTGTCTTCCTCTGACTTACATCCTTGTTTCCACAAGCCCTAATATCTTCTTGTTTGATAGAACAACTGCAGGATGAGATCATAATCAAGCCTAGTACATTGATCAGCTCGTGATGCTTGTCACATCTCACATGGATTCCTACTGGTACATCAGTTAACCGGGTCCCTTCACTTCACCGCTTGCCGGTTTGAAGTGCAATAAAAGAGTGCCCCATGTGTTGTGCTTCGGCAGTTAAGCGCCGAGTCGACATGAGTTGCCACTGGAGCCACACCGCCGCATTATTATTGGTTATTGACCTCCACTGTGCTCAGTGTCCACGTCAAGCCAGCAGATCTTGGTTTCACAGGCATGTGGTTAGTTACTTCTTTCTTTATCTGCTGTTGCATTTTGCACGGGGACGAGATATATGTTCTGGGTGAACCTGATCCTGTAACGTACTATTCTTTAATTTTAAGTGAGTGACATATGAGCCCCATGATCAACAGGTCCACATATCACTGACTAGAGGGCAGAATGTCCTAGGTAACTCATCCGTTCTGGATAGAGGGACACATTCCAACTGTTGTGATTTACTAGGGCCTTTTCTCTTTTTAGGCTAGGGGCCTTCTTATGAATGCTTGATCAACTATGAGTTGTATCTGGTTGAGTAATTATCAACTGCTACTACCAACTCCACCAGTATTTACCATTGATGATTGTTGCTGTAGGAGATAAACAAAGGGAGCAGCCAGCACCAACCAGAATGATCAAGATTCCGTTTTATTAATTTTCAAGTTTCATGGACAAACTACTACAGTGGTTCAGAGATATAAAAAGAACAAAACAGGCAGACAGATCTATACTGCCGTACACTTTGGCATGAGTGACAGGTCTGTCTTTTCCCTCCCTCACCTTTTCTTTTCTAAATACAGATATGCACGGACAATTCTTTTTTCGATCATAACACCAAAATGAGCACAGTTGCTCATTGAAAAAACGAAGCATCCAAATTTGTCCAAATCAACATTCACTTGTTAAATGGTGATTTTTAGACATGACAGAAATGCTGCATATGCCTCTCCCCAAGGACACAATTCAGAACCTGAAACAGGTCGACATCCTGTGATACCCTGCCCTGCACGCACAACATCCCAAAGCCCAACTACCGAATCTAATAGCATACTGTACAGCCTTGCAAAATCCATAATTGTGACGCAGAAATTGCTTCTCATGCCCGATTCTATGAAAGAAACCCACGGCCTCGCTGGAGAGCTACCAACCGAATGGAGTAATCATACCATTATAATCACACCGGCACAAGGTTTGTAATAGCTGCACCTTTGAAAGGGATTGGACAACTAATCCTCAACAAAAAGCCCAGCCAAAGTTGGTTACTTGAGCTATAGCTCCTGGACAAAAGTAACAAGCCAAGAACGAATGTGTCATCATCATCTAAATAAAATTGACAGTAAATTACATCAGTAGCATCATGAAAAGATCATGTCTTGTATGAAACCAAAACCAAATCGAAAGAACAGTACAACAGTATGGATAATCACAGCTATGGCTACAAGCAATGAAATGGCTGTACCAAAAGCTGCCTGTCCATTCAGGGAAATGGAGAACGAATCAGTGATGAGAAGATGATGCCAAATGCCCAATTACACTAACACTGATGGTGATGTAAAAATAAATAAATGTAAGGTGTAATTACAGGTGCAGCACCGCCATGGATTTCAGCTTGCTGGACATGGCGTCGGCGTCCGCGGCGGCGTTGTTCCGCGCGAGCCGGCGCCACCGGTGGTCGTCGGTGTCCGAGACCCGGCAGGCCGTCACGAAGTCGAGCACCTTGCCGAAGACCCTGAACATCTCCACGGCGTAGACGGTGTCCGCGCCGGCGGCGAACGCGGCGTTGAGGTCCATGGGCGCGTCGGGGTGCGACGACGCCTCGCCCCACCGGCGAGAGCCGAGGTCGAGCTCGAACACCTTGCGCACCACCTTCTCCCGTCGGCTCGCCGCGCCGTTGCCGGCGCGGTCGCACCACGAGACGCAGAGCATCAGCAGCCGCGACGAGCAGCACAGCAGCGTCGGCGCGTAGTCGCGGAGCCGCGGCGGCGGGCGGGACGTCTGGATGACGGACCAGAAGCCCTTGTCGAGGTGGTAGGCGACGAGCGTGTCCGACTCGCAGTACACGTAGAACATCTGGCCGCAGACGGCGCCGGAGCAGGCGAGCCCGACGTCGGCGGGGAAGCCGGCGATCTCGAACCACTTGTCCGTCACCGGATCATAGATCTCGCCGGACACCAGCGGCTCGTCCCAGCGCCCGCGCCCACCCACGGCGATGAGCGCGAGCCTTTGCTGAGCCCTCCTCTCCTCTTCTTGTCCGGCAACCTTGGCGTCAGTGGCAGCGAACTCCGAGGAATCGGCGTCGTCGTTCAGCACGTCCCGGAGCCGGAGGCGGCGGAGGGAAAGACGGTGGGGGTCCTCGTACACGGCGGAGGTGCCACCCAGCCGGAACTTGCCGCCGCCGGCGTTGGCGTGGCGGTGAACATGCTTGTCGGCGCGGGCGTGGAGAATGCTGCGGCTGATGGTCCCCATCTCGAACACCCCAAGCACCGGGCGTGACCGCGCGCTCCGCATGGAAGCAGCCTTGCGCCACGCGCCGGCGAGAGGGCTGTACACGAAGACACCCTTGTGGGTCTTGGTCTTCACCGAGGAGCCGGCGTCCCCTGACCGGCCGCCGACGACGTAGAGCTCGTCCCCGACGCCGGCGACGGAGAACAGGAACCTCCCCTTGAGCCCGTCCGCCCCAACCCGGCGCCATCGCTGCGCGTCCACGTCGAGCGCGTGCACGGCCGTGGCGCAGAAAAATCCTGACTAGCCCATTCTGCTGGATTACTATCCGTCTCCTCATCTGACGAATCACCTTCCTCTACACGCTCGTTGTCAGAATCCTCCCTCTCCATTTCATCCACAATGGCTGCGACAGTCTCCCCCTCGTCGGCCACTCCACCTGGTTGAATGCCCACTGGAGCTACTACGCCCCCGTCCACTCCTGCGTTGACCTCCTCCACAGAAGTCTCATTTACTTCAGCGCTTGGTCCCTCGCCATCATCCATGTTCATCTGCACACCTGGATCCTTCGGGTGCACAAACGGAACCAAAGCTAGAGGCCACCCACGTTGCATTGCATTTTCCACATACCATCTCCACACTTGAGAGTTTTGAACTGGCATTAGTTCCCAATAAAAACCCTCAGTTGCCCGACTTACTATAACATTGATTGTTATGTCACTTATCTGTGGATCAACTCTCAAGCCCTTCATTAACCATCCTTTTATAGAAGGTACACTCCTCTCAACCGGTCTCTCAATTCCCCTTTCTTTGCTTAAACATTCCATTCTAGATTCTGAACAAGTCATCGGAATCCAATGGCATTCGTCAGGCTTCTCCAGAACCAGCCAAGCAGTCATAATCAGGGTGTTCCTCACTTCTTCTAGACCAATTGACCAGAGATGAATGACTGGGATAGGCTACATGCATATCCTGAAAATGGGACAAGGATGTGGAAATCAAATGAATGGTGCTGCATTAATTTGACTGGGATTAAGGTAGATTCAACAATCTGACTCTTCAGAGTGGATAGATGATGACTGCATCCACAGTATTCCATCCTTCTTGTGCTACATTAGCATGATCTAGTATTGATCACCATCATTATATTCAGAGGTAAAAAGCTTCAGACTTTTTACTAGGCTCGACAAAAGATTAAAACTTGCAATCTGAATAAAGTGACAGGGCAATCTATCCAATGCTACTGTAACTACAATCTTTATGCTTCAGACATGGCTGATGATGATAACACATGCAGATCAGATCATCACCTTTACTCACTCACTGGTGGAATAGTACTAGTACTTACTCCCTCCGTCCAAAAAAAAGACAAACCCTGGGTTTCCATGTCCAACTTTGACTGTCTGTCTTATATGAATTTTTTTTATAATTCGTATTTTCATTATTGTTAGATGATAAAACATGATTAATATTTTATGCGTAACTTGTCTTTTTAATTTTTTTCATAATTTTTTCGAATAAGACGAACGGTCAAACGTTGGGCACGTAAACCAGGGTTTGTCTTTTTTTTTTAGGACGGAGGGAATAGATTGGTTGAGTTGAGTTGACGCACAACCCTGTCTTAATTCCTGCAGAGCCCTTTGAGCCCTGTTAACTGAAGAAGACAAAAAACAACATTCACCTATATCTATCGTCATCTGGGTAAATTGAGCACCCTAAGTTGCTTCTGAAGCTTTCTTGTTCCTAAAGTATTTGAAAGCTCACCCTACAACTGGTGTGGCCGAATTGCTCTATTATATAGTATCTTCTCAATATAACTTCCAAGTTCAGGTGAGATAGAGTTTGCAGCACCAAGGACACACTTGTTGTAAGAGAAATCTGCACTAGTATCGTCACTCCTTTGTACAATGAAGCACCTTGAGTTCGGGTGACCAGGATTCACTCCAATCTGTATGTAGCACGCAACATGTGTTTCGATCAGAATTTGCTAGAATGAAGAATAATCATAATGCAACACGGGATGCTTTTGATATACTATCATACAAAAAAATGGTTGTAAAGAAGGAATGCATCAGGTGGTAAGTGGTAATCGCAGCAGGGGTGGGGTGGTGGCAAGATTTCTTCAACATCAAGAAGTTAACAGTGCTTCCAAATATTACAATAAAAAAATAACTCCACCCTAGGGGAGAACATCCCGAAGGCCAGTTTGAGGTCCAGAAAAAGCCTCGGAAGCCGGCTCGATAACAGGGACTCCATTGCCACAGGCCATGTCTTACTTAACCCACACTTAGGGGAACACACAGCTAGAGCCATACAGGGCCTTTTATTTGTTTGAACCAGGGTTACCTTGGTTGATAGACTCACAACTGGACCCTGATTCCTAATTATATTGAACACAACCCCCATACCTACCACATTAATTGGACAGTTCACTAGGGGCGCTTGCATGTTAAAACCAAGAATATTAACACACATAGGCATGAAGAAAGATAGTGCTACTCTTTTTTTAGCCATAAGAGAAGAACTATTACTGCAGTCTGTAATCAATGAAAATTTGAATTTATATTCGGAAATGCTATACATATGTTGCCACAATTTTGATGGGATTACAGTTGCTTTTGTAGCTATTGGATGTCTTTGGGATTCATGCCTTATTTTCTTCTGTACCCGATAAAACTAGTTTGCAGCTTGCACTGCCCCTCTTGTGATACGGTTGCATTGCTAACTCTACTGTAGATCTTTTCCTCCATGACTAACTCTTAGAGAGCCAATTCTGCTCTTCGTTCATTTGAGATCAACAAAATTTACATTGAACTATGTAATATTGTATAATTTTAGGTTATGAATACTGTAGTTTTTAGATTCAACTCTTAACTTTCTACATGCATGTATGCAATATCTGTACAGTTTCAACAAGCACAATCTATTGCATCTACTATATTTTTTTTACACTACATGCTATTCACTTTTACTACGACAGTGTAACTACCATATAATTGCTATGTAACTACCATGTAATTGCTATGTAACTACCATGTAAATTCAGTTAAAATCTAATGTAAATTTTACCAACACTTGTCTAACCATGAAGCAGCCCAAGCTGCTTAATTGACTGCATAGATGAATCAGCCCAAGCTGCCCATCTAGTTGCAAAGTGTAGAATCAACCCAATACATATATGGGCGGGTAAAGGAAAATGGGCTTCAGAAGCAGGCCAGCCCGATTGGGGTGAACTCCTAAAACTGTTTAGATGATCAGACCTATAATCTATGTTCACTCGTTTGTGATCATGCGGCGCAAAAATCTGATTGTTTTTTCTTAAATTTTGTGTTGCATGTTGTATAGATAGACCCTTTATATTAGTATGAAAAGACAAGGGCCATGCAGAAAAGGAAATGCATTTATACAACCTACCTTGATTTCTCTTATCCCCACACCAATCTTGTCATATCCTCTAGGATGAAATTTCAACGCCTCTATCAAGCATGATTTATCTTGTTCCGTGACAACTTCATTTAATGTGTACCTTCATGCAAGTAGAAGAGGACATTAAATATAAAGGATACTAAAGCTAGAATTTTGTAAAAGGAAAATAACTATCAGAAACAATTCCACGGATAGTGATATAGCATACTCTCTTAGCATATTTTGCAAGCAAGTGCGCATGTCAATGATGTTCTCCCATATGCCAACTTTAGAATCAAGAAACTTCTGATTGACAGATATGGTACCACCATTGATGGTAGCATTGCCTTTAGAACTGAATGCTGATCTCTGCTTGGAAGGTTTTTCAGTCCTTTGTTTGTAGGTATCCATAAAATTCTTTTCCAAAGCCTGAACTTCGGGGTTATGTAGAAAGTCATAGATATTATTGTTTTGTTTTGTCTTTTGTGACTGCAACAAAAAAAGTAAATGTAATCAGCCAATTTGAATATCTGAACATCCATTGATTACAGAAGCAAACAGTGCAATTCAAAACCTGTATAAAATTAATGTAGCGAAATTTCACTAATCAACATCATAGAGATATAATATAATATCTTCATTTTATATCAATCATAAATTAAGCACGTTAAAGTACATCTAAAAAATTGTTGTGGCTGCTTAAGCAGGGAAGTTACAGTACACACCTTTCCGGAATATAGAATCATAAATTAATGGAGCACGTTAAAGTACATCAAAAAATTGCTGTCGCTGCTTAAGCAGGGAAGTTATAGTACACACCTTTCCGGAGTATAGAACCTTGAAAGGACCTGATGTCCCAGCACAAGGTTCTTTGCCCCAGGCAATTGCATCTAGAGCACCAGAGAGATTGTCCACTGAATCTCGCTTTGCAGCATTTATAAAGCTATATGCAGGCCTCTGCCAAAAAAGCCATAAAATCAGAATATGTTCAGAACACTTTAAAAGGAAATCTCATACAAGTAAATAATCACTGAGAAAGGTAAGATTGCTCACAGAAAAGCATGCTTCCGAAAATGGCGAGGAGATTGATAACCAAGCCCTTTGTTGCTTTAAACCTTGACTGCTTAGCCCGTGGAACTGCCCACTTATAGACAGACAGTCTGCCACAACCAGTAAGTGCTGTCGATGGATATTCCTTCCAATAGCATCTGTTGTTGATCTTAAAGACTGAAAAACAAAAGCAAATGAAAACCAAAATGTTGTAAACTATAGTACTACCTCCGTTTCAGGTTATAAGACTTTCTAGCATTGCCCACATTCATATAGATATTAATGAATCTAGTCACGCATATATGTCTAGATTCATCAATATATATATGAATGCGGGCAATGCTACAAAGTCTTATATAATATGAAACGGAGGAAGTAGAAATTATCACAAGCAATTAGATTTGACACTATTTTACACAGAAACTCATGGAACAATGAAACCAGAATGAAAAGCAGTATCATACTTCAACAAAGTATTTCCATGCTGAGTCTATGCCATACGAGCAGAAAATATCATATACTCTCTCTGGTCGGCTCCGTTCCCAATCAATCAACTCCATTATTGGTATGCAAGCATTTTGTAGTGTCGCCCAGAACTTGCCTGTCTTGCAATGCTCAGACATACCGACTTTCACAACAAGTTCACTATCCTGTTGACATTCGACCTTAACATTCTCAAATTCCAAAAATCCTGCAAATGAAGGAAATCAAGCAGCACATGTGTTTTCAGTCTAAGAGGATGACACAACAGCTCAAATTCTATCAGGTGAATTGTGCTGGGTTCTTCATGGATCAATGGACCGCTGGTTTGCAAATTAGAATTATGCTTTTGCAAACCAAATTCGGACCTAAAGATCCCTTTCTATATTCTAAGACCTTAATTCTCATATTTATGAAACATAATATAGAGAAATGTCAAATTATAACAACAGGAATGGCTTTTTAAAGAGTGCTAAAATAACTCAAGCTATTCATAAACTTGGTGTATCTGGCATACACCAAGTAGTACATTTTCACGAAACGTTTCCTTGTGTGGTTAGATGGCTATTGGCCTATTAGTGGCAATAACAGAACTAACTCTATAAAATGTCGTCTACTGTGTATTGGACTTGTGGTTACGATAGAAGTTGCTATATTTTGGGATGGGTGAGTATAATAATAGATACCTGTACAAGCACATTTGTTTCCCTTTTGAATCATGCAGGTTAATGTTCGACGAAAGAAATGAAGCATCTATTATAAATTGATGATACTAACCAAGTAATTACTTTGTACCATGTAATATGCCAGTATGAAACGACTAGCACCTACTCCCTCTGTCCCAAAATATAAGCATTTTTAGCTATGAATATGGACTATTGTGTGTCTAGATTCATAGCCAAAAGTTACTATATTTTGGTTCGGAGGTAGTATTTCTTAAACACCAACTACTTCTGTAACTTGCTGCTTCTTTTTCAGGTAAGGTAAACAGGGAGGTAGTTGATGGAAACAGTTTCCACATATAGAGAATCATGCATAACATGTAGTTTCTGAAATACCTGTATGAAATACAAACTGAAGGTATCGTATTGTTCAACTTTTTTCTTAAGGCATTGTATTGGTCAATGAGCTCTCTTACAATAAATCCCAGTCGTAACCTTTTTATCTTCGTTGTTTCCTACATATACATACAATTTTAAACATACATTTAGATTCCAATCCAAATGTCCCTATGAAATCATGAGCATTTTACTTCAAAAAAAAAAAAACCTCGCTTAAATGGAAATGAGTGATCCATGGATTTCCTTGTATTCTCTGCATATCAGAGCTGCCATATCTAGATAACAAAATGAAACCAACATGGAGATTACTAAAATGAACAATATTAGAAGGTGAAGAAAGTCATGGATAAAATGTACTAACAAAATCATAACCGTGTCAACCAAATCAGAGAAGTCCACTCGCTCTAGATGATCCTTAACTTCTAGCGATGCATACTCAAAACCATATCTATACTTCTTTAGATACTTTGATAGGAAAAGCAAACCAGTATGAACTGCAGATTTTGTACCCTTATGGCACTTCAAAACTTCCTGCACAGCAAAGTGCTAAAGTTAAAATCCTGTCAAAAAGAAAGATGAAAGGGATAACATGACAACGATAGACCATTAAAGAGCAGAACCTGCAAGTTCATAAGAGGGGAATCCTCTAAAGCATTAACTGGGTGATCCAAAGCTCCATATGCAGCTTCTGAAATGGAACAAGCGGCCCAAGAGCCAACAGGGGCACCAGGTTCACCTTCAAGATCATGATCATTGTTCATGCCATCAGCAGTATCATAAGAAAACTGCACTATTTGCCGCCCATAAGAACTTCTAACAGTCCCATCATAAGCAACATATGTATCTCTCAGGTGATACATTAGTTTCCTCGTCAATGTCCCAGGAACATCAGCATTTTCGCTAAAGAAATTTGCCCTGCCAGATATAGCATGTAGTAGACATTCTAACGGATTTAGTCCATCAAGAAAAGAATTTCTGATCACAGCATACATGTTTTGGCCTGCCATACATTCACTTGTGTTGTTGGTGATTTCACAATTGAGAGATTTTTGTCTATTCCAGGAAACACATGATAGTTCCGAAGGAATTCTGAAGGGAAATGTACTCGCTGGAAGTTGAAGACCAACACATGCAGTCTGCTGGACAAACTTCAGAACACTACCTTTACTCCCAGAGTTTATCATTGCCATCATTGAATTATCTTTACTCACATGTTGAAGTACCATCTTCAACAGATCATTGAAGACACTCTTAAATCCTGTGATTGAAGATTTGATGATGGGCAGACTGACCTGAGTAAAATCAGATTGTCCAGAGAGTTTGATAGATTATCAGGTCCATCAAATGCTTCAGATTTGGGTATCGAAACTGATTTAGCAATATTTGCTTGATCTGAAAAGCTTCTTCCGCTTCATCCAAATGCAAGATGAACTTCCTCACTTAGTTTTTTCCTTGAGTAATGATTCTGAGAATAGATAGAGATCTGACAGGGAAACACTTAAACCTTCATGGTTAAGATTCACATAGTACATCTTGGGTGGAAGAAAGGAACTCAAGAGCCTTACTACATACTCTTTGAACATGACAGAAAAAACACTAGATGTGTTGTTCTGTAGCCAAAAAGACCTCTGATGAGCAGGTAAGCACTTCACTGTCTTTGATGTGTAGCTTCTCGATCAAAATGATATTCATACGAAGGTAGGCAGCATACAAATAGTCTTTACCAGTCAAAGAGAACCTTGAAAGTTTGCAGATTTACTACTGATGGCTCTGGTGTCGGTGAGACATAAGAGCATAACATTGAAGTTGTTGAAATTCAGCTTCTGCAGAAAACATCTGCACTGTTAACTGATGTGCAGCAGCTAGGGAGTCATGGTTTAATGACACCAACTTCGCCCATCTTGAGCATTCAACATTTGGCCGCTTAAACTAACTAGCCATCAAGCTCAACTCTTGATTGCAGGTTTGGGTACATATCCATGCAAACAGTCCCCATCAAAGTCTCCTTTAAAGGTCACAGCACAGAGGGTTGATTGCACAGCAGATTGAATTGGCAGAAGCTTTGCAGATAGGCGCAATGAGAGAATGTTGATGAACTGAAGGCGGCCTATTTACAAGAACAAGATACATCCTGCAATAGTCTATAGGCAATATCACCAATTTCCAGCTTGTTTGCCTTCCGAACAAAAAATAAGCTTCCCATTTCGAGCGGAAGCAGTACTTCCTTGGTAAAGAAGGTGCAAGTTGCACTTTAAATTTATGGTTTCAAAGTTGTAAAAACTAACTTGTCAGAAACAACCAAGTTCAAAGCTAAATCCGTAGGAATACCGATTTCATTTAAATTAATTTTTGGATCCCCAACCATTATACTCCTAAATGCATTGTCGGATCTTTTGCTGAGAATGATGTCTTTTAGCCATTTGTTCCATATGTATCTGGAGTGTAGGGTCTTCACCATCTGACTTTCTTGAGTATAACTGCAAATGCCAAGGATGTTAGCAAATCAAGCGAAATCAACCATGCAACTATAAGCTGTAAGCGCAATTGTCACTTAACAACCCAGGTCCTGTGAAGAAATTCGTTTGGCTTTCCCGTTGTGAAATAATAGTGATAATGAATACAGCAAGGTATCAACCATAACTTATTATTACTTTTCCGCATTAAAATTTAAGTTTTTGAAATAAGTTTTTATACTGATCCTTCTTGTTTCAAAACACTGTATGCTCCTCCTTTCAAATTAATTGAGCTAAACATTAGTTAAACTAGGAAAAGAACAAATAATTTTGTAGGTTGTGCTTAATCACTCAAAACAACATTATCAATCTGGTTAATTATTAATGATTTAAATGACGTCACATTCAGTTATACATAATATGTAGGGTAATTTATTAATTGCCACGACATATTGATGACTTTTATAGTTTACCACTTAACAGTATGCCAATTAATTATTTACATCTAATAGTTTAGTGCTCTTAGAAACACAATTTAGCCACTTCTTTACACTTTACTCCATAATCATCAGGCCTGCCTTAATCCATAATCTATCTAGCCACAAGAGATCAACATCTTTTCTTATCCCAGACGGGGCATCCCTACCTTGTGCTCCCAAGTCAATTATGCTGGTAGAGAACACGGTGGCAGGAAAAGCCATAGCCGATGCACGCCCACCGCCGAAAAAGGAAGAGACCTGCCCAATCACCTTGGTCTCCACTGCAACCTTCGATTCAGTCTCTGCAATACCTATTCTCCCTCCGTGCAAAGGAAGGACCGTTCACTACCTTGCATACCTCATTGACATGCGGAAGGTTCGACACAGCCATCCCTGTCTATGGAGGGAACTTTACAGCGTCCTTGTGTCACGGAAGAATAATCAGCAAAGATGCTGATCTCACTCCGATCGCTAGAAGGGTGAACAACACAGTAGGCTGAATTTAGGTCGGCCCGATGATTAGAAAGGTAGAGTGTGAAAAATGGCTAAAATGGTGTGCGTCCTTGTGTCACGGAAGAAATAATCAGCAAAGATGCTATCTCTGACTCGATCGCTAGAAGGGTGAACAACACAGTAGATGAATTTAGGTCGGCCGATGATTAGAAGGTAGAGTGTGAAAAATGGCTAAATGGGTTTTTTATTAAGAGGACTATTAGTATGTCAAGTAATTAGTTGACATCTTCCAAGTGACAAGTAATTAGTTGACATCTTTCAAGTGACAAGTTATTACAAACATCTTATGGGAGTGGCAAATAGTTATTTTATATGTGTGAACCAAATATGGAAAAATAAGAATGGAGATAAAATGACAAACAACAGGGCACAACGGTAATTTCCACTGCAATGGTTTGTCAAGATGCCACACTTGTGATGTACATATGCATGTGTTTAAACACAAGAGACAAGATATAGTTAAACAAACCATGCCTTATCCAACCAAATTTGAAGTTCTGATACTATGATTTATCAGAACACCAAGATAAATTATAGGTAAATTTTAGTGGATGTAGAAAGTTCAGAAAAATTGTGCATCCAAAAGTACTATAACAAATTAATGCCAATATGACAACTGGAAAAACATATCAAGACAAAGTGCACGATGCTACATAGGTACTGCTTTAGAGTAAGGTTTTAGCTATGTTGCCTTGGATGATTTCAAGCACTCCATAACGCGGCTAGTGACAACTGAACTTGCAAAAACACTGAACTGTGGATGCTGGCGACAATCATCAATTCTCTTACTAACATCAACCATCCTCTTATATGCTTTTGTCCGGTCATCCTACCATGGAATGAAGAAAGTATTAGTTCATAATTGAGATGCGAAAATATTGAAAATATGCGCTCAAGCATGTCTGTCAAACCACTATCACAAGCTAGTTCAACTAAACCATGGGAACAAAATAAAGTGCTGCCTCCTCTTGGCACAAAAGTAAGGTTAGATCAGACAGTACAATGAAGAAACCTTTTTAATAAAGATGTTGAGAAGCTACTCTAAGCTCTCTCGTTGATTAAATGACTATTTGATAACTCACTGGAAGATTTAACTCTATCCAGTATACAGATGGTTAGAGTATATTAATACTAGTAGTTTAAGGAGAAGACAAGTCTTGAAAGCGATGAAACAAACAATATATTAAAAGAGAGTTGACACTAACAAAAGCTAACCGAGGGCCATCTGAATGTCCATATTGCATCTCTGCAACACGATGGCAGTTAGGAGTCACTGGCAAACATGACAGGAACAATAGTTCCCGCCTTGGAGTAACCTGATTGATAAGTTCAGGGTCAAGGTTTTTTAGCATGTGAAAGACCTGAAAAAATGGAAATAATGAGTATAAGGATAATTCATTAATTGTGATAAGCATCTTGTTTATTTATATGAAAGAGTGCGATGGATCGATGGAATATGTCATGCCAGTTCAGTATCCAACTAGAATTGCATACCCACTTCTGAAAGAACCTTAATAAAGTACTCCTACCGATCACAAGCAATAGTCATTTTAGACATTGATATGGCCCTAGAGTTATAAGTTTGATGACGGATTGTATTGTAATATGTTCTACACAGCATACTTTCGCCTTTCACTTACAAGAGCAAACCAGAAGGCATATCATGATTTCATCGAAGAGTGGTCAAACTTTATTCATCATGCTATATGGCTATGGGTCCATATTGACCCATTATGCATCAAGTTGTTGATCCATACCAGATAATCTGGGAAGAGTTTTATAGTCATACAAAACTATTTTTTACCAGGTGAGAATCATAATATATCATATTTATGGTTACCAGAACAGTATCGTTATGTTTTCTGTGTGTTTTAAATTTTTGAATCAAAGCAACCAATAAGAGCGATATAAC
The DNA here is from genome assembly GCA_009805545.1 of Oryza longistaminata. Classification (NCBI taxonomy): domain Eukaryota; kingdom Viridiplantae; phylum Streptophyta; class Magnoliopsida; order Poales; family Poaceae; genus Oryza; species Oryza longistaminata. Next base: position 16,339,847 of record CM020186.1, on the reverse strand, counting down.
TTGCATTTGAGCCAAAATTAACAGTAACCAAATTGGCAGATTTCAGCAAATAAAAGAGAATAATTTTCTCGAAAGTAGATAGATACAGAACTGAAGTACTATTGAAGTCTATCCTGCAAGACAGTACAAAAGAGAATTTTTTTTCAACTGGATAGCTAAAAGATACATTACTTGGTATGGTGACAATATTTTCTTAGCCACATTGGATTGAGGTGGTTGGTTATCATCAGGTACGAAATCCCAGAAATCTTGGGGAAGGGTTTCATGGGGAGCTTTGTTCTTGGAATTATGTGTCACCCCACCAGCAACTTCTGCGATAATTGAAATTTTGTCCATCACACTAGTGTTACGGTGAAGTTTACTCCTGGATAGTGTTACTCTTGGACTTGTTAGCATCTTAAAGATTACACTAGGGTAAAGTTTTGCTCCATCCTTCTGTCCAGGAAAAACACAATGTTTAATACAAGAGAGAGAAATATGCACAAAATATATGAGAGAGAAATATGCACAAAATATCTGCACATGCACTTACTGAGCAATACTTGCAAGTTGTCTGAATTGTTGTCCCATCAGTCTTCTTTAATTAAGAAAAAAAAGAAGAAGAATGTGTTAAGGAAATAAATGATAAGGTTTTCACTAATTCATCATCAATATACAAAGAAAGCAAAAAAAGAAAAAAAAAAAGGTCTACTGCCTTCTGCAATAAAAGCTTATGACGATAGCTAAATAAACTAGGTCAATAAGTTAACAGTAACTCTGTGCTCACGTTAAGGCAGTTGATATAATACTCAGGATTTCCGTCCCCATTGTATAAGTCCTAAACCCCAAGTTTTATATGCAATTCTCATATTACTGTAGTTATTAAACCAGCCCAAACATGGAACAATTGGGCCTTGGTGGGGGAAGGGGGTGATACAGTTGACCACAAGTAAAAAGTAACTAAACTCCTTAGGTGAAAACTTGTAAGAAGTTGGACACTGGCGAAAGAAACCCATAACTGGGCATCAAGTAAATTGCTTGGATGAGCTCTTGAGAGCCTCTCATTGACTGAAGATGCTTTGTCACTAGAGAATTAGGAATTTGATATTTATAGGTTTTGTGAAAAAAAAGAATAAATTGCTTGTTCAGGATGAAACTACATCAATCGGGTGACTACAAACCTTTGTGTCCCCATTTTGCTTCAGAGTGAGACAGCCTGGACATATCTGATTCAGCAACTGGACAACTTCCTCAATAAAACATGGATTATGCACGGTTGCTGCCAGCTTAATAACACCGAAATGACCTAACAATTACTCCTACCAGTTAGCAAATGGAGAAAAAAGACGTGTTATATGATGCTGCATAATTAATATTTACTTACCATCACAGTCACGTACACTTTGCGATCCACAGGTTGCACACTGTGGTGCACCATTTGGTAATCCCAACTTGGCATTAGTCACATCACACATTTCAATAATACTCGCACTACTTAACTTTTCCTGAAATAACACAAATTCGATGGTTATTTCTAATGACAGTAAGTTAAATCTACAGCCAGTGTGAAAGATTACCATGTCTGAACTGGTCATGAGGCTGAATTTGATGGCATTCAGCTCAGCCACAGGATTATTCACCTCAAGACTTGGCTCCTCCATCCTGAACAGTAAACACATGAAAAAAGTTAATATGAATATTAGTACCCTGTTGCAGTCTCACATTCCACCTGTTTTTGCAACAAGTAATCAAGTATGCATGCACTGGAATAACACATGCCATAAGAAAATTGCGGGTCCAATTATAGCAGTCCATAAAAAAATGACCATACCTTCGGCTAGGCAAGATGATGAAAACCAGTATTCAGTGGCACGCAGCAGCAGCTGCTGCTGCTGCCCACGAAATGTCGAAATGTTTCACCCTGCATGGAAAGGAAAACAAGTTCAACTTGAATCCTAAAACAAAGACAAACCATATAGACCACACCGGCGAATCTAGGATGAAAATAGGGATATATGACGCGCTAGTACTGGGCGTTGAATGACTAAACTGACAAGCCAGCCAGCCTAGGCAGTAAATGGTGCAGCGCCGCCCGCGATTGCCGGCACAATCGACCAGCACGCAGCCCGCCGGCCGCTCAACGCGCGCGGGTAGGGACGCCGCGGGCGCGCCGCCGCCGCCTGCGATCGCCCTATCGCCCAACCACCCTTCCCCCCTGGTTCGCGTGCCTAAACTGCCCGGCGAAGGCTCTGGCTCCAGCAACATCGTTGCTGGCTGTGCAACATTTGCACTCCGCCTCCCTCTGAAATAAAATCGGCCGGCGTCTCTTCGCCGGCGGGGCTCGCTCCTCGCCTACTTACGAGTGAACAGGGGGTTTACCTGGGGTTTTTCTCCAATGCCCGGAGGTGGGGCTGGAGATTCGTTCGCGGCGCCGCCCTCGCGAAGAGGACGGGTCGAGCGAGCGGAGAGGGGTCTCGGCGTCGGCGGCGGCGTGATCAGAGTCGCGGCGGCGCGGGGCGGCGCTCCCGGCCGGTTTGGGGAACGGAGGAAGGAGGAGAGGGGAACGGAGGCGGAGAGAGCGTGAGCGGCGGAGTTGGAGTTGGAAGGCGCGACTATCGCGACACATTTTTCGACACATATGGGGATCTGTGCAAAAGCCGAAACACATCCGACGGCTGAGGATCGTCGATGCCGCCGAGATATGCTCCTATTTGGGCGGTGGTAAAAAGGTAACTACGGCTCACAATCACAGCGGGAGTCCAACTCACGAACTGGATATGATCCCTGGTATTTTGGGAAACCAAACGAATTCTATTTCTATTTTTATGATTTGAGGAATTAATACCTGCGATATTTGGATAGGAATATTCATTTTGGCTGTTCGGACACCGTTTTGGCATATTATTAAAGCGTGTTTGAGAGATGGTATTTGGATAGATCTTTTTTTTTAGAATGGCACAATCCATTTCTCAAAGAGAGGCGTGAGCATCGCTCATGGGTTTAGTCTCACTAGAGTCAAACGCGCGCTTTGCGTGCGGCACCAGTGGTACCATTAAAGGGAATCAGTGGTTATATTTGTAAGTCAAGGTAGACAGCTGAAATAATGTTCTTTGTAAGTTCAGTGAACGACATGTACAAGTATAACAACATGATGCATGCAGATTGTGTACAGTATATATGTAGTAAAACTTGCCACATCTATGATGGCAGGATATATAGTAGTTCTGCTAGATAAGCATATACGACTACATTACAAATAGCTAAATTTTAATGCAGTTTGGATGCCTTAACAGCAATTGCACTTTTTTCCCTTGAATTCAGAGAGTTGAATTACTGCAAGGGCCTTCCTGTTGATGTGCAAATGGAAGGCGCATTTTTTTTTTTGCTACGATGAATTGCTTCCACTATACATAGCTACCTGAGAAGCGCGGCAAAAATACAATTTTAATGTCAATATTGGGAGTCAACAATATTATGGCATTGAACTACTCAACAATATTAGTCCTCCCCTTCTAATTTTCTATTTCTGTAAGGATCAATGCAGGAGTGGTCCATATCAAGTAATCTGTGAATGAGGTAACAGAAGGAATATGCGTGTGCTAACTGCTAACACAAGGCGATATTTAGAACTGCAATCAAACAACCAAAAGAAAATATTACTACATGATTTGGCAATAAATTTTCAAATATGACAATTTAAAACTATCACATGCGTAAAATAACATCACAAATATTGTATTTTTCAAATCATCTATTATACATAGGTCCATGCAAAGGAAACACAGTTAATTCATGATATATATATCCAGGTTACAAATATTTGTATTGCCAATTGGGCTAAAAACTAAGAATTCAAATCCTCACTCCCCAAACAGATTCTAAACTTCTCTTATCAGGACTTGTTAATGTGCCCCATATTCTCAGTTTTTTAAACATGCATGTGTAATCCTGCAAATTTGTTAGCTGACCCCAAGTCTAGCTGCAAGAGCCATCGAGTCAATAGATTACTAAAATGCACAAAAGAAGCTCCTGAATCAAGATGCAAAATTCTGGAAAGTAGTATGCAGGCTGAGAATGTTGTTTTGTCAAAAATATTAGGGGAATTATGGAAAAATGACTTTATTAAATATCGATACCTACCCAGAGGTACTAACACAAAATATATTATTCTAGGTATAATTCAACTCAAATAAAAGCCAGTTATAAATTCAATTTAGTTCATACATCGGTTGGTTTTGTCTAATTGTATAAACCATTAACTCAGAAGGTTCAACCTCCATTTTGGAATTCTTCAACATGTTAGCAATCTTAAAATCATGAAATATGCTCATAGACCCATTGGCATCAACTGGTTACTTTCAGATACCAAGCAATTCAGAGCGATCATAGGATTTACCAATATCCATATATGTACAGTAAATGAACTAAGATGCAAAATGTAGGGAGTGGTCATTTGGAGGGCAGATCCATATTTGTACATTAAATGCATCAAGATGTAAAATGTAAGGGTAGTCAATTGGAGAGCAGATCCATATTGTAGAAACAGCTTAGATCCTAATTTTGTCATCAAAATCAAACAGCATCCGTTCAAGTGATGATGCCAAATAAAACCAAACATCAGTGTGAAAAAGTTGGCAATATAGAACTCTGAATAAAAAAAATAGATAAAAGTAGCAGTCTTGCTAATAATACCTTTAGTTGCACTACCAGAAGAAACAGCCATATAACAGACTTTTTCTGCATCAATTGTAGCGATTCTTACTTTTGAAGATTTGTCCAAAATTTCTTCAAGAACTCCATATAAATAGTTGGTTTTCTGGACCAAACTAAATATAGCGCCTTAGTAAGTAGAGTGAAAACAACAACTTGCTATACCTTCAAACGCAAGTTAACAGACTGCGGATTGGGGATCAGCTAGTTAGACTACGTGATCACGTTCTATTGGGATTGCGTGTCACGATGGAATAATGGTTCTATATTTAGCTCTTCTATTTTGAATGCTACTACAATAGCTACAGCTCCTTCAATTTCTTACAATTTAATATAAGAGACAACTGGACGACTCAGCTCAGAATACATATAGTGATAGGATATTTTAGGAATTTACAGTAGTCAAAGTCAGAAGCATTTAAACCCATGTTAATTTTTTGTTATCACAAGAAGAAAAGCTGTTTTAATTAATGGTGCATACCTCAATGTATGAAAGCCCTGTGTGGTGTAAGTTTGGATCAAAAGCATAAGCAAAAATGGTACTAATACTCCATGTTGTCTAAATTATAAGTTGTATAATTTTTTTTGCATCCTTTATAATACTGCATTTGCCTATTAAGCATGACCATAAGTATATTTCCTGCCTCCCGATAACATGTTCAACGCTTCCATTTTTTCACACGATAAAGATAATTGAATATTCGTAGATTTGAATTTTGATTCCTTTATCTACCAGAGTTATCTATGTACAACACTCTCTAAGATCTGCGCTACCCCATTCATGCATGTAAGTAAAAACAAAATAGTTAGTTTTTAATCGAACCAATTAACATACTATTTATGTGTAACATTGGATATGCTATGCCGTTCTTCTATGAACCATTATAGTGCATATCCAGCCATACCTTTATTCTGTTTCAATCCAACGCAGCTTTGATGGAGCGGTTCTCTGAACCAGGAAGCACAACCACCTCTTCTTTATGTAACTCAACAGATTCAACTGAGGCTATTCGTCTTGATTCAAAGTGCGCCCAAGTTTAGAAATATGAAGTGACTATCTAGCACATAACGGATATACTACCCAACAGATTGCCATTAATGAATCAGAAAATCATCATTTTCCTACAGAGAAGTATAATTTATGGAGTGAAGTCCTACAAATTTATTATAGAGTGCAATTGCACATGAAAATACATGCAAATTTAGCTATGCATGTATGCAAAAAAAAAATCTCGGAGTTACTAAAACAATCATAAATATTCCCCCATATGTTGAACTACCAAAGTGTGGGTTGCAAAGTTAAATCAATTGCATAGCTCAAGCATGTCTTGAATTTATTTGGATGGGGATACATGTTAGTTGGTACTTAGCAATGTGCATTTCACATTTGCACATGCCATAATCAGGTACTTCCCTACTATGCGTATCCCTTCAGCAAAATTAAATAAGAGAGCACTACAAACATACAAGTACATTATTGAGTATGCAGTCCCTCCTTCTTCCTGATTTTGTGAGGGATATTCCTTGCCGAGCGAGTCTATTAAAGATCAAAAGAAGAAAAAGAAGCAACAAGCTTTCCATGCACATCTGATTCTGGGTCATATTCAGAACCAAATGTGTAGATCTGCAGATTATATATGTGATTAACAGTAAAAAAATTCATCAGATTTCCATAAGAACAAATGTTGTTCCTTTAAATCCAAAGAAGGAAAAAAACAGAAGCTTTTGACTATAAATATGTTACCGCGTCAAGTGAATTCGAAGCTTATAAGTAGTGTTATACCATCAAATTCCAGCATTGCAAATTTACCAGGTCAGTATTCATTCGCAACCAGTTATTTTGTTTGCAAGATGTCATAAAACAGGTCAAACTGATGATCAGATAAAAAATACATTTAGAGCTGTCATTTGCATCATCTAACAGAAAGAGAAATGAAGAATCAGAAATATGGGGAAAAAACAACACCACACAAATAGGATAAATTAAATGGTACACATGCATAAAAATGCATAATACTAATCTGTTTCCTGCATAAGAGTAGGTGCCAAAACTAAAATAGTAAATTTTACTTAGTCACTCCATTTTGCTAAGATATGTCCATACACAGTTGAATTGTACAATATATTAAGTGTCAGTAAATCAGAAAGCAAATCCATTATGTTAACATATACAAGAGGAGATGATGGAGAAGAACAAAATTTGCAGGAATAAGAAGCACATGAATCTTGACTGATATATGATACACTAAAGATGCAAAATCTCTGCCTTGACTGTTCACTAAAGCTTTATATCTCCATGACAAACCTATTGCATGATGCATATGTATATGCAATCAACAGGTCATGGTGTTCATCAAAGACATGTCTGCAACTTCCGTATGTGAAGTAACGGTGAATACATGACATGAATCATTTACCTCGTCGGTGAGATTGACGTCAAATACATAACATGGTTATAATGGGAGACAACACTTAATGTCCTAAACTGAAGCTTTATGGTAGCACAGGAAGTTGGTTACCTGCTGTTGAGGACCTGAAATGAAGATGAGCAAAGGTAAATTAATCATCAAAGATCACAACAGTCAATATGTGTCCAAATTGACCAGCACACTATCCAACAGTCTATAGATAAGGAATTCAGCCAACCATCAACTCTGAACCATCAAATGCACAAGCCAAAATATGCATGCATGTTTGGTTACTTTTGCTATGAGACGTTTCAGAAACACACACAAAAAAAAGAACTTTGGGACCCACAAATCTCTTTTCAGCATTATGGGCAGTCAGTGAAGCAGGAGCAACCAAAACCTGCAAAATTAACATGATACTGTAAATCAAGGCTTGTTCTTCTATTTAACTAATAAAGCTTGGAGATACATAGTTCTGATAAGAACTCTAGTACTATATGCAATGCCACAATTTGATTAATAATGTAAAAGAGCCACAGTTAACTGACTTTTTGACCATGGGAAGCAGAGGCACGGCGGCAACATACCTTATGCTACTGCCATGGCAAGCAACCATGAGGCTACTGCTATGACAAAAAAAACATGAGGCTTTTGTAAATGAAGCCCATGTCATAAAAAATACATGCCATTTAGCACAACCCACCACTACCAAACACCAAGGCCAACTTCTTGTTCTAACTCACCAACCATATTATGGAATTTAGGTCTAACCTAACACTTAGCAGGCCTCTAGAACACAAACAGACTCGGAACTGCAAGAACTATATAAAAAAGACAATCTTAGCAGAGCCCAATAGCCAAATCATATATCATCAAGTTTCTTCCCATGCAACGATGTTTCGGATGAAAAATCGAAGCAATCAAACATGATGGAACAGCAGGAGAAAGCTCACAATGTTGATGGCGACTTGCTACCTCTCCTTGAGGCACTACCACTGCCGGTCGTTACCCCTCCTGGAGGCAAAATTAAAAAAAAGAAATAAAAAAATAAAATAGTATGAGTCACATTGATAGATTACCACAAAGTGCTCCAGAACATGTATTCACATCTATACACAGAAAATACATACATAATCATACATAAAAAAAATGCACATCATGCCATCCCCATCTTCATCAATTTGTAGATCACACCATCACCGTTTTTATCATTCTACTAAGAACACCAAAAAGACAGAAACTTACAAGGTCAGACGGAGCTGAGGAAGATCAGCTTTGGCCTCGGGCTCCTGCGGTCGCCGGCGCATGCTCGGGGAGGAGGGCGTGTCTGAGACGCTGTTGCTATCATTGTCGAGCTGCTGCCAGCCTGCCACCGCTGCCACCGAGCTCAATAGATCCAGCGACCCTGGATCTGTCACATCCAACTTCCCCACCGGCTCTGGATCTGGATTAGAGACAGGGAGAGCAAGAAGAAAATGGGGTGGAGGAGCAAAGTCTTTCCCCATGGAGCTCACTGCTGTGGAGAAAGGACCACCACCCGACACTACCGATGAGCCTCTTGTGCTAGACCAACCCATGCCTTCGGGTGGCTGGATCCGCCGGCAGGGAGGTCGTGGCTGCCGGATCCGGCGAGCACGGCCTCCCCTCCACCAGAACTGGCCCCGCGGTGGCGAGAGGGAGGTGCGGCGATGAGGCTAGGTGCGAGAAGAGTGTGCGGCGGCGTGGCGTAAGGGGGGAGGGGAGGATGCGAGGAGAAGGAGGCGGCGTGGGCTAGGGGAGAGAGCGAACGAGATGAGAGGAGCACGGCGCAGGGGGAGAGCAAACTGTGGTGGGCTAGGGTTTCGGGGGAGGAGTTGATAGGGATAATTTTTTTTCGAAAGAGACCTTTAGTTTTCATGTTTCTGAGCGCAATCCTATTTTCCAGATTTTCTCTTCTTTGTATTGGATATTCTATACTGTGGAGGTCCTAAATGCAAGACTTCTAAACCAGAAATCTTTTCATTGGGATCTATAACAAAATATCAGTAAACGAGAGGGCTTTTCTGAAAAATTTCCAAAGACGACGCGGCCGCACGGGAGCTCGCGAAATCTCACCGGGTTCCCGCGCCCGATGACGTGTCGAAACGCGGGGGTGGCCACGCCAGCGCGAAATTCTGTGAGGGCTTCAGTTTCCAGCTGGTTTGAAGACTTTAGGCCCTTCACAGTGCTCCTACGTGGAGCGTTGCTTCATTGCGTCAGCGTGAAGATTCTTCGACATGTCGGCACCCTGCGCGTCCTAACTAAGCTGCTCGGGCCTTAGATGGGGGACGAGTTCCTCGCTCGCACTCAAGGATACGCGACGAAGAAACGAGGATGAGTTAGGCAGAAATAACTTGGCCATCTGCATTGTAGAGGTCTTGCCGGGCATCATGTCTCCATCAAATCGTGTGTCAGACCATGCAGAGGAGGTCACATGCACTGTGAAGTGCATGGCTTACCGATGCTTTTGGTTTGATTTCGTTGCACAGACCAGCTAGAGACACACGGATGCATAGCTTGCACTGCTACTACCCTAAGATTGGTCATTATTGGTTCATATTCACGTGCATGGGCAATTTTGCAACCGCGGTTTGGATCAAACCCATATGCATCTTCCGTGCTCCTATGGGAGTTCCATTGCTAACTCCAGACTAGCCCAGAGCACTTCTTAAATTAGATCAAGAAGCTTCTCGTCTCATCCGCTCAGCTAGAGCATGACTGCATTAGCAATTGAGTTGTGAACACTGGCGACCTCCCACTAGCATTCCTTTCAGTAAACTCGATCAGGTTAGCTCCTTCTCGGCTTGCCCCGTCCTATCCTGCCTCCATCTTTCATTCCTAGCAACTTCACCACCTTTTGCACCATCCAAAACTGGTTACCGACACCCTCTGGCCCATATTTTCACCCGTCTCTAGAAACACAAATATCTCGGTTTTGGGTTAAGTACAAAAAAATTCAAATCAAATGGTAAGTTTTGATTAAATTTATTCAAATTTTATCTATTGTATCGATTTATCAACGGATTCTGCGAAATCCAATGATACCTCTCTAAGCATATTTTGATCCGGTATCGAGAGTGTGAACCCGCTGACTTTGGCTCGCATTTTCAGTCGTACCTAACAACTCATACCACCAAAAATGAGCTATCATTAAATTGGGCATTTCTGCACCCAACCCCCTCTTTTGGATGGGTTCGCCAACTTGAGTTGGAAACACTTCCCTACTACACATAAAACGAAACGATGCCTTAGCACATAATTAATTAATGTATTAGCTAAAAAATTGAAAAAAAATGATTAATACATATATTTTTTAAAGCAACTGTTATATAGATTATTTTTTTAAAAAAATTACACTGTTTAACAATAAGAAAACATATGCGCAAAAAACGAGAGATATAAGTTAGGAAAGTAGAGTAAAGAACATCGTTCAGTTTCACAGCGCCAGTGCGCGGCAGATGCTCCTCTGTTTTCACCGCTCTGCTAGTACATCTACCCAAACGAAAAAGGGAGTGATCTTTTCACTTAACACATATATAAAAGTTTTATTCACAAATTACTTTTCATTTGCAAATATATCGTACGATGGCTCTGTTAAATTCAACCGGATTCTCTTTATCGTTTGTTTGTACGACTACTACTGGAATAACCATCTTTAAGGGCAGAGGCAGAAGATCCAACATGCACGTGCGAAGAAAAAAATTCCTTTGATATTTTTATGTGAATGTTAGTTAACAATCTATATGTTCCAAGATACAACAACTTTTAGCTCTTAAGATTTATCCTAAAATATATAACAACTTCTCCACCAACATTCTCTTCCCAACCAATCACAACTCTCCACCATTCACTTTTCTCACATACATTCACTACTCAATCAATCACAACCCTCTACCATTCACTTATATCTACTTTCTTCATAACCGTGTCCAACTTTAAAATTGTTTATATTCTGGGTCGGAGGGAGTACATAAGTTCCTGTGTACGGAGAGCATGTACTCTAGAGTCTGGATTACGGAATGTTGAAAATGAAAAATCTTAGCCAGTTTCAATGTTTTCCTTACAAAGAGATTAACATATATTGAAAAATTGAGCACCACAGGCGAAGAGACCTCAAGTTTTAGACCGGAGTAAGTACTGCACATTTTAGATAAGCTCTTGTTTACATCCAAACTTTTTCTTCAAACTTTCAACCTTTTCATCACATCAAAACTTTCCTACAAATATGAACTTTCAACTTTTCTATCATATCGTTCCAATTTCAACCAAACTTTTAATTTTGGCGTTAACTAAACAAACACCCTAAGTCTATCAGGTTTTCTAATTTCTAACCATCTGACGCAAGTCTTTTAGATCGTCGGCGAAGACGATGCGAAGGTCGTTGCCGACGAAAAGACTTGTGTCATGAGCGTAGTTATTATCACAGCCAAAGCCGATGCAAAGCCAGCTGAGAAAGGAGGGAGTTTAAGGTGGTGGGGCCCAGTAAACAGGCCCATAAATTTATCTCGGCCCACAAGGCCCACCTGTTTCTGTGTTGGTTACTCTCTTTGCATGGATAAGTGCTTTTGCCTCTAAAAAATGATAAATGCTTTTGTCTTGTTTATTGTAGTACTGATTTATTATTATCCAACCAAAAATTTGACTTGTTTTCCGTTCATGTATCATCTGGCTTACGTATTTGTACCATAATTTATGACTAATTTGAAATGACGAAGATTTGTCTTCTAGTTGGAAAATTGGAGTCAAATAAGATGACTTCTATGCTAAACAATTTTCAAACGCCCAGAAAAGTCAGGATAACAACAATTAAATTTGACTCTATTTGACCTTTTGAACTGCACATTTTATATTACAAATAATTCACACTATCCTTCTTCACACCGCACATCCAGAACAGAAGAAACACGCAGTAACATATATAGAAAAAAATTAACTGCAGTACTTAAGCCCATACCCCATCGGTAAAAAAAAAAATCCTAACTACGAATCTAAACACGTACATGTCTAAGTTCGTAGCTAGAGTTTTTTTTTTTTGGGATAGAGCTAGTAGTACTATGTCATTCAAATATGGGTGAAAAATAGTTAAATGTAGAGTGGTAAATAGTTAAATTTCCCTTAATTTCATTTTCATTCATGGGCGGAGACGGGGTTGCATTGGCAAGGATTAATCCAGAGCCTCGTGTGGCGTCGTCGACGATCTTGTCCAGCCTCGCCGCCATCGCCGGCGTCATGTGGTTGCGCCAGTCGCCGGCGACACCTTTCCTGAAGTAGGACTCGTTCTTCAGCCCGAGCACGTCGGTGCCGCTCCTGTTCACCTCCAGGCTCCTCAGCTCGTCGAGGCTGCAGAGCTCGACGATGGCGTCGGCCACCCCGGCCTCCTCCTCCGCCGCGGCGAACGGGCACCCCATGAACTCCGCCATCTTCCTCAGGCCGCTCGCCGGCCGCCGCAGCATGTCCTCGTACCGGAGGAACAGCACCTTGCCGGGGCACCGCCGGCTCGCCTCCCAGTACTCGAGGACGTGGCGCCATTGCGGGCCGCCGGTGCAGTTGCCGTCGCAGAAGAGCTCGAACGCCTCGTCGAACGTGAACGCGCCGGCGTCCACCGCCATGGTCGCCGCCATCTTCTTGGAGAAGTGCCAGAAGGAGACCAGCGTGTCCTTGGGGTCCCTGCAGATGTAGATGATCCGGCAGCCGTCGCCGGCGGTGATGCGCTTGGGTAGCAGGGAGTAGGGTAGGTGGGTGGCGAGCACGCGCGGCGGCGGAGGTGGTGGCGACGCCGCGTCCACGGCGATGCCGTCGCTGGTGGCGCCGGTGTGCTCGTCGGGGCGGCGCATCTCGAAGAACTCGACGCAGTCGTGCGGGTTGCGACGGCGGAGCGTTAGGAAAAATTCATTTTATCCCTTAGAGTGTTATTTCAAGCCATCCACATAGTTATGAAAAAAAAATAGATAGTAATGTAAATTCGACAAATTAATTAATACATGATATATCACTTCAAAAACACATAGATTTGCATTCGATCTATTAAAAATATGTTTGTGAATATGCACACTTTGGCCCCGTTTGGTAGGCTCCAAACTCCAACCCTAGCTCCAAACTCCTACTCCAGTGGGAGCTAGCTCCTGTTAGAGTTGGAGAGTCATTGAGAAGTGTTTGGCTAGCTTCCGCTCTAGATCTAAAAAAAAATTGAAAAAAAGAAACCCTAGCCGCCGGCCTGCCCAATCCCAGGCGCGCCGCCCGCCGTCGGCGCGCGTCGTCGTTGCGCGCGCCGCCCACTGCCGGCCGGCCACCTCCCGCTCGTCGTCGCCGCACTCCGCCCGGC
>CM020186.1:16314699-16326008 GCA_009805545.1 Oryza longistaminata | reverse complement strand
AGCGGGTGGTCGGCGTCGGAGGGCGGGTGCGCCGCGCGGTTCGCGGCGGCGAAGGCGAGCGCCTTGAGCCAGCTGGTGCCGGACTTGGGGAAGCTGGCGAGCAGCACGCCGTTCGGCGCCGGCACGAAGCTGGCGTGGAGGGCCGCGACGGCCGGCAGGAGGGACTCGGGCATCCAGAGCCGCCGAGCCGACGGAGCGGGAACGGCGGCCACCGCGTCTCCAGCGGGAGCGACGCCGCCGGGTGGCCGACGATGGTCATCTTGTCGTCTACGTCGGCATCGCGCGGCGTTGTTGTCGACCCGCATGGCGCCGCCGTCCGGCGCCGGGTTGCCACCCCGATGGCGGCTTTCGCGCTCGGCGGCGGCGACCATCTCCCGTAATACGGTGGCGTGCTTTGACTGAGAGCTGCGCAACGAAGCGTGGAATAACAAACAGAAGCGAGGATTCTTCTGTAAGCAAGAAGAGACGAGAGCAACCAATTTATCAGGGTCATGGGTAGGTACTCCCTCCACTCCGTTCAGCTGTAACTGTTTTAACTTTGTCAAGTTAAACAGCTTTAAGTTTAATAAGTTTATAGAAAAAAATAGAATATTTTAGGCAAGATAAATTTATTATAAAAATATATTTAATTATAATTTAATAAAACTAATTTGATAATGAAATATTATTAATTTTTTATAAATAGTTTGAAATTAAAAAAGTTCGACTTTGACAAATCAAAACTTTTATAACGGAGTATTTTTCTATATTGTGTTGATTTGGTATTTTAGTCCCAAATCTCAATAATGTCTATAATTAAGAAGATTGTAATCCTTAGTTTGGTGGAATAGAGGCTTATAAAAACACACACAAGACATGCCCATTCAACAGGAGCAAATAATACAGCCCAGAATATATGAACGGTGTGTGATACATGGTCGTCTGCAATAATTCATATGGTATCAACAGCTTCTTGAAACATGATGTTCATTGAGTACAAAACTTTCTTCTAAAATCTTTCTCTCCGTTGGAATAAATAATTAAATATCGACCTAGTTATGGTGACTGCGTCCGGATTATTTTATTTATGACCAACCATATTTCTCGGTTCAACCTGTATTAGTTAAAATAATAATTTTAGAGATTGCATATATTATTATAGGCTCAGTCTTTCGTACGTGCTTAAATAGTAGGCATATATTATGTTCGTAGGGTATATGTCTTTTCTTAAAAATGTAAATTTCACCTTGGGCTATCTTTTATTACCGAAGTTTCATTTTGTATTACTCTTTAACCAAAGTGGGTAATCTTACCTTTTTGCACTTTGAATTACTTAACTCTCTTTTGAAAGTATGAATGATTTCGATTATACCGGTTTCTACTCATCAATGAACTCTTAAAGTTGTATATAGATCATTTCTTTGATATGTAAGTTGGATGTAGATGAGTAAAAGAATTAGGTTACGTTAGTTACTTCAGTTAGGAACAAATCTACCGAACACGTAAAAAACAACTCATTTAGCACAATGAATTAATTAAGTACTAGCTTTTTTTAAAAAAGATTAATACAATTTTTTAAAGTAACTTCATATAATTTTTTTTTAAAAAAATATGCAGTTTAGTAGTTGAAAACGCGGCGCTGTCGCCTCCCGCACCTCGTCTCCGGCTCTCCGCCCATCACCGTCCAGTCGCCTCCAATGCCTCGTCGCCATGCTCGCCGCCCGCTGCCCTGATGTCATCGTGTGCCTGCCGCCGCCGACGCTGCCACCGCCACCCGCCACAGCTGGTTGGGACTCGGGAGGATTGGTTGGCAAAGGAGAGAGAACGGGAGGAGAGGTGGGCATGAGTAATTCAATGGCATTTTTGCGTAAATACACTAAAAAATTAAAGGGTAATGGGTCTTTTGAGGTGAAGTGGAGCTATGGAGCAGCAAAAACCCAGCTCCACCCTCGTAGTACATTTTTGTGGAGCAGCTCTGCCAATTCCGCTTCCAAAAACGGAGGATCTGGATTGTTTGGCACAACTCCGGCTCCAGGTAAGTTAGAGTTAGGAGCTAGAGCTGTGCACCCTTTTTTTTCAATCTGTATAGGTCAACTTTTTAATAAACTTATATGTATATAAAGTGATATACATGTATATATTGATCTTACTTAAAAAAAATTAAATATTTTCATGACTATTAGATGACATGTAAAAACAGTGAATTATGAATATCCCTTAAGAGATGAAAAACCATTCCAATTAAATGAACCAATAGATTGGGATAGAAAAAAACCGTTGTGCCTATACTGCTCAACTCCTTTTATACAGGTGGTGCAAACGGTTTTTCTATATTTGTGTTGATTTGGTATTTTAGTCCCAAAATCTCAATAATGTCTATAATTAAGAAGATTGTAATCCTTAGTTTGGTGGAATAGAGGCTTATAAAAACACACGCAAGACATGCCCATTCAACAGGAGCAAATAATACAGCCCAGGAATATATGAACGGTGTGTGATCCATGGATCGTCTGCAATAATTCATATGGTGTCAACAGCTTCTGGAACATGATGTTCATTTGAGTACAAAACTTTCTTCTAAAATTCTTCTCTCCGTTGGAATAAATAATTAAATATCGACCTAGGTATGGTGACTGCGTCCGGATTATTTTAGTTATGACCAACCATATTTCTCGGTTCAAACATGTATTAGTTAAAATAATAATTTTAGAGATTGCATATTATTATAGGCTCAGTCTTTCGTACGTGCTTAATAGTAGGGCATATATATGTGTTCGTAGGGTATATGTTCTTTTCTTAAAAAAAATGTAAATTTCACCTTGGGCTATCTTTTATTATCGAAGTTTCATTTTGTATTACTCTTTAACCAAAGTGGGTAATCTTACTTTGTTGCACTTTGAATTACTTTAACTCTCTTTTGAAAAGTATGAATGATTTCGATTATACCGGTTCCTACTCATCAATGAACTCTTACAGTTGTATATAGATCATTTCTTTGACATATGTAAGTTGGATGTAGATGAGTAAAAGAATTAGGTTACGTTAGTTACTTACAGTTAGGAACAAATCTACCGCACACGTAAAATAGAACAACTCATTTAGCACATGAATTAATTAAGTACTAGCTTTTTAAAAAAAAATGGATTAATACAATTTTTTAAAGTAACCTTCATATAATTTATTTTAAAAAAATGCAGTTTAATAGTTTGAAAAGCGTGCGCGTGAAAAATAAGAGGGGAGAGAATTGAGAGACTATGCTGCCGAACACAGCCTTAATGGTGGTCCGAATTCTAAAGTATCACAAAGGCAAGATTAACCAGTCCAAAGCAAAACCATCCGTTAAAGGATGGTCTGAAGAGAAAGATCAGTTAAAAGATGGTTCAAAGTGAAATAAAATTTACTCAAAAGAAAATGTCGGGAATATCTATGCTATTTTAGTTTTATCGAAACCAATATACCATATACGTGTATTTACCATAAAGAAGTTGCGGCCACTGCATCTATTTCCTAGTTTCGTACACGCTAATGGATTTTCTCCTACAATACTGTGTCGAGCTGTATGTTCAAAATATAATTTGTATTTTATTTACAATCATTGCTTCTCTTTTCGTAAATACATTTTTAATGCAGTTATTGTTTTTGTTTTCCACAATAAAATGCACAGTTGTATACAGCACTGTTGATCAATCTCCAAATTAAAGCTATAATCTAGCCAACCATAATCTAATAGTATTATTTATTGTTTTCTTTAATTAATATGGTGAATTATAGAACTCCAAAGTAAATGTGGTGGTTTTATTACCTCTCAATAGACGGGCATATACTAACAGACAAATATGTAGAAATAATTAAATAGGAAAATTCATTTTATCCCTTAGAGTGTTATTTCAAGCCATCCACATAGTTATGAAAAGAAAAATAGATAGTAATGTAAATTCGACAAGATTAATTAATACATGATATATCACTTCAAAAACACATAGATTTGCATTCGATCTATTAAAAATATGTTTGTGAATATGCACACTTTGGCCCCGTTTGGTAGGGCTCCAAACTCCAACTCCTAGCTCCAAACTCCTACTCCAGTGGGAGCTAGCTCCTGTTAGAGTTGGAGAGTCGTTGAGAAGTGTTTGGCTAGCTAGCTTTCAGCTCTAGATCTAAAAAAAAAATTGAAAAAAAGGAAACCCTAGCCGCTGGCCTGCCCAATCCCAGGCGCGCCGCCCGCCGTCGGCTGCGCGTCGTCGTTGCGCTCGCCACCCACGCGCCGCCCACTGTGCCGGCCGGCCACCTCCCGCTCGTCGTCGCCGCGCGCCGCCCACCTGCCGCCGCCACCTCCCGCTCATCGTCGCCGCGCGCGCGGCCGCCTCCCGCACTCGTCTCCGGCTCTCGCCCATCACCATTCTAGTCGCCTCCAATGCCTCGTCGCCCACGCTCGCCGCCTGCTGGCCCTAATGTCATCGTGTGCCTGGCCGCCGCGACGCTGCCACGTGCCGCCCGCCGCAGGCTGGTTGGGACTCGGAGGATTGGTTGGCAAAGGAGAGAAGAACGGAGGAGAGGTGGGCAGGAGTAATTCAGGTGGCATTGTTTGCATAAATACACAAAAAAATTAAAGGGCAGTGGGTCTTTTGATGGCAAAAGTGGAGCTGTGGAGCAGAAAAAACCAGCTCCACCCCGTAGTACATTTTTGTGGAGCAGCTCTGCCAAACTCCGCTTCCAAAACAGAGGATCTGGGATTGGTTTGGCACAACTCCGGCTCCAGGTAGTTAGAGTTAGGAGCTGGAGCTGTGCACCCTTTTTTTTCAATCTGTATAGGTCAACTTTTTAATAATTATAATGTATGATAAAGTGATATACATGTTATATTGATCTTACTTAAAAAAAATTAAATATTTTCATGACTATTAGATGACATGTAAAAACAGTGAATTATGAATATCCCTTAAGAGATGAAAAACCATTCCCAATTAAATGAACAATAGTTGGGATAGAAAAAAACCGTTGTGCCTATACTGCCTCAACTCCTTTTATACAGGTGGTGCAAACGGTGACACGAACAAGCCTCAGTTTGGATCGACTCTTTTCCAGAGCGTATTATTATCTTCACCTACTCCCTTTGAGTTTAGGTGAAATGCTTAAATCATTGCATTTACCAAGATCCGACGCATTTTGTTCTTGTCGACTTTGACCTCAAGACAGGATGGACATGAATATCGTGGACCAGGTGGTGAGAAGAAATGGAAGCAACAAGGTAAGTCCACAGAAATATCACTGAGCATTCTTCCTGGGCAACATCGAACAGTTGAGCCATGGTTCCTGTATTAGATCACACACATGCCAAGAGGTATGATCAGAGAGATCTCATTGGGAAGCAGAGACTAATGATTTAGAACGAAATGATATTGCCTCGCAAAATAAGTACCCTCGTTGTATTTAAATATATAATACTGTTGATTTTATTCAGGTTTATATGCTTTTAAAACTTCGATAACAATAGCTCTCAAAATATTTAGTGTAAGAACATAAAAAATCATAATATGTAATGTTTTTTTTTTTCATGCTAAGTACTTTTACAATATTATAATTTGTTAGCTATAAAAATATTATATTGTAACAGAAAATAGAGGTCAACATTGTTACATTAAAGACCAAATAAAATCATCAGCATCGACGAAATAAAATCATCAGCATCATATATTTAAATACAGAGAGTACGAAGAAAATGACAATCTGTTGTAGGGAAAGATTAACAATAGTCATTGCAGGTGGCAGCGCGGAACTGCATCATCAGCAACGTAGCGGTAACAGCGGGTCGTGTGGCAAGAATCCGACGCAGTATGCACCATGAACTACTTGCAATCCCACTAGAGGAAGGATCACGTAGCGGATGCAGACGATCGCGATGATCACCGTACGCTTGAGCTCCGCACTTCCTTAGCCTGCATAAACACATTCAGATAAAGGTTCAGAAAATCATGCACATCCAGAGCAAGTTCAGAAAACACACAGCTTCATGAGTAATTGACATCCTACCTTTTATCAGATTTCCACCAAGGATGAGGGTGACGCAAGGGATCGTGCCATTTCTGCAGGACAAGCAAAAGAAGGGCAACACTGAAAAATAGACAGAAATATACTCTATGAAGAAGAACACTGTAAATACTAACTTACCCAATCAGTTGGTGGAGTCCTGGGATGACCTCTGAGAGGGGCGCCATCACGATGCAAGAGATTTCAACCATGGAACTAGCCCAAAAACAAATCCAAGTAATCATGATAGCAAGGAATAACCAAATTTAGTTCCAAGACTGGGTTGATGAGATGAAATATTGTGGGCTGGTTTGGTCAGGAACACACAAGCAGATAGAGTTGTGGGCCCATCAAGCTCTCACAAACGTGGTGGATGGTGTCCTTCAGGTTTGTGGTTGTTCCACGAAGCATTTTTCTTAGCGAACCTTGCTCTCGGCAAGACAGCAAGGAGGTTCCTGAATTTCAGACAAGTTAATAGTACTAAGTTTCTCTTGAAGATTATTTGTTCCGAGGAACAAAACCACTCACCTTACCAATTTGGGTTTCTTCGTTGGTTCAGCCAGTTTAGCTGCACCGGAAGCAGTTTGCTTCCTCATTCGGCGTAAAGGCAGCTTCCCATTTGCTTTGAATTTCTTAGGCATGATGTTCTTCATCGCTGTCGTCCAGGCACTGAAGCTGTTAGGCTGGTGATACATTTGGACCCTCTCTTCTTCTTCATAAGACTGTCCGATGGCGTCATATGTACAAGCACCAAGCTGCAGATACAGTGTGTGTCAGTTTGTTGCTTCAAGCCTGTTCATTCAGTGAATGAGATGCACAGTTTTTGTTTACAGCCATGGACAATGATGAGTAGGAAAGCCCCAGAGAGCGGCAGCGGCTGCTGTCTTTTCCGAACGGGTTGCCATCTCTTCGTCACAGACTGCCTGGGGACAAACAATCAGGAGCAAGTGCCAAGATTTCCTGCATTTTGTTTTGTCAGTTCATGACACTGCAACATTAGGATATATCAGCAAAAAATATGAGGGTAAAAACAATGCAATCCACCCACGAAACTAACCTGCTGAGCAGAAGGCAATGATCATTCCTCTGAAATGTTTGTGGTGTTTCAAGATTCTACATTGCCTATCCAGCCTAGAGTGCCACCAGGCCATGAATGTGGATTCCTATGTTAATTGGGCATAAAACCACCTACATGATAGAACTTGGGTTTTGGTTAGTGCAGTGGGGAGTTAACCCAGCAAACAAAATTTGGATTATTGTATTTTATGCTCTGCCCAGATATTTAAACAGTGCTCTGAATGAGAAAAACTGATATGTAAAGCTTGTTTTTTCTATTTTCAGAAAGAGAATTTCTCACTTCTGCAAGAATCCTTATAATTCAGAAAAGAGCTTACGGTTCAAAAATTCAGAAAGTCTGGCTGCGCGCTATACTACTGTTGTTGATTTTGCGGTCGGCCGAAGGAAGCCGGCGACCGCAATTTCATTAAGATTTGAGGGGGGAGAAAATACAAACTGGTGTTGATTTGGTGGCCAGTTATTAGAAGTTGGCAATGGCAATTTGGCCAGATTTTGTCGTAACTGCACTGCAATTGTTGGCAATCTATAAACTGAAACGCACCAAGAATGACGTCAGAACCAGTGACCGTCCTTCGCCAGGGCTAGCAACATGAGAGATGGTGTGAACGACACTGAAAACAACTGTCAGAAATCTCAACCAAGATCAGCCAGAGACAATTAATACAAATTATTCGCAGTGAATGACTATGTGCTAAGAGAGCTCACCTGTTCATATCGGCTTAGAGCACTTGAAGTTAGAATGTTGCCTGTAACAGAAAGCGAGAAAGCTCCCCAACATATGGAGCACTAGGACTGGCTAGAAGCCACAGAAGCAATGCCAAGAAAACCATCTCTTTTTTAATGCTGGATTAAACTCATTCTTCTGGAGCCTACTTGATAATCCCTTGATTTGGCTTTCTGTGCCTTCTGTTATCTGTGAGGATATGATTCGATGATCGGTTCTATACGGGCTCGGGCCCGGCCCTGCTAAGAATAATAATGACCAACCGATTCAAGCGTTTAGACGAAGAGTCACACACGCATTCTAAGCTAACAGTAAACTGTATGTACTTGAGGGATGCATGAAGTTGATACTTTTTATTCACATGGAAAAAAGAATCCTACTAACTTTTTGGCATGTGACCATGGCAACTACACATTTATTGTTTCAACTGTTTTTCGTCAACACACAGTTTGTGGGCACGACTGGCACGGAGCATAGGGGCTAGTTCAGGTAGTAATGGAGCAAGTCATGTGCCAGGGCACAATATCTCCTTAAGGCAAAACTAGAAGATGGGCTTGGAACTGCTTGACTAACAAAGACAATCCTAAAAGCAAAACTTTGCCCACTGATGGCGCATATATCGAACTAAAAAACTAAACTGTAGTAGTAGTTTCTTTAAATTTGGGTACTTCTTTGCATGAGTACGTACGTAGCCTCTAATAAGGCTGCGAAGAATTCAATATGTATACGCAAAAAATGTTTAACAGGAACTTTTCTTAAGGTACTTTGGGCCAGTGTTGTTTCTTCTGCCAAATTTTTTTTGACGTATACGGCCACAATTTTGAAGTATTAACATAGCTAACTAACACAACACAAATTACAGATTTCGCCTGTAAACTGCGAGATAAATTTATTAAGGTCCCTATTAATTCCATCATTAGCAATGTTTACTGTAGCATGCACCATTGTTAAATGCATGACGTAATTAGGTTCAAAAGGTTTCGTCTCGCATTACTGCCACTATGGCATTGTTTTTTTCGTCCATATTTAATCTCCATACAATGTGTCCAACATTTGATGTGACAGGATTTTTTTGGGAAGGTTGAAGGAACTAAACACCCGCAGGGCATTTGGTTCAAATTTGGCAGGATTTATAAAACAATTAATGTTATAAAGACAGCGTTGTTGTAACGGCGTTGTAAAACTTCTTTTCCCCCAATCTTATAAGCTTTGACCGGCCTAATTCGCTTCACCGGCCAGGCAACAAAAAATCCCAAAATTGGTTTTTTAAAAAAATGGAGGAACACAAAGATGCGAAAGGAAGGTTACTGTCGCAAGACAACTTTTGAATTAATTATCGAGCAATTACCCATGCCATTCCTTATTCCATGGGGATTAAAAAACAGAACCGGTTTTTCCCGCTCGGTATTTATTGGTACAAGAATTTTTGGTTTTTTTTTCTTCCTTTTTGTTTTTGGCCTGGCTGGCTGTAGCAGTGTCAGGAGTAAGGATCAGGTGGGAAATAGAAAGAAAGATAAATCTGACAGGTGGGCATCACGTGCAGATAAGGAAAAAGATAGAAAAGGAGGACGAGGTGGATGAAAAACGTGTACGGCGGTGGGCATAATTTTTATTCTGTACAATTTATTCGATGCACTGAACTAATGAAATAGCGATTGTGTGGTATTTATCTGAATCAAATATTCAATAGCATGAATCCAATTAATCCTTTTCGATTTTTTATGAAGGGGGTGGGGGTTTGATGAAAGGAGGAGAAATTAATGATTCTCTTTTAAATGTAGTACTAATTACATATAAACCCAATACTTAACTGGGCATCCGTAGTGTGGCAGGTAAACCATCAAACAAAACCATTTGCATCAAGCTACTCGTTTATCGAGAGAGCAAAGGTTAAATTCCTGTAGTCTATACAACAAGTGGAGTACCACAACCAAGAACCAACGGGGCGAAGCAGCAAGGAGAAGAAGACAAACACACGAAATGGACGGGCAGCTTCCTCATAGAGGAAAACATGAACGAAAATGACAAAATCGTGGACGCCATGCGAATCATTCAGTTTCAGACAATTCAAGCAGGCAGAGGAGAAGATCACACAGGGGAAATTAAGCGCGCTGAAGTAGTTCGTTCATCTGTTTCTTTAATCCATTCGGACGTACTGTTCCGACGAAACAACCCAGATAATATATGATCTCTCCATGCATCATGGCATCAATCAGCTAATTAAGCTCTCCAAATTTAAGGATACAACGAAATACAACATGCATGAACGGAAGGTAGCGGAAATGGTGCGTGGTGCTAGTGCATGCAGAAGCTGACGCTGGATATCAATGTCGCGGCAGGCACTGGATGTTGGTCGGATGTAGGATGAGATACGCAACAACGAATGGAGAGTTGGAGAATGGTTGATCGATTCGATCGATCGATCTACTGCGTCTGTAGCTGGTCGTGAAGGAAAGCTAGCTAGATGCCACGCCTAACTAGCTAGGAGTACTACACGGTTTATATGGCCTAGCTATGTTACACCATTTTTTCTAAATATGAAGTTTGTTGATTTATGTCAGGTGGATAGATTGCTGAAAACATAGACTACTCTCTTCATAAAAAAACTAACCTAAAATTAGTATAGACATAATAATCTAGTACATTAACATCTCTGGATATACTCATCCTAATTTGTTATACTAGATTTATGATCTCATCTTATTCTAGATTGATTTTTCGACGGAGGAAGTAATACGCGGCCGCAATGCATCGACAGCTAGGTGCAACCTCGTGATCATGTGTCCTGACGTCGTCAGTGTCATCTTGTTTAAAATGAGCATAATTAACTGATACAAACAGATTAAAAATTGTATACTAAAATTTGTGCTTGATAGAGGATCGGAGAGGAAAGAGAAAAAAAACGAACTATAGATTTATAAGTCACACTATAACAGCGACTTTCAAAATTGTGTATGCGAGGTACGACAGAAATTAATGATATACTTAGAATTATTTATTGTATGATTAAGCTATTAAATTAGCTAAAATGATGGGTCTCAATTTTGGGTTCGAGGTTTGATTATGCTATTAAGATTGCTTTAAATTTGCTGCTGCTAATTCTCCTAATATTCTCCGCTCCTGTGGCTTACCTTGCACTGACTTGGTCTGGATTTTTCACATTTTGGTTCTTTTTGAAAATTTATTTTCGGCAATAGACTTTGTGGAAAAACTTATCAAGGAAATTGGTCCTTATTTGGGCGCCAGAGTGGCTGGCGCGCGTGGTCCAATGGAAGGGACGCCAGCGATCTCTGGCGCCGTCCTGCATCTCTGGTTGGACGAACGGCGCCAGGCACTCTGGCGTCCTAAAGACTCATTTCTGGGCATAAGTTTTTTCAAAGGGTTTTATTTAACGAAATAAGTTTTTTCAAAAAAACCAACAATGTGAAAAATCGCAGCTGACTGGTTGGGCCTGGCCTCCATTTCCTTTCCTCGTGCTGCATCGCCGGTACAACATGCATAG
>CM020186.1:16298565-16314674 GCA_009805545.1 Oryza longistaminata | reverse complement strand
GTTTGGCGGGGGGTAGGTTTGGAATTGGTGCCGGCGCACCGCAATCGGTATCTACTCCCCAAATCAGACGCGAGACGCAAACCCTAGCCGCCTTCAGTATCGCCCCGACCCACCGCCCGCCCAAATTTCATCGCTCTGAATCGCGCCTCACTCACATCGGCGCCCGACGGCGGAAGCAACATCCGGCCCAACTCACATCGCCGGAAGCACTTGCCGCCCCTAATCACATCGCCGCGCCAAATCACATCGCCGCCGGAAGGAGCCGCCGCGCCAAATCACATCTCCGCCGTAGCAGTCGCCGTTGTCTGAGTCGCTGGAGCAATCTTGTTCATCGCCAGAAGGTACTGCCGCCGTTTCAGTATTCTGCAACGGCCGTGTGTTTCCTGTTACAGGTAAATCGATGTGTCGTAAATTGTTTGAAGTGATACTGTGTAATTTGTTTTATATATTGAGATTATTGTTATTTTTTTGGCAGAATCATGATGGTTGATGAGATGGCAGACAATTTCAGTAGCTTAGAGGAGGAAGAGGAGTATGCTACGTTCATGGCAATGAGGTTTAAGAGCGAGAACGACGGGTTCACGTTCTATAACAGGTATGCGAAAGGGAAATGATTTAGTATAAGGAAAAATTTTGCTAGGCGTGATCCTGTGACTGCTGATGTTATATTTAGGCAGTACACTTGCTCAAGAGAAGGGTATAGGAGAGATGTTTATATGGATATTGGTAACAAAAGCAGAGAACCTAGAGCACTAACTCGTTGTGGATGCAAAGCTATATTTGAGATTAGACTTGACAAGAAACAGGGTGATTGGTTTGTAGTGAAGTTTGTGGCGAAGCACAGTCATAGTTTGGCTAAATCTGATGAAGTTCCTTTCCTTCGTTCTCACCGAAATATTAGCATTGCTCAGAAGGCAAATGTTGTGGAGTTGAGAGAAGTTGGTTTGCGTCAGCACCAAGTGATGGATGTCATGGAGAGGCGTCATGGTGGTTTTGAGTCTACTGGTTTTGTGAGTAGGGACCTTTATATTTTTTTTGTAAGACAGAAGAAGAAACAGATATTAGGTGGAGATGCAGATCATGTTATAAAATACATGCAAGCTAGGCAAAAAGATGACATGGAGTACTTTTTTGAGTATGAGACCGATGAGGCTGGTCGATTGAAAAGGTTATTCTGGGCAGACCCTCAATCTCGTATAGATTATGATGCGTTTGGTGATGTAGTTGTTTTTGATAGCACATATCGGGTAAACAAATATAACTTGCCTTTCATCCCATTCGTTGGTGTGAATCACCATGGTTCGACTGTCATTTTTGCGTGTGCTATTGTGGCTGATGAGAAGGTTGCATCTTATGAGTGGATTCTGAAGCAGTTTTTGGATTGCATGGGTCAGAAACATCCCAGAGGTTTGATAATGGATGGAGACAATTCTATGCGTAGGGCAATTTCATCTGTGATGCCACATTCTGAGCATAGGTTGTGCACTTGGCATATAGAACAGAATATGGCAAGACATCTCCGGCCTGAAATGTTGGCTGATTTCAGGGCACTTATCCATTCTACTTATGGTCCGGAAGAGTTTGAGAATAAGTGGGTTGAGTTCAAGGACAAACATAAAGTGGGTGAAGATAATCAATGGTTGGTTAGAATGTACAACTTAAGGAAGAAATGGGCTGCTGCTTATTTAAAAGGTAAGTACTTTCTAGGAATGAAAAGCAACCAGCGTAGTGAAAGTTTGAATTCAAAACTTCATAAGCATTTGGATCGTACAATGAGTTTAGTTGTATTGGTTGAGCATTACGAACATTGCGTGTCGCGTATAAGACATAGGGAGGCTGAGCTAGATTCAAAAGCTTCACAATCAGTCCCCTTCACGTGTACAGATGCAAGTTTAATTGAGAAAGAAGTAGCGCGCATATATACACCTGCAATTTTCAAGAAGGTTAAGTTTGAGATTATTAAATCCATGGATTGGGAAGTAATAGATTTTATTGATGAGGATACAGTAGTGAAGTATGTCATGTGCTTGAAAGAGAACAATGAGAAGCTGAAGATTTTGAACTGTACTTATGAGGAATCATTTTTGAAGACAATGAGTTGCCCTTGCATGAAACTTGATTGTGAAAGCCTTCCATGTCAGCACATGTTTGCAGTTTTGTTTTATTTGAAGATGGATGCCATTCCCGAAAGTTGCATAGTTCGCAGGTGGACTGTGAAAGCCAAAAGTGTCTTTCCGTCGGATAGATATGGTGAGACATTTTCATGGTCGGACCAAATGGAAAGGTATCGCATGTTGCGTAGCTTCGGTAGCGAAGTACTAATGAAGTGCTCCATACCTGAGGAATGTACATTGAAGGTGATGGAGATGCTAGAAAAGTTGGATTTAGAAACTGAAGATTGTGATGGTAACGAAATAGAGAGGACACTGTGTGGTCACGTGGTAGGTCAAAGTTTACGTACAGACATTAGTGGCCATGTTTTGGTACATGATCCCATGGAGGTAGTTCCGAAGGGAGCACCGCGAAAAAGATTGAGAGGTTTTTTGGAGAAGCGTGTTAGGCGTTGTGGCTATTGCCGTAACGGTGGCCATACCATTCGTTCGTGTCCAATTTACGAGAGGTAATTTATATGTGACAAGTCAAGCTAGTTCAATTGGAAAAAATACCTGCGTATTTAATTGGTTCACAATTTTTTTCAGGAAAGTACGTGTTGATGTGTGAGAACGATGGAGTTGGCCTTCAAATTGCATCGTTGAATAAGACAGGAAAGGAACATGTATTTTTTGTTAGTTTGTTTATGTTCTGAGATGAAGCAACATGGGGTGGAACTTGATGAATATTTGTGGTGTATGGCATTGATGAATATATGTATTAAGAACTTAATGTGAGACGTACTGGCAGTATGCAACTTGCTTTTATTATTGATGTTCAGTCTGTATTGGCATTGCTGTGCGTTGTAGAATGATATGCTCTTGTGTTTGACTTGTATTTTGGGATTGAAATGCTGCTCTTGTGTCTGTTATGTGATTTAAGTCTGTTTTGCTTAAGTTACAGCGAATCACGAATTGCTGTTTATTGCGGCTGCCATTGCTGTGCAGTTCGAATTGTACATTTATTGTGCAGTGAGCAATGGAAGGATACAAACAAAACAGAAAACAGATGTATGGAAGGAAAATAGGGTGCACTGAATAGCTTAGAAGATGTGCTATATACACATTGCAGCATTGATAAAACAGCATTGATAACACATTGCATGGAAAATAGGGTGCAGTGAGCATAGGTTATTGCTCTACGAGTTCAGCATTGCACCATTACATATCATGAGGCATCATAGGGGACACTGCACAAAACAGGACTGGCGTGCCACACATGCCATTCTACATATCTGGAAGGCACTACATGCGTGCCACATATGCCATACTACATAACAGGAAGGCACTATAGGTTGTGAACACAAAGTTCGAGCTGACCATCCCTATCGTACAACTCAAACACACAAGTCGTGCCCACATCGATTCCTGCTCCTTCGAGGAATGAAGTCCAGCCAATTGTGAGGGTTGCCCTATCGTCAGTTGAGACATAGAACCTCACGTTGTAGCTTTCATTGCTTGGCATTTAGTAGTAGTTGCACATTAAATTAGGCGTACACAAATACACATGCACGGCTGTCATAAATCAGTCATATACATGTACACAAGTGCACACGACTACTCCCTCCGTCAAAAAAAAAGACTAACCAGACATTTTCCAAGTCATACCTGTGTGTTCGTCTTATGTGAATTTTTTTTATAATTCGTATTTTCATTGTTGTTAGATGATAAAACATGATTAATATTCCAATGAGCGACAAGTTCAGATGCGACAAGTCACGTACGATCGGACCTAACAGACAGATGTGACTCGACACGTTCAGATGCGACAAGTCACGTACGATCGGACCTAACACACAATTGTGACTCGACGTGTACAGTTGTGACACGTACGAGTGTGTGACACGTTGTACTGGTGTGACACGTTCTACTGTGTCACACGTACACACCTCACGTATGAGTAGTAGACGAGCTACGGATCACACATTGAGTAAAACGGATCACATATGGAGTAGTACACAGCACGGTTGGATGGAGGGCTCATCGTTTGTCGTGTCGATTGCATTCGCACACCAACCAGATGACCATCATCTAACCATGCGTGCAGTAGTACCTATGCGTCACTGTACTGTTGTGCATTGGGAATAGCATTTAGTCCTTGGTCAGAACATCACGTATGAATGCACACATTTATTGCTGTCAGCACAGTAAACGAAGAGATGAAAATTACTGCGTAACAAATAGCTTACTGATGGCATACTTTCACTCCTAATCCCCATATAAATTACAGATTATTTACAAAGAAAGTACAGTCTGATCTCTTATCGCATCAACATCGCCAGAGAAATGGAAGACGACGAAGTCAGAAATGAAGCACAGGTTGAATCTTCGGTCCAGCCGCGCTTTGATGAAATCACAACTGAAGCACTGGTCACTGAGCATAAGGTTAGCTTCGGTCATTTTTTGTTTATTGGCCTTATGTTTCCATAGTTCTGAAGCTGTTCTATTTTTCATGAACTTCATAGCCTGTCATTATGAAAGACATGACTATTGCATGTTCAATACAAAGATTTCTCGCTGTAGTTGCTAATTTTGACAAGAGTAAGATAGCACAAATTGAGAGGATTGGATTTGGCCGGATGCTTTCCCTGCCAGATATCACCCTTCACCGCAAACTGATTGGGCAAATTGCTGAGAGATATGACAGTAAAACTGAAACAGTTAACATCCAAGGAACAACAATACCAATAACAACCCATGATGTGAAGTGTATCATGGGGTTGCCTGCGGATGGTATGATTATCAAGCCAAAGCCTCACATGAATGGAGAAGACTACAAATATTATTCAATGTACAAGCAACATAAGGGGAAGAACATTTCCCTACATGAGTGGGCAAGACAAATCAATAGTGCAAAACACCCAGATGAGCACTTTCTTAGAAGATTTGTACTATTCACCATTGGGTACATCCTATGCCCCACCACCAAGCCAATAGTTAGTTCTCAGTACCTAGCCCTTCTGAAAGACATTGACAACATTAAGAACATCAACTGGGCTAGAATCACAAGAGATTACTTAATCAATTGTCTGAATGAATTCAAGGGAGGAAGGAGAAATCTAGAAGGGAATGTACCATTGCTTTAGGTATGAAAGTATCCATTACACGTCTCCATTTGCAATCCACATTCAGTGATTCTTGCTCTCCTTTTTTTCAGTTTTGGGCATGGGAACATGTACACATTAACGATCCAATGTGCACACTGACATACGTTGGAAGGCCACCGCCGCTGATGGCCTATTGGAATGAAATGAATGTAATGACATGGCTAAAGTACGACAAGAAATGTATTCTTGAAACAGGGACTGTAAGTTACAACTCTTTGCAACATTAAATATTAGTTTTAACATGTTAATTACCTACTATTATATACTATTCATATTACATTACAGGTTGTGGTTGTCATAGATGATCCTGAAGAGATCAAAGGGGACATTGTCCCAGTACAATGTGAAGGCCAAACTGACGAAAAAAAAATTGATGGTTTCATGGAAGATAACACTGTGGATGTCATACACATCGTACCTGAGCCTGAAGAGATCAAAGGGGACAATGTGTCAGAAGACTGTCAAGGCGCCACTGCCGAAAACAATAATGTTGATTTCATCAAAGACGACACTCCCACCAATGAAGAACCGGATTATATGTTCAAAGCAACTAAAGAAAGAACGGCTGCAGACGGATTCAACTCACATGGAAGAGGCGATGATGATGAGAGTCCACACCATGTTTACATAGAAGACGATGTTAATGTTCCATCAAGTCCTGAAAATTTCAAATATCCAGAGGTAATAGCCAATGTATGAAGTTTAAACAGTTCAACTCAAACCTTTATTAAATCTCTCTGTTGCATGCATCAAGTCCTGAAAATTACAAAGATCTTGAGGTAATACCCACTGTATGAAGTTTAAACTACTCACCTCAAACATTTATTAAATCTCTCTGTTGTAGGCACATCAATCAGCCAATTTCGATGCAATTATGACACAACTCATGCAGATTCAACAAGGTTGTCAGTTTCTGGACAACAAGATATCCACAAAACTAATCTCAATAGAGAATACTTGCATTCAAAATAGAAGAGATATTCAGGTACAGAACCAATTTTAACAGTTATTGTACTCATAACAAATTCAGGTACTAAGTTAATGATATTGTACTTGTACTATTTATGATTTCGAACATGCATAGGCAATAAAGTACAGGTTGGGTACAACTTCAAGGTCACGAACTTTCCGTAAATTTAAACCAGCAGCCAAACAAGAAGAGACAGTAATTGATTCCAGGGCAGATTGCCGACAAGACCTAGTTGATGATTCAAAGGTAAGGTTGCAAGCAAAATAGTATATTCCAATGAGCATTACAAATGGCTAACTAATCTTGTTGCATCTTAACAGAACTACGATAGTCAACCAAATGGAACAGCTACTTCTCCACACATAATCGAAAGCGATGACAATAGCCAGCAAAATCCAACACAGGTTTTTTCAAATATTAGACCTACATCTACATTACAAATGCTACACTGCCCATTATGCTAATTGCTTGTACATTGCAGCAGTTATCAACAATTGGCGGAAGGCTTAGACGACCGGAGGGAAGGATTATCAAGCCAACACACAAGTCACAAACTGATTTCATTTACTACAAAAAAAACATTTCCAAAGCCAGTTAAATCTAGTAGGGAACCGAAACCACATGATCTAAGCCTGCTGGATGAAGTAACCTTGAGTTACATCTCTAAGAGTGAAGACAAAAAATTGCTATCAACAATTGCAGGAATCAAGATTTTTCGACAGCATCTGAAACCACTTATTCTACCAAAACAGGCTCCATCCAAAGCAACGTGGTTGAACGGCACTGTAAGCACTGCTATCTCCTGCTTCTAATTTAACCAACAACAGAATAATTAAACACTCACAATATGCACTGCTATTGGACAGGTCATAGATGCATACATACAAATCATCATAGACAAGCAATCCGACACTCCACGAGGACAGGGAATTGCACTCCTTGAAACTGCAACACAATGCCAGCTGTGGAAAATTAATGGTACAGACAAAGGTACATGCAACAAGAGATATCGTGATCAAAGATCCAAAGTTGCTGCCAGCTATTTAGAGCATGAAATGGTAATACATACATCGTATACATTATATCCATAAGTGAAAATACATTTCTTACTCATGATTCCGCATGCAGATTTTCCTACCCTTAAATAGAAACTCGGCCCACTGGTATGTAGCTGTCCTGGATGGTGTCAATGAAAAAATCCAAATACTGGACTCACTGCATATGGATAGGACAAGCTATGATGCAGAAAAAACCCTTACCACTACGGTATAATGAAAACACATTTCATACACTTCCCTTCTGAAAGCACTACAACTAATTATATTTCATTGCAATATAACAGATCAAAGGAATAGAGAAGTATCTTCGTTATGCCAAACAAGATGAACACAAGACTTACAAATGGAATTCTACGAACATCACGAAATGGCCAATATGCCCGATGCAAGTGCCTCAACAGAAGGACGGGTAACCATTTCTACTATCTGTAAATAAAAATTACTATGATGTCTAAATGTAACACTATAAACATAATTGAAAATTTCAGATGGTCATGTGGATTGTTTACGCTCAAGTGCATTGAACACTGGAATGGAAAAGACCTATCCCCCGAGTACGATGCAATGGCAAGTATTCTCTGCTAAGATCTGCTATGCGATCTACGTGCTGAAGAAGTATATCATGTCTAATTTTTCCTCATTTTATTATTTCAGCACACGACAACTACTTTTAGAGCTAAAGTGGCCACCACCTTGATCAATTCAACCATGAATGAGGTGATTCAAGTCCAAGAAGACATAATGCATCTACACAAGGAAGCATCTGAAGAAATTTGCCACAAACAGGAGCAAAACATGTCAAGTACTTATAATTGATGATAACAAATTCTCTATTTTTATCTTGGTCAACTCAGTGATGTAAACGTTCTTTCAAACAGCTTCAGATATATGCAGTACTCAAACATATTGACCCTTCATTCAATCATGCATTTTTCATTGCAAACCATAAACCATCATTTTCCATTCAAACAACATACCAGTGTGATACAACTTTTTTCTTCCAAACATCCCACC
This sequence comes from Oryza longistaminata, assembly GCA_009805545.1. Lineage (NCBI taxonomy): Eukaryota > Viridiplantae > Streptophyta > Magnoliopsida > Poales > Poaceae > Oryza > Oryza longistaminata. Next base: position 16,306,375 of record CM020186.1, on the reverse strand, counting down.
ACGGTCTGAGACGGCGAGGACACACGATTTGGCAAAACCGATAGCCCACCACGAGCGCACTACCAACGGCCGATAGATCCGCCAGCAGCGATGCACCGCTCCTTGCCGCGCGGGGCCGGCGACGGCGTCGACGGCGGCGATTTGGCAGCACCGATAGCCCACCACCAGCGCACTACCAACGGCCGATAGGCCCGGCAGCAGCGATGCACTGCTCCTTGCCGCGCGCGGTGCGACGACGTCGACGGCGGCGACGCGACTACCCACGGCCTGTTTGCCCTCGCATCGCGCTCCTCCACGACTAAGTGACCGCGAGCAGACCAGGGCGCGGGGGGTGTCGCTCGGGCGACGGCGGCGCGCGAGACCGCAAGCCTCGGCGCTCGGGGAGGTTACTGCTGGGGAGGCGGCAGCCGGAAGCCACGGGGCTTCGCTCGCGGCGACGGCAGCCGGAAGCCGCGGGGCTCACGACGACGGCGGGGAGGTCAGTGCAGCAGGCGGCGGCGCAGTACAAGGGTTAGCGGCGGACAAGTCTCTGCGATGCGGATGGAGACCAATTCGTTAGGGCAACGATACACCACTCATCGATCCGGATATTGTGAAAAGACAACGCTACCCTTCCACCCTACGATTTCAGGCGGTACCGCGCAAAGGAGAAATTTGGTACCGCACGGTACCGTGCATTCCTGACCTTTAGATCTGTTTACATTCAACGGCTGCGATTTGGTACCACCTTGGTACCACGCGGTACCTCGCGACGGTGCTGGACGGTAAAATTTCTATTTGCCCACTGATGCGACGCATATATCGAACTAAAAACTAAGCTGAAGTAGTTTCTTTATACGGAGTACTTCTTTCATGAGTACGTACATAGCCTATAATTAAGGCTGCCGAAGAATTCAATATGTATACAGCAAAAATATGTTAATTTTACAGGAACTTAATTTCTTAAGAGTACCTTGTCAAATTTGCAGATTTATAAGAACAATTAATGTTAATAAGCAGCGTTGTTGTAACAGTTGTAAAAACCTCTTTTTCCCCAATCTTAATAAACTTTGACCGGCTAATTTTTTCAACCGGCCAGGCAAAAAAAAGTTCAAAAATTGATTTTTTTTTTCCTAAAGGGAAGGAAATAATCAAACAAGCATGGGAAAGAAGGTTACTGCACGGAAGACAACTTTTAATCATACGAGCAAATTACCCATGCCATTCCATTCCATGGGATACAAAAATGAAACCGTTTTGCCGTATATTATTAATAGCAACCGTTTTCATTTTAAACCCCACAACGGTGCTCTCTACTAATAGGAACGTTAATCTCATTTAATCGAAGGGTTCAAATATATTTATACTATCACCCTCATTAGCAGTAGTAGAAACGTGGAGAGGGTATTATTGAAAAAAAAGGGTGTGTTTTTTCCTTCTTTTTTTGATTTTCAATGGAATATAAAAAACGTGAATATTAGAAAAGTGTCTAATATCAAATAAATAGAAGAGGTGATACTTGAAACCCAGGTCGGCAGCCCACCAACTTATGGAGCTAGCCGGAAGATCCCTGGGTGTTTCTCGTTTTTCCGATGTAATATGAGCGATGTCATCTATATGGATGACCACATATACGATCAAGCCATGAAAAATACATAAATAACAAAGTTAACCTTAATCATTGTATTAGTATTATATTATTAGTAGAGATCCCTGGAGCATCGCTCTTTGGTTTTTTCCTCTTTATGTTTTTGTTTACTAATTAGTAGTGGTTTTATGGAGAAAACGTTCGGTTTTTTATGAAGGGGGTGGGGTTTTTTTTTTATGAAAAGGAGGAAAATCAATGATTCTCCTTTTAATGTAGAAATAATTATATATAACACCCAAATTTGCAAGAGCAGTTAGCATCCGTAGTGTGGCAGGTAAACATCAAACCAAAACACACAGTTGCATCAAGCTAGTACAACGAAGAAGAAGAAGAAGAAGAAGAAGAAGAACAAACACACGAAATGCACGAGGCTTCCTCTAAGGAAAACATGAAACGAAATGACAAAATCGTGACGCCATGGATTCAGTTCCAGACAAATTCAAGCAGGCAGAGGAAGCAAGATCACAGAATTAGCCAGCGCTGAATTAAGCTAGTCGTTCATCTGTTTCTTTAATCCATTCGAGACATACTGTTCCGACGAAACATATACCAGATCATATATATGCATCGATCAATCAGCTAAGCTCTTCCAAATTAAGATACAACGTAGTGTACACGAAATACAAACGATGCATGAAGTAGCAGGAATTGTGCGTGTGCCTGCATGCAGAAGCTGACCTGAATATCAATGTCGCGCAGGCACTGGATCGAGTTTGTAGATGTAGGATGAGTGAGTATGAGTGATCGATCGATCGATCGATCTACTGCGTCTGTAGCTGGTCGTGGGAAGGAGAGTAGCTACATGCCACGCCTAACTAGCTAGCTGGACCTGGAGTAGTACTTTATATAGGCTAGCTACACCTACCACTTTTTCTTATGCTCCGTTTAGATTCAGCTAAAAATTACCGCCCTATCACATCGAACGTTTGAACACCTATATAAAGTATTAATATAGGATAAAAAAATAACTAATTACACAAATTGCAACTAATTTATGAGACGATTCTTTTAAGCCTAATTGCTTCGTGATTTGATAATGTGGTGCTATATAAATATTTGCTAATAACGGATTATTTAGGCTTAATAAATTCGTCTCACGGTTTACTGACGGATTATGTAATTAGTTTTTTTATTAGTGCCCGAACACCCCATGCGACGCTCTATATAATACCCGATGTGATGACAAGCTAAAACTTTACACCACTAAATCTAAACATCCCCTTAAGAATGGAAGCTTTATTGATTTATGTCACGGTGATAGAATTGCGCTGAAAACAATAGGCTACTCTCTACATAAAAAAAACTCAATCTACGATTAGAATAGACATAATCTAGTACTACCTCCATCCCAAAATAAGTGCAGCCGTGAATATCCGTGCCCAACGTTTGACCGTTCATCTTATCTGAAAAATTTATAAAAAAATTACAAATATTTAGTCACATATAAAGTATTATTCATGTTTTATCATTTAATAGCAATAAAAATACTAATAATACACATTTTTCAAATAAGACGAACAGTCAAACATTTCAGTTAATGATTTATCATTTTTATGTTTTGTGCGCTATTATTTTTCATTGCAGCAGAATAACAAGACTGATCCCCTTTTCTGGAAATAGGGTATGTGCTGCAGACAACACCTCTGGTACTTTCAAGTTATTTCACTAGAAATTATCCAGTAGGATAGTGGAGTAATAAATATGTCACATTCTATTCTGTTTAAACAATATAGTACCTCAAACAGTACATTAGTCCAGTATAAGAATCATAATTTTCCTTGTGATGTCAACTGTCTCCAGGTATTTGGTTATAGTTGGATGAGTTCGTCGAAAAAGGCAAAAATCTTGCATCCGTTGAATGATCATTTAAAATACATGCAAATTTGCGTTAAAAAAAAACCTGCAAACAGTTGACATCATAAGAAAAATTCAACAGTAACCATTTGGCTATAGTTGAAGAATGATGTGTTGTCATGTATGAGAATCTTGCGAATACTTGTATATCATATAAAATCATTTGAAATTTTTGTAGAGGTTTTTGAGCTGTAACACTGAAGAACAGTACATAACTCATAGTGCTGACTTCATTCTTTCCCATGTTATAACCCCTTTTTTATGGTAAGCCTATCTTATAAATTTAGATTGTGACTTGCTAAGTAATATCAGACTTATCTGTAAAAAATTTAGACCATATCTTAATTTGAGACCCATTGCATAGTTAAATTGCAGTCTGATGATGATTAATTTATTGTCTTTAACCGTTTTTCATTTACAAAGCTGATTGTAGTCTCGATGATGAGCTTGGTGGTTAGCATTTTTCTACACCAGCAATACAGGGGCGGTGGTGCAGAGAAGAATATATAACTAGCTGGGATGCTAAATGCTTGAAAGAAGAATATAATTTTGTGTTATTCTGCCATGTGTAGTTATGCAATTGGGTCATATTAGTACCATGGTATTTGTTTGATAACGATTTAAGCCATATGTTGTTCATTACAGTTGGTTTCCCGTAGCATATGGCTGGAGAAATAAGTCTATTTTGTATAACTCGTCACAGAAAAAGTCTATTTTTAGTCCCTCAACTCTGTGGCAGTGTTTAAATGGCTGGAAAAATAAATCTATTTTGTATACCTTTTGTTTTGGGCCTTGCCTTATACGATTATTTAAGTCGATTTTGCATCCCTAATTTTTTTATTTGACCGGGCCGTGCCGTGCTGGCCCAGCGTGCCGAAGGTGCAGCCCAAGCACGGCCCGACTGTCGGGCTGGGCCGGCACGGACACGACCCTAGTCAGGCCATGCCGTGCTTGGACTAGGCCAAACAGCCATGCTTTGGGCCGGGCCGCGGGCCATATGGCCATCTATAGCCACATGACACATTATATATGTATTCATCGAATCAGATAGAGGTAGAGGCAGACCGGCAAGAGAAGAGAGCTACCCTCTTAGATAACCGTTTGTCATATTCATAGCTAAAAATAAGGGAGCATAAGTAGTTCTATTTGGTACAACTTAGCTCCAGCTCAACTAAACAATGTCAGCATCATTTAAAATAAAAGCGAAGCTGGGCGATACGCTTTCACAAAATGAACTATAGATATGTAACTGGATTTTAGCTGCTTCACAATTCTACTCCAAATCCAACTACTGAAACTAAATTTTGAAGCTAGAGGTATACCAAACTATGTCTCTCTGATCGATCCTAGCGGAATAGTTATGGTTGAACCATTGCAGAACAGTTCAGTTATGGTTGAGCCATTGCAGAACAGAATAGTTCAGTTATGGTTGAGCATTCACAAATCTCATTCAGTCAGTGTCTCAGTGATATGATTGAGCAATTACATACAAGCATATATAGGTTGAACTGAATGCTGCAAATTCAGCAATATTATTCAGTCAGGCATTTCATTATGCATTGGCAAACAATCAATAATCACAAACTCTCAATTTATAAAACTATCATTCAACAATATTCATTCACAATCATTCATCATTGAGTCAAAATCTCAGTATAAAACATTAATTCTAAAGCTACAGCATGGCTGGCCCTGCCTTGCGGTCATGCCATAACAAAATGACATCAAACATGTGTGCTCGTGCTTCACGACTTCACCTCCATGGTGTTAAAAAAAAAAACAGTTGAAGCAATGTCATGTGGAGTTCATTCTTCAAATGTTAGTAATAGAGCATGATGTTTCAATACATAAAGGAAGCTAGACTAAAATAAAAAATAAACCCTCAGGCTTTTCAGCTTGCTGCCACTAGAGCACAGTAGTCAACATCATAGGAAACAAAATGATGGCAAAAAAACATCCATGGGAACAAAATGACAGCAGGAGAGTTTTTCTGCCCAAATGGATTACTATCTCATGTAAAACTAACAACCAAAGTAAAATGGCGAGTCTTCCATTCTGCTCCATCTTCACTTCTTCCGCATCAACTATAGTTCTGCAATATGCACTTCAAGCACTTCCCATGCCACTTGCCCAACAGTGTAGCTCTGCAAAGCGGCAGCGAAGAAACATGTGAGGTGATCAACGTTATTCAGCAGCACAAAACTGAGAACAAAAACTAAGAAATTGTCGCGCATCCATCACCATTCTAGACAAAAATTTAAGAAAACCACCAACTTGTTTAAAATTTTGCACACCATCACTTACCACTCCAGCACTGGTATCCTTGCTCCAATTTCGAGTTTGGCATGAAAAAGGATAGACAGCATGACCTCCACAGAGAACGCCGTGCAATGAGCTACCACCGATGATATTACAAAACCTCGCACCGATGAAACAACGAAGCCATTGATTTGAGTCTCACACAAACTTTCGAAAACGAATCGGGACATAGCATGCAAAGTCATGCTTGCCCATTCGAATCTGCGGTCTACCTCCAATTCTAGTAAGCCATCTACACGGTATTTCCAATAGCCAAATGAAGTCAGCAGAGCAACATATGCAGCACCTTCTATCAATTGCTTCGCTGATCCCCATCCTTCGCAGTATATTTTCAACAAAACTTTGACCCCAAACAGAATAACATGGAGCACAACAAGCGCGGAAAAAAGGAGAAAGAGTCTCCATCTACAGCGACTTCTTATCTCATTGGCTTCATTGTCCCTTCTCCTCTGCTCTCTTTGATTGGCTTCGATATCAGCTCTTCTCAGATCCCCTTCCCTGTGAAATCTACTCCCTCTCTGAGCTCTGTCATTTGCTTCTCTCAGGCTGGCATGAGCTTGGTCGTGATCAATGCGGTTTTGTGCATTCTGTATTTCACTCTCTGCATCAGCTGCATTGTTGCGTGCATCTTCTGCTCTTTGCAAGACTTGACTTAACTGGGTCTGTGCAATGGCAATTCTACCAATAGACATAGCCTCATCTGCCAAAGCAGCCTGCAACTCCTTCTCAGCTTCCTCGGCGTTGCTACGAGCAACATCAGCTCTAGCCTTGGCCTCTGACACACTGTCGATGATATTCTTGAGTAGCAACTGGGCTTCATCCTCTTCTTGCCTTGTGCTCTCGAGCCTGGATCGGGCTAACTCCATTTGTAACAGGATATCTGCCTTCATCTTCTTGGCCGCCTCCTCTTCCTCCAGAAGGGCCATCAAGATCAAGCCATTTGCCTGAGTGTGAGTGTGAGTACCACCACTTCCCTCTTCTTGTGCGACAACGGCTGCCATTCTTGGATTGAAGGGGGCTCCGACTGTTGGCGAAGTCGGAGGCGGATCGGGGACCCCTGCAGTGTCCTTGTCCTTGGCGTCGCCTTCCACGGCTGCGGGAGTCGGGGAGCTCCGACCCCGAAACGCCGCGGAGGGGAGCGACGAGTTGTCAGCGTCGGCGGGAGTCCGGGAGCGGGAGGCGGGGGAGGACGGCGGCGACGGCGAGTTGGCGCCTGCTTCGACTGGCGATGGCGACGAGGTGTTGTTGGAGGAGGGCAGCGACGGCGAGTACTTGGCGCCGCTCTCGATAGGCGACGAGGTGTTGTCGGCGTCCAAGGCGTCGCCTTCCATGGGAGGTGGAGTCGGGGAGGAGGAGCCCTCAGGAGAGCAGCAACGGCGAGTTGGCTCCGCCGCCGATGGCGACGAGGAGTCGGCGGCGTCACCTTCACCTTCTTCCGCTGCCGGCGTCGGGTCCCGATGCCGCGGCCTCGAGCGGCGATGAAGGCGAGTTGCCGACGACGGCGACGCCTCTAGCTGCGGGCATGGAAGGTGGCGGTGGCGGTGGCGGGGTGGGAGCAGGGGAGGGCATGACGGGTGGCGTCGTACCGTCGCCTTCCTCCATTGCGGCGGGTGGTGGGGTGAGGGTTTTGGAGAGTTCTTGGAAGCGGAGAACCGGAGACGCCGGAGAGGGTTTGAAAGGGAAAGGAAGGTAGCCGAAACTTGTCTTCCTAATCAGCCGAGAGGAGAATCTTCCTTCCTTAATCGCCAATGCTGATTCATAGCTTCCCCTCTGGCTCTCGTAATCACTAGGCTACAAGCCCTTTCGCGAAAGTTGAACTTAATTGTATACATTTCTTTTTCTTTCTTGTAGTTTTTGCGTAATATTTAGCTAAACTTAGGTTGTGTTACAACGTGAGGTTGGATTCTGCAACTCTCATTTAGCTATAAGTACTAGTAGTAGTATATTCAAGTGGACACGGGGTACAACTTAAATATGTGATTCAAGATTCAGCTAGCAATATATATATAT
>CM020186.1:16221498-16292440 GCA_009805545.1 Oryza longistaminata | reverse complement strand
CGGAGCGGATGGAGAGGAGCGGCATCATCGTCGGAGTCGCCGGAGGCTGGACCACGGGGCGACGCGCGTGGGTGCCTGGCCGCGGCGGCGCCGCTCCTCCCGCTTGCCAACAAGACCCGCGCGCGGCCGGCCGCCGCCGAAAGCACGCCACGCTGGAGGGAGAAATCAAGGGGTGGGGGAGACTGACACGAATTGCTGCTTTACTGTTCCTATGGTTTTGCCACTTGTATTTTCAGTTGCAAACCAAATGGACCAAAAACTTGGGATACATAAATAATCATGTGCCCAATCTTTTCTTTTTGTGTGTATGAGGACCTATGCCCAGTCTATAATCCTTGAATCTATCTATTTATTATATTATTAAAGCAATAGAAAAAAAAAAGCCTCCACGTTCGCTCTCAGGACCTAGAAATTCTCATATTAGTCGGAGAAAAAGAAAAATAAGAGTCCATGTACAAATACAATTTTAAAATAGCTGAAATCCGGAAATAAAAAAAGAATTATTGGAAGAGGAAAATAGAGTCCATACAAGAATACAATTTAGAACTAACTAAAATTCGGAATTAAAAAAAGAAAAACTAAAACTAGAGTTTAGAGTCCATATAGAAATACAATTTCGAAATAACTAAAATTCAAAATAAAAAATATTGGAAGAAGAGTTTAGAGTCCATAAATAACTTAAATACGGAATTAAAAAGAAATATTAAAAGATGAGCTACAGTCTATATAAAAAACCAATTAGAATTAACAGAAATTCAAAATTAAAAAAAAAGAATATTGGAAGAGAAGAATAGAGTCTGAATACAATTTAGAACTAAGTGAAATTCGGAATTAAAAAAGAGGAAAAAACTAGAGGTTAGAGTCCATATAGAAATACAATTTAGAAATAACTAAAATTCGAAATAGAAAAAGGAATATTGCAAAGAAGAGTTAAGAGTCCATATATGATTAGGAGTACAATTTAGAAATAACTAAAATTTGAAATTAAAAAATATATATTTAAAGATAAGTTTTAGAGTTCATATAAAAATACAATAAGAAATAACAGAAAATCCAAATTAAGAAATAAAAAAATTGAAAGAGTAGACAAGAGTCTGTGTAGGTATACAATTCTAAAAGTCGAGTTGTCACGCCCCAAACTAGCTCCAGACGGGAACTACCGTGAGAAGCTCCAAATTAACCGGTAAGCCGATACCAGTCCCAAGAAACCACGCTGGTATCATAGGAAGATAAAATATCACAACATCAACGGTCTCTTAATTAAGAGTAGTTTTACAGTCATGTTGAGGCTACAGGTAGACCTCGAGCTCATAACTGCATTACAAAAGAGAAAGCGCAAACGAAGACTGCCCCACGGCCACAAGCATGACTTGGGAACACCTCGTCAAAATTGCTTGAAGCCAGACTGCTCCTGGAAGAACCGGATTATTTATGTAGAGCAAGGGTGAGTACAGGGTGTACTCAGCATCGAAATTAAGTGTTTATTGCAAGCTTCATAGAAAGATTGTTTGTTTTTGCATACGATTTTGTTTAAAACTTTTTCAAATGTTTTTAAGAGAGTGCTTCTCAACAACGCAGACACGACAGTGCACCATGCCCGGTCGGAGTAGTACAATGTATCAATCTTTAACAGATCAAGAGTTGGCCCCCTGCCAAACGATTTGGATGGCCTCCCTGGCCCAGCTGATCACATCAGCCACAGTCAAAAGCACCGTGTTCCAGCCCACCATAGCAATTTCACAAGCAGTAATCGAATCAAAACTACGCTAAGGAATCACCTCACATCCACCCATGACCGAGGACCGAGGGTGGCTAATCGCGGGGAGAGACGCGGCGCCGAGGGAGGCTAGCAACGGCGAGCTGCGGCGGCCGGCGGTGGGCTAATTAACACCTAAAGGAGAGAGAGGGAAAAGGGAGTCGGGGCGGCGAGGGGTACCGAGAGGGGTGGCGCCGCGAAGAGGGCTGAAGGCGCGGCGCGGGGTGTGATCGCCTCAGCCTCGGGTCGGGGAAGGAGAAGGAGAGGAGTGGCCGGAGTCCGTGTCAAGCGCCTCCAAGAGCATTGGCTCCTCCGGCGCACTTGACGATGGCGGACGACGGCGTGGGAGTGACGGCGGCGGATTTTGGTGCTGGAGCTCGGCAGCGAAAAGGAAAGCGGCCGAACGAGAGGAGAGGCGTGGGTTTTACAGGCGCTGTATGACGGTGGAACGGGGAGGGCGGTTCGTAGATAGGCGGTGGAGGCGCGCGGCACGTTGGCGCTAGGAGCCTAGAGTGATAGAGGTGACGCGAGCGGTGGTCAGGAAAAGGAAAAGGAGACGGTGAGGGAAAGCGAAATTTCTTCGCGTCGGGCGCCCACGCGCTCCCGCGCCTCCCGCGCCACCCCCACCACGCGCCCCACCACACGCGTCGTTGCAACGAATCACCCGCATATTACGGAAGCACTTTATTAAGGAAATCCGTTTCATTTTTTGTACCATCAACAATGTTTCAACAAATGTACTCGTGATATTTCAGTATGTATGGATCAAATGTTGCAGTGAATTGAAACATCATTTCGTTATTTGCTGAAACATTGTTTTTATATAGGGTGAAACAACGCCCGATTTTTTTGGAAACCGTTGTTTCATACGTTGTAGCAAAATATTTAATGAGGTGATTTGGTTGTGTTTCAGTTTTTACAAGATTGAAACATCCTCGATCTACTTAGTGAAATATTTCCGATCTACTTGGTAGAACAGCGCCCGATTTTTGCCGATCTCTAGTTGCATCCGAGGGAAAGCAGCTTGCTCCCTTGCCATATCGGGGAAAAGGGAGAGGGAGGAGGAGGAGGTGGAGAGCTGTGGCTGCTGCTCCCGTTTTTTTGGATGGATGCGGCAGAGTGCGGGGCCGGGTAGATGACGCCGGTGATGATGGCAAAAGGGAGGGTGGCTGGCTCGGCGCCGAGCGGAGACATACGGCGGTGGCGACCGGGCGGTCGGCCACGACGCTCACGCGCGGGAGTCAGCGGCGACGGCGAAAAATAAAAAAGGCACCGGCGGCAACGCGCGGCGAGAGAGAGAGAGAGAGAGCTCTCCCTTCGAGCGGGAACGTGAGGGGAATAGGCCGAAAGGGAAAAATGGGCCGAGCAAGGGAGATTCGGCCCAATGACCAAGAGGGGCTGTAATAGACTTTTAGAAGGAAAATTTGATTTGGAGGGTTTATAGAGTAGGATTTGATTTCGGATTCGGAATTGGGATAGAGAGATAGAGAGTGAGATCTTGGCGCGCACAGACACAACAGGACCACAACCAAAGAACGAGTTTCGAAAATTAGGGTTTTTATTGAATTGTTAAGTATTTCCTACCAACGCCACGACTGATGGGCGTTACACCAGTCTAAATCCATATAGGAGTACAGTTTAGAAATAAGTAAAATTTCAAATAAAAAAAGAATATTTAGAGAAGACGATAGACTCTTAAGTCCATATAAGAAGAGTATAATTTAGAAATAACAAAATTTCGAATTACAAAATTAGAAATTTAATAAAATGAGGACGATTGGGAGTAGAGTATAGAGTCCATATAAAAAATACAATTTTGAAATAACTGAAAAAAATAAAAATAATTTTTAATATGTTAAAAAAAATTTATATGTTATCTACGCGGGCCACCATGCTATTTTTCATTATCTAAAAAAATACTGCTTCAATTTCTATACACGTGTGGACGTGTGGTGCTCATGGACAAGCCTCAGTTTCGGCTCTTTCGGAGAGGCTCATTGTCTCCGGCTTCTTTACATTTTATCCGTGAGCTGAATCATTCCAGCTAAACCAATATTGCCACAAAGTTGGTTCTTCTTGTCACCCTCAACCTCAAGACAGGATGGACATGAATATCGTCGACCACGTCGTGAGTGCAATGGCAGCAATCAGGTAAGTCCACAAGAAGATCACTGAGCATTCCTCTTGACCAACATCAAACAGCTGAGCCATGGTTCCTGGATCGAACAGATCACACACACACAAGACAAATGATCAGGTGATCAAGATCTTCCTAGAAGCATGGACAGAAGAAACTTCAGAAATCAGAATGAAACTGCATGGGATTCAGGGGCTACCGATGTTCATTGCAGGTGGCAGCGCGAACTGCATCATCAGCACGTAGCGGTACAATGGATCGTGTGGCAAGAATCCAACCCCATAGGCAGCATGGACAACCGCCATCCCGATCAAGGGTTGGATCACGTAGCGTATGCAGACGATCGTGATGATCACCGTACGCTTCAGCACCGACTTCCGTAGCCCTGCATGCACATTCATTCAGAGAAGTTCAGAAAACTCACAAGATGATGCAGTTAATTTCCATAGCATTAGTTCATGAGTAATTAACACCTACCTTGTGTCAGATTCCCCCCTAGGATTAGGGTGATGCAAGGAATCGTGCCATTGCTGAAAGACAAACGAACCGTGAGTAAAGGCTGAGGAAACACTTGAAATATGCTGTTTCAGGGCTTCAGGCAGACAGAAATGGAGAAACCTGACGTGTAAATGCTCACTCACCCCATTAGTTGGAGGGACTCCTGGATGACTCTCAGAGGGGCGCCATTGCCGATGACAAGAGATTTCAACCATGGGACTAGGCCAACAACAAATCCAAGTATCTGAAACAACAACACAAAGACAACTTCAGTCCAATCAGTTGACACTGCCAATATGAGCAATGAGCATTGATATCAACTTGATGTGATGAAAATGGTGTAACTGGTTTTGGCAGGAACATACTGCAGATATAGTTGGTGGTGCCATCAGCTCCTCGACAACCTGGTGGACGGTTTCCTTCAGGTTTGTCCAGAATCCTCCTTTGTTAGCAATCCCTCTCTCGCAAGTCAGAAGTGGAGCTTCCTGCATTTCTGACAAATCAGTTTTCTCTGAAGATTTGCATGGAACGAACCAGACAATGGTGCACTGGACTGACCATTAATTAGTCGACTTACCATTTGGTTCTCTTCATTGTGTTCAGGAGCCAGTTTAGCTGACACCGGAAGAGCCGCCTCCTCATCAGCGTAAGCAGTTTCACCGTCTAATTTTACTTGATCATGACCTTGTGCAGGATGATGCTCTTCATCGCTGTCGGCCGGGCACTGGATGCTTTTGGACTGCATCTTGTGGTACATTTTGCCTGCCTTCTGCATGAGGCTGTATGTATGTGTCCATATGAACAAGCCACCAAGCTGCAGATACAGAGTGTACGATCAGTATTCTGTATTCAACCGAATGAAAAAGGCACACCATAATTCAGTGAATGCGAGATGCAGAAATATATTTTGCTTACAGCCATGGATAATGATGAGTAGGAGAGCCCACGAGAGCGGCAAAGGCTCCGGTCTTTTCCGAACGGGTTGCCGTCTTCATCACAGACTGCTGGAACAATGATCAAGAGCAAGTTGCCAAGATTTCCTGCGTTTTATTTTTGTTAGTTGAAGCACTGTAAATACTATTATGTATCTCCGGAGTATGAACAAAAGAAAGATGCAATCCGGATAGGAAACTGAACCTGCTGAACAGAAGGCAATGATCATTCCTCGGAAATGCTGTGGTGGTTTCAGGATTTTACATGCTATCCAGCCTAGAGTGCCACCAACAATGAATGTGATTCCTATATTAACTGGCATAAACCACCTGGATGATAAAAAGCTTCTGTTAGTCCAGTTGGGTTACCCTGCAAACAGAAACTGAAGCTACTCCGTAGATCTTCTATGCTCTGCCTCTGAATGAAAAGGTGACTTGTGTAACGTTGTTTAGTGTTCTAAAGGTACTAGTACTATGTCATTTCAAACATGAATTCTTTTAAAATTCAGAAGAGTCCACACTTCAAAAAATTCAGAAAAGTCTGACTGAGCTGCTTTGTAGTAACCGCATATATATAAAGTATAAACTCACCAAGAAATGACGTCAGAAAGTGTGACCGTCTTAGCCAGGCTAGCAAACATCAGGGATGGTGTGAAGACAGTGAAAACAACCTGTTAGAAATCTCAACAGGTTTAGCCAGAGACAATACCAGATTAATTTGCATTGAACAGTGATGTGCTAATGAGAGCTCACCTTGTTCATATCCCTGAGAGCGCTTGAGGTTAGAATTTTGCTGTAACCAGAAGCGAGAAAAGCTCCAATAACACCTATGAGTAGGACCTGAACGATTGGCATAGAAGCCACCAGAAGCAATGACAAGAAGCCCATCTTTTCTGATGTTGGATTGAACTCTCCTTTTCTGGAAATGTTTCAGATGTATTGTGATTATCCCTCAGGAGATGATTCAAGGTTCTTCAGGGCTCGTACACCCTGCTAAGATAATCGATCAACATTCACAACGAAATGAAGCGTTTAGATTTCCTTCTCTATCAATAATATATCAACGAAATGAAGCTTTTGCCGTTCCTTCAAAAAAAAAAAGTATAGATTTCTGAATCACACTCATTAGTTATTTTTTTTATTTTTTAAAAAAAATAAAATTAAAAAGAAAATGAAAAGGAGTAGGGAAACCGTATGAGGACTTCAGGAACGCTATTGAGTACTACTACTACAGTTATTAATATTCAATTTTTATTTATATTTTTTTCTCCTACCTTCTAGCATGTGTTAGTTAATTTGAAAAGGACATATCCACATTGCTTGCAATGTTCTTGGTCATCATCTCCTACAAGAGGGTGAAAGACGTGAAGCTCGAGCACACTGAACAAGTCAATGTTGCTGGGCACAACACCTCCTTTTACGGAATGATTGCAAGGCCCCAAAAAAGAAAGAAAATAGAAACTTAAATATCAGAGAATATTGTTGTCCACTGATGAGGCATTGAACTACAATTTTTTATTCTCAGGCCAGCGATAGAACCGTATAGAACTGGAAGTTTCTTTATACTTCGTTCATGTATACAGAAACCATTTTAGCAGGAACCTAGCTGTCAAATTAGCAATTTAGCAGATTTATAAGAACAATGACAAGTTCCAAAAAGAAAAAATAACACATGCATTCGTGTAAACAAGAAAAAGGAAAGAATGGCTTGGTTTTTTAAAAAAAAAGAAAAAGGAAAGAATGCTAATGCAAAGCCAGCCGTTAATTACAGTCATAATCTGACAGAGCAGTTACCAGAAACTGCATCCTCAGTACTCGTAGCTGGAAACATCATGCAGCTCAAAACAGCCAGCTCATTGCCTCAAGTTGCTCGACAGGAAGCAAAGTTTGACGAACTAATTGCAAGGCTAGGCAACACCAAATCAACGAGGAAAGCGAGGAAGAAGAAAGAAGAACAGAAAAAATGCACAAGAAAACATAACTAGCTAGCTTCCTCCAAAGAAGCAGGAGGACAGACGAATCATGCTCCAGCCGATCTCCATGGCAATCGGAGCTAAGCTAAGATCTATCTTAGCTTTCTACCAGCTCCCAAAATCAAGGAGAACGCGAGACAGAGGACAAAACATGGGAAGAACACAAAGTCAGTCAGAAAGCAGAAGCTGACCTGAATAGGCGCAGACGGTGGAGAGCTAGCTAGCTTGCGATTGGGTGATGGAATCAATCGATCCACCTGAAGTGCATTATAATTA
Source organism: Oryza longistaminata (assembly GCA_009805545.1). NCBI lineage: Eukaryota > Viridiplantae > Streptophyta > Magnoliopsida > Poales > Poaceae > Oryza > Oryza longistaminata. The sequence goes on along the minus strand of CM020186.1, from coordinate 16,284,868 downwards.
GTTGGGAAGGAAGCCGCTTATATACGTAGGAGAGAAGAGGAGAGCTAGCTAGGAGAGAGAGCGTGTTCAAACACGCAGCCGCTGCGGCTGCTGCGAGAGAAGGCAGATCAAGATGAGGCCTACACCGCATCCACCCGGGGAGCCAGCCAACTCAGCCAGCATCCGTCCTTGTCATCTCTCTGTCCCAGTCGTCATCAGTGATCGATCGTCTTCGCCGCTGCATGTTGCAATTGCAAATGCTGCTGCTGTTTCCTTCCTAATTCCGCGCGCCCTGTCGCTACCCTGTATAATTTGCACGAGCCATCATTGCTTGATTGATTGGCCCTTGTAATTTTCTACTCCATGCAAGCAGCCATCCTTGAGTTTTATTATTACCTCTTCTCTTATCTCTCTATAACTCTACTGACCACGCATGTTCCTATCGGTATATCCCTTTTTCTACCTTTTCCTTCCTTTTGGCTCCGTGATGACGTGGAGGTCTCTGAATGGGATACTATACTGCTGCTCTGATTATTCTTTTACTGTTTCATCTCATCAGGGGGTACATTTGTCGACAGATTCATCTGATACGTAGGTCTATGCGGCGACGAGTTTAAGTAAGGACCTGATGATAATCCTGGGCGTTCAACGTAGACAAATTGGACTTTTGACTCAAAGCTCGCCTTCGATCGAGAAGAAAGAGATCAACTCAGACTGCTCTTGCAAACAACTTGTATAACTACTACTTGTCAGCCATGTGCATGTATGCACGCTAATTGCGATGTTGATAGTTTCTAGCTAGGTTAACAAAATCTACTATAATTAATCTCTATTTTTCACACGCACGCACCTGGCGGATGATCAAATGCAGCGTTGATCGATCGATCATCCATCAGCAGCAAAGAGTATTCACTCTCCATTTCTATGCGCTGCTAGGCAGACTCTTTCGAATTTACACTCAAGATTCACGCACGTTTTCACCTGGCAGATCGTCATCGATCGGCAATGCCAATGTACGCCAGTACACTGCAATAATTAAGTCCATAGATCTTCCGGCTAGTTTCACAAGGTAATGGGTAGTCGGCCTAGGTTCGAGTCTCACTCCTTCTAATTATTTGATATTAGGTCATTCCCTAATACATGTATTTACACGGCAATAATCCCTTCAATTTCAAAACTGTGCAGCTATGCAGACAGCTGCAGCAGCCTGTGGCCATCCGAACCTGTCTCTCAGATCGCTACATTTCTGGAAGGGACGCACGAGACCATACATTGATATATCGCAGCTGCAATAATGCACCAACAAGATCCAATGCGTGATAGATCAGGGGTTGGTTCAACAGGACGGAATCATCAACCACATGTGTATAGTAGGAGTATATATGTATATATTTAGGCGTTTAAAATTAGCCATTTAGGCAGAGGAAGAACCGGCCGGTCGCGGTCAGGTAGGGGGACCAACAAGCATTAGCAGCATGCGACGGCCGGACTCCGGCGAGCGATCGTTGTGTAATGCTGTATCATGTATGCCTAAACGATGTTGACACGGTTGGATGGACCGGAGAAGAGAAGCTACGGGGAGATGAACAACATGCGGATCGCAGTCAGCAATGACACTGCCCCCAAAATCCAATCATTTGCTGCATGCTCTGCCTAGCTTGAGTCAGCCGTGACGTACGCCGCAATATTTTCAGCACCTGTGTGTTCCTCTAATTGGATTCGATATTGGTCCATGGGCCTCCAAGACCGATCCGGACCTTGGCAAATTTCCAGTTGATCAAGCCGGGCAGGGCAGCGTCGACTGTCGAGCAGGATCTTGCAACATTGCCAGCCGGCGCCGACATCAACGCCACCTTCACCAAAAATCACCGAGGACATCGACATGGCCCGTGACATTTGTTGCTGAGGAGACCATGAGCCTCCTCACCGGAACACAGCTCGGGGACAGCTCACGGTGGATGGCACCTAGTTCATCGATTTAGCACAGCTCGAGCGAAGCCGGTGAACGTAGATGTGCTATATATCTTGGTTTGTGATTGAGGGACTCAATTTAAACTCGACCGTTAGTTGAGGAACGAAAAGTGAACTTTTTTCCAATTCGAGGTCCGACGATAGCACCAAATCTTATGCAGCCCAGTTAGGCCCACATAATTAGGGTGACATCACTCGCGTTGCAGTTTGCAAGTCACGGCCCACATAATTAGGGCTGTTGTTGCTGATTCTGTGTCTCGTTCGCCTATGGGCCACTACAGTTACCGACCGAGTCACGGCCCAACTTAGCCCAAGGTGGCAACTGGAAACAATTTACACCCTACTACTCGTACAAGAGGAGACAGAACAGCAAACCAGATAAGAACATAGACACTCAGCTCAGCTGGAACAAAGGAACAAGATAAGAACGCCAACTGCAGCTCTACTGTTCTGTTCCTATGGCTCTGCTGCCACTTGTCCCTGTCTCCTCTCTTTTCATCCTTTGCCCCCATTTCACCCGTTCAACCACACTGTCACTTATCTCATTTGTACCTGAATATTCAGTAGTATTGTGTCTACTAGTGACACCATGGCTCGTGATCTCTGAATCCTCTCGTTACCAGTATGCCCAGCCGAGTCATACCATTACTTGGCTGCTAGATCCAAGTTCCCCTGCTCTGCTGTAGCAGAGCTTTCACCTTCAACAGCACAAATGTTTGATTTTGATTTGCAGCCACACCTTGCAAAGTTTAGCACGTCTAAGGTTTCAAGTTTGTTCAAATTAGGTATAGCAGTTTTCTTGTAGTGTATCAAATTCTTCCTAATAGTAAAATAGGTCCCAAGCATCAATAACTTGAAGAAAATGTGGCAATATTTCTTATTAAACTTGTGCAAAGTGCGATAAAACTTTAGAACACACGAATTTAGGCAAGGTTAACAACTTGTGTTGATAAATGATGACAATAAACCGAACCAACCAAGCCCCAGGTCCCCAACTCTCTTCGTACCAGACGACACAAACATAACACTGACCTTTCAAAACCGCATGGGCATGTAGCATTGTAGCATTGCGCAGGCAGCCGTACGTCGTTGGCCGGAGACCGTGGCATCCCCATCGGAGCACGAGGGCTGGGTGTGAGTGGCTAACCCGTAAAACCCATATACATGTTAAAATAAGCCACGAAACTATTTATTTTAATTTATAAGTGGATTCATGACGGATCCACTTACATCATCCCTAGCCGCTACTAGCCCCCAACGCCGGCAGGACAGCAGAAAAGCTCGCACGCACCCGTCCCCATCCCCACCTGGCGTCTACCCGAATGATGTGCCGTTTTGACCGATGGAGGCAACGTGCGATCGCATGACGTGCCACCAAGCTCGCTCACTCTCCCTCGAGTGTTGGCTTGACCTCTCCTGCTCGATCCGTACCTGTACCTGAGCACTTTTGGCCCATCGAAAAGCCTATACCACCGTTCTGATGAAACTTATCCATCCCTCCATCGGTTTGGTTTAGGTGATCAGTACTTCACTCCTCTTGCACTTTATCCCGCCTTTTAGATGCACTTTGGGCTTGTAAATCAACGTGAAATGATTTGCCTCTATCAAAGATCGCGAATCTAGATAACACACACTAGTGTAGCAGAGTGCCCCGAAGATAGAAAGAAACGTGCGAGATAGAACGCATATTGTCGTAACTTGGGTAGAGAGAGAGCGGCCCGTTCTTGATGTGAGAGCCCTTGCTTGCTGTTGCTGCTGCTGGGGACGGCCGCGCACTCGTCGCCCTCCCGGCCTCTCGTCGCGTCGCGTCGCGTCCAATTACGAGAAGAGAAAAACCCCGAAAATTCTCGGCGTTTCGCACGCACGTCGCACGGCGCGATGGCTCGGCGAGTGCGCGGGCGCGCGCGCTGGGGCCGCGAGGTAGTGAGGGTTTTAGGCCGCGGCGAGCACGTGTTGGCGCCCGGTACGCGCCGTGGCGTGGCGTGGCGTGCGCCAACCTTTACGGCACAGGAAAATGTATATGGGAGGTGTTCCAATGGGCCTCCACAATTGTGCCGTCTATCCTGTCCTGGATCAGCTAAAATAATGCGACCGGTAACCTCGCCTGTGTTTGGCCGGGATTGAAATTAAATCATAGAATTAACGATAGATTACATCAAGGTCGTGCGTTGAACCTAGACAAGTTGTTTTGAGAACTGAACTTAGACAAGTTTTCAGGCAAAACTGCGCAAGGTGATTATGAATTAGTATGATGCAGAAAACGACACTGATTACCGATATATGGAGTTGATCACAGAAGATCAGGATGGATCAGAGTCAGGGTACACCATTTCTTTTCTTTTTTCCTCAAAGGTTGGTACGGTGGCGACGACTAACTAATTAATAGCCTATGTTATCCAGATCTTGCAGTAGTACGTACGAGTACTTGTGCTTTGACATGTATCCGACGTGGCTCATGAACCCTACACATGGGCCTGGTCGGTCTATGCTACGTCCGCGAATACTGCTTTGTTTTTTAGCGCTTGATCATGGAATAATCACACCTTTTCCGTAAATTGCATTGCATGCCCTTTCACGCTCATCGCCACGTCGACTTTCTCCGCTACAACGTGCAGATTGGACAAAGCTAGCTACCACCACCGTCGCAATGTGCTTTGCTTTAATTCTACCAGTAGTGATAATAAATTAAGTAAAAGGCAACATAATTTAAGACCTCGTGCCTGCATAAATCTGGATCGATCAAGTCATCAAACGCCACAGATTTAGGATTAAAGGGACAAACGCACCAAAGCTGCTGTATCAGCAGCACAGGAGAATTCAGCTCCAAGGCAGCAGCACACGTCTGTGACAAAAAAACAAAAAATAATTCCTAGAAGAATTGGTGGACAGGACAGTGACACTTCACTTATGAGCTCATGAATTTAATTATTCACTAAACCAGCCCAAATCACCTTCTCTTCACACTATAAAAATGCACCCTCCCAGCGCCTAACTCTTGCATTGCCTTCTCCATTTTTCTCCATTTTTAGGTCAGTGTATTGCTTAACTGGCCCCTCGTCGGCACAGTGGTTGGCAGTGCTCTCAGTCTCACCTTCACCTACCATGCGTCACTTGCTGCAGTCGTCGGAGCACCTGGCCGCCGCGACGGCGACGGCGGCGGCGCCCGGCGGCCGGGGCGTCCACACGGACACGTTCCTCATCCTCGCCACCGTGCTCTGCTTCCTGCTCTGCGTCGTCGGGCTGGCGCTGGTGGCGGGTGCTCGCGGCTGTGCAACCCGTCGTCGTTCGCCGTCGAGGCGGAGGAGGGGCGGCGGCAATGCCCGGCGCCGTGCAAGGGGCTCAAGAGGAAAGCGCTGCTGTCGCTGCCGACCGTGTCGTTCGCGCGGCGGCGGAGGAGGAGGAGGAGCGGCCGGAGTGCGCCATCTGCCTCGCCGAGTTCGCGCGCGGCGACGAGGTCCGCGTGCTCCCGCCGTGCGGCCACGGCTTCCACGCCGCCTGCGTCGACGTCTGGCTCGTGTCACCCTCCACCTGCCCCTCCTGCCGCCGCGCCATCGTCGTCCTCGCGGCGCCGTCGCCTGCAGTCGCCGCCGCCGCCACCGACCCCCCGCCGCCGTGCTGCGCCGCCGACGCGGCACAGGCGTCGTCACAGCCACCGCAACCCACCGGCGCCAGCGACCGCGGCGGCTGCCGGACATCGGTGCCGTAGAGCTCCAGCTCTCTCGCTCGCGTACGTGCATCATTCGATTGTGCATACACACACACCTAGCAAAAACGTGAATAGTAGATACGTGTTCCGAGAGATTTTTCTTGTACTACGCAGCAATGCAACTGTAGTAGATACATGTGTTCTGTAAATACATGCATGTACACATCTCTGTTAATTATTAACCATCATTTTCCCTTCTTTTTCGAACGATAATTAACCGTCATTTTCTTCTTCCTTAGTACTGATGCTATAGTACACAGCTGGAGTAGCAATAGTAAAGAGATATGTGACCAGTAAGCTGAGGTTGGGATGGAAAAAAGGAGAAAAAGGCATCAGATGTGTGTCGCTTTTGGTGGTCAAGTGGACGAGTGGAGCGATCATTCATGGCGGCGGGGGGAGGCCGCCGGTCACATCGTGGCCGGCATGGGGGCACTGCCTGCTGCCCGCCGCGCGGGTTGGGTTGGGATATTTTCGCACGCGCAACTGTTTGTTCGTTCGCCGTGATAGTACGGACGTCGTCGTGACCTGGTAAAAAAATTGATCTGCCCCATCTGGGGAAAGAATATGCCGACTGCGTACAGCTCACGTACTTTGCCGTACAGTTTGATTGCACCATCGCCAAACAAACTCATCTTCCTCTTCTCGACGCATGCTGTGTTTAGCGTAAAGTTTAGATTTTGGTTGAAATAGAAAATGATGTGACTGAAAAATTGTGTATATGATAGGTTGATATGATGGAAAAGGACTGAAGTTTGGATCCAAACACAGCCACATTCGGGGTAGAGAAACACCTATGGGTTTTCCAGCCCGCTTCACAAGATGGTATGCTAAATGATCTGGGTCCAAAGCATTACTCTTTCTAATTATTTGATATTAGATTATTCCCTAATATTCACGTCCTTACGCATTCCAGATAGAAAACCGTGTTATTTATATGCTAGTTTTTTTTATGTATTCGGGATAGAAACCGTGTCATTTATATGCTGATTATATCTCAACAGATATAATTCAGAAGCTAGAAGCTGAAAAATTCAGAATTTTCAGATTCTCAACAGATACTTGACTGTTTCTTGACATCTTGAGATCCCTCGAACAGAGCCGAAGCACGAATAAACGAGTACTAAACATGTCCTGGTTCGTTGGTTTGTCATTATGATGGCATAGTGACATGTTGCTACTGAAATCAAGAGGCAGGCCACCTTTTTTCACCTTCACTTTGATTACCACCTTTTCTTTTCATCTTTCACTTTGATTGCAGTTCTTTCAAGCTTATCTATCCACGCGGAAGAGAAATTCGAGCTACACTCTAATCTCCGAATAGACGGCCACGATCAGGCTCATGATTTAAGCAGGAGTGATCGATTAGAGTTGATGTGAGAGATTTGATGCCCTTTTTTGATGTTTGCAGAGAGATGCTTTAGCCATTCAGCTGTGTTTGGGGTTTAGCTGCTTCTGGCGGCCGGCCGGCAATTCTACTCTTTCCTCTTTCTTCGCCAAACGCGGCCAAAACCAACAAATGCGTGTGAGTCGACGGCCGTGTTGCTTGAAACGTACACTCAACTCCATCAATCTTCAGTTAGATAATAGTAAGTGCCAATGCACAGACATAGAACTTCCAAAAAAACTGCCCTGTTTGGAAAAAGTACGGATTACCCCCTGAACTATGGTGGTCGTCCGAATAACCCCCTAAAGTAAAAAACCGGACATTATACATCCTCAACTTTTAAAAACCGGGTAGTTAACCCCCTTAAGCAGAGTTAGGGGCGGTTTTGACCAGTCCATGTCCATGTGGCAGTACAGCGTGGCACAAAGGTGCACAGTCAGCAAATGACGTACGGTACGTAAGCTAGTCATGTTCTTGTTCGTGATGGCGTCGCGGCCAAGCGGCGGCGACGAGGAGTCCCCGGATGCGAAGGCGCCGCTGCTCGCGTCATCGGACGACGGCCAGACGACGCAACCGCCGGCGCAGGCGACACCGAGCCTCGTCTGCAAGGACGCTGAACAGCATGGCCGACCTCGCAAAGCACCTCCCGACCGGCACCATGCTCGCCTTCGAGGTGCTCTCGCCGTCCTCCACCGCGGACGACAGTTGCACGGCCACCAACCGCGCGCTCACCGCCTGCCTCGTCGGTGCCTGTGCACTCTGCTGCTTCTTGCTCTCCTTCACCGACAGCTACCGCGACGGCACGGGCGCCGTGCGCTACGACTTCGTCACGCCCAGCGACTCACAGTTAGCTGTAAAAGTTGGCTACCATTGTAGATTTCTCGCTCTAATTAGTATATACGATCTCAAGTTACTTTAAAGTTTGGCTGAATCCGGAACAGAAGTTCTAGAGCGACTTTGATCCCTTTCAAAATAAACTTTGCCTTTCCCCGCAAAAAAAAATAATAATAATAAACTTTGCCTTTGTCAATAGTGTCGGCCGAGCAGCGAAAAAGTAGCAGAACTCCAGATTTTGTACATCTTGGCGAGATCGAATCTCTTAAGTAAAAAACCACGTCCCGTTTTCTTGAACGAGTGACTGCCACGTACTTGACGTAGCAACACCTCCGTGAAGACGTCGTTTTTTATGACTCTGCTTTGGGGTGATGTTCTAGGTCCGGCGACGATCACACATAGCAGTGGTCTGTTTTAGTGGCAGATTCTTAAAATTTTGATAGTTTGGGCAAATCTATATAATTCAATTATCATTTTAGTGTGAGTATTTGCTTTAAAAATTTATGTAAGTACGTTTGCTGCTGTGTTGTTGTTTCATAGGCACTATTGGTGGCTAAGAAAAGTACTCCCTCATTTTCAAATTGATCATCATATAAGTTTATACACCAAAATTAAAAATAACTTAAACCACATCAATCAAGACACCACGCACACATTCTCCCACAATGGATACATCGATTAAAACACCATGCCAATTACACCTTAGCATGCACACATTCTCACATGCTGCATTAATTGTATTCTGATGAAATCCGTGTCCATGCGATTATATGATGATCAATTTGAGAAATTTTGGGCGTGTTTGGCTGTCGTGTACAGCGCTGCCCTGCAGCCTGCACCCAGTTCTCTGGCTGCAGCAACAAGGTGTACCGTGGGCGTGAAACAGCGCTGTATAAGGCAGCCGAACATGCCCTTTGTGTTTTATTATATGTAGATCAATTTGAAAAGTAGGGAGTAATTAGTAAGGTAATTAGGCATTAATTTATTGGTGAATCGTTGCATGCGCTTGGTGGAGCCCAGCTCATTGCTAGCTCATGGTAGTCGGGCCTTAGCTTGGTGTTAGGCCCCGTTCTTGACATGTTTTATGTGATTGGTACGTGATTTCTAGATGTGCACTGTGGTATACAACCAACATCCACAGTCTTCTTTAGATGATGATGGTATTTCTTGTACAGTAAACTTTTTTACCTCAAGCGAACGGTTTTGTTAGTTGAGGGACCTTCGATATCTGGTTTTGTGGTTGGGGGATGATTTTGTATCTCGATGACAAGTTGAGGGACCTTGGGTGTACTTTTCCCAAAAGACAACGACATCTTTATGGGCTTATGGCCCATCACTACGGCCTGGCCCAACATAGCTCACGATGGAACGAGCGGCCGGCCTGGGCCATCGGCTGTTCATGGCCCAACTAGAGCCCACGAAACGACGGCCCAAGAAAATCTCCTCTCCACGACCACGACACTGACAGGTGGAGCACGCTACTAGGGTTTAAGGCAAGCGCTGCCGCGTTGACAAGTCAACGTGGCCCCGAGAGAGGGGGAAAGCGGAAGGCCCGGGGCCTCACAACGTGGTCCATTTCCGGTCCATTCTCCCACAACGCCGGAATCGAACCTTCTTCTTCCTCCTCCTCCTCCTCTTCTCTCCTCGGCCTCGGCGCGGCTCGGCTTCGTCCTCTTCCCCTTCCCCTCCTTTCGCGGGCGGCCGATCCGTCCTTCGGAACGCCGGAAATGGGCGCGCGTGGGGGCGAGGCGGGGGCGGCGAGGGTGGCCAAGGGTGGTGGAGGAGGAGGAGGAACGGGAGGGATGAGGCTGTTCTCGCCCGAGTACTACGCGCTGTGCGCCGGCGGCGGGATGCTGGCGGCGGGCGCCACCCACCTCGCCATCACGCCGCTCGACGTCCTCAAGGTCAACATGCAGGTATGTATGCTATGGCAGGAGAGCGGTGTGGCTGTGGTTGCCTGCTTTGCTCGATTGCAGAGGAGCGAGTTTTTTCTTTGTGTTGCAATTTAGCACTTTCTAGCTAGTGAGTTTAATAAGGATTAAACTGCAGCTGATATTGTTCCTATTAAATTAGCAATGTCAAATGCTCAGTTGTACCATATCAACTATAGTCCTTTTAACTTCCTTGTGTAATGAAAATGCATTTCATATGGTTTGAATACATAATCATTAGTAATTCATAAATGATCCACAGGGCACCTTCGGTTTTATAATAGTTACTCTTCCCTTTAATTGTTTTGGCAGGTGAATCCCATGAAGTACAATAGCATATTTTCGGGACTGAACATTCTTGTAAAAGAAGAGGGAGCTTCATCTCTTTGGAGGGGTTGGGCAGGGAAATTCTTTGGATATGGTTTCCAAGGTGGCTGCAAGTTTGGTCTTTATGAGTATTTCAAGAAGAAGTATTCTGATGTGCTAGTGGACAGAAATAAGAGCACCATTTACTTTCTTAGCAGTGCCTCTGCTCAAATCATAGCTGATGTTGCCCTCTGCCCCTTTGAATCGGTGAAAGTCCGTGTGCAGACACAACCTATGTTTGCAAAAGGCTTGATTGATGGCTTCCCAAGGGTGTATGCCACTGAAGGCTTGTCCGGGTAAGCTTCCTTGAGTAAGATACTACATATCCTTAGCTTTGCTTGTTGGTTGGTGCCCTATTGTATATCTGAGATACCACTGCAATTCCTCTTACCTCTAGTTTATTTGTTTATTGCAGGTTTTACAAGGGCCTTTTACCACTTTGGGGACGGAATCTTCCATGTATGTAGTACCTCCGTCTGTATGATATGCTTGAAATGCTTCTGGATCATTTGTAGTAATGTGCGACATAGTTAAATGAGCTCATTTCGCAACTCTTAAATAATTTTGATTAAGTTATGATCTAAGCGTGTTCTTTTGCGAAAATGTTTTCACTTATGTGGTACAAAAATAGGTACAACTGCACAAGTCACATCGCTGACAACAAAACTCTAGGTGTGAAGTACTTAATTGTAAGGGGCAAGAACTAAGCTGTATCTGTATGCGTAATTCTGATTTGTTATTGTCTTGTGGGGATCATATTTCTTTCTGCTCAGTCAACTCTGAGCTTTTAAATCTGCACCTATGGCAACAAGCAACATCTATCTGCCTATTTCAAAAGTTCCTTTTATCCTGTATTTGATGTTTGGAAACATTTGCGCAATTTTCACCTTAAGTGTGTCAGTTCATTAGTGGATCTTTTGGTTTCTAAAGTATAAATGTTTTTTCTGTTCAGGTATATCTTATCACCATTTGTTCTATTCGTGCAGTTTCTATGCTAATGTTTTCAACATTTGAGCATACCGTGGACATCCTATATCGGAATGTCATTCAGAAGAAAAAGGAGGATTGTTCAACAATGCAGCAGCTTGGGGCTACTTGTCTGGCTGGCTACATATCTGGTGCAGTTGGTACTGTTGTTTCCAATCCTGCAGATAACATTGTCTCATCTCTATACAACAAAAAGGCTAAAAATATCATAGATGTAAGGATATGATTTTGTGTCTCCAGCTTATAATAATAATTCAAACTCTCACCATCCCAATGATCTAATATTTGCATCCTACTCTTGCAGGCTGTGAAAAGTATTGGGTTTCGTGGTTTGTTCACAAGAAGCCTACCTGTTCGAATCACTCTTGTTGGGCCTGTCATAACCATGCAATGGTTCTTCTATGATACAATTAAGATATTGACTGGATTGTAAGTATGCAGTGTAATTTCTCAATGATATCCTATTTTGTTTATTTATTTAACAAATATGGTTTAAAATCTTAACCAAGCTTATCTGCGGTTCTCCACGCTGGGTTTTCGATTGCATTTATGCTGATATTTTCTTAGGGTACATCAATCTTTATTGCATAATATGTGACTGTAGAATATTTCTTAATCATCTAGTAGAGAGGAGAACATGCGTAGGTAAAATAAAATCATGGATTGGCTATGTATAACCAATACAAAGTGTGTTTGTATGAAGAAGTGATTGTAATGCAATAAGATCATAGGCACATGTTTTTTTTTTCATGACATATGAACGTGTCTCCCCATTGTGTTTAGTTATGCATTTGTAGTGGATTTATGGTGACAAAGAAAGCCATGTTCTCTTTCTGCAAGTGGCATTTCAATGCTAATGTCTTCAATGGTGTTTCAAATATACACTGATGCTAAAATTGTTCTGAAGGTGTTATATGTGATGTCCTTTTCCTGTTGACAATCACACAAATTCACTCCTTAAATTTGTCGTTTGTACAACTGATACTTGTGTGGTACTCTCCTGCCCTTTAGGGTGGTGTTCTGATTCTATGGTAGTGTTTTAGCTAATGTCCATTAAAAATTTGACATGGCGCCCTTGCATCTTGTATCGGTGTAGATTCCTGATAGGTTTCTTCTGATGAGTCCCAATCTGTTTATTTCAGGCCAACGAGTGGAGGGCTTCCTCGTGAACTGGAAGAAGTTTAACATATGACCTGACCACTTTTACAAGCGTCTTTTGTTAGTACATTTTCGTTTAATCACAGAGAAGTATCGGCGCATGATTCTGACCGACTATTGGAAAGACTACAATTGATAGTTTCAGGAAGCAACCAACTGAGCCAAATACACTGCATACTATATGTACGGCATATCTGGCATTGTAACTGTATGCCCTACACCTTAAAGTAATCAACATAAGCTCCAGTAGATCAGCACTTCTCAAGGAACACTAGTGTTTGCGAATGTTCTGTAGTAGCTCCATTTTGAAGATTGTTGTATGACAAAATGTGCTCATGTACACACATGATCCTCCACTGTACATATTATTGGCAAGGATGAAAGCTAAGATCTTATTTTATCTGTGTTGTTATTGTACCTAACTTATGAAATGGCCTTGCACAGTAGTTGTGTTCAGCTGCAGTGGCAACAATAGCTTCCATAGTCCTTACTCGTATGACTCATAGGTAACCTTGTCCAATTTTTTTGTACATTTTGAACTTAGCTTTGTGAACTTACAGAAACAGTATTATGCCTCTTTCAGTACATGGCATGAATACTTACAACACAATAAACAGTGTTGGGATCTAATTCTTAGACACTCACATTTCCTTATTACAATACAATCACAATGCAGGAATCAAGTATAAATTACAATCTTGAGCTTTCAAAATTCAGAAGAATATAGAGAGAACCTGGCTTGAATATGTTCTTTTTTTTTCAGCATCAGAGAAGCACAGAGGCAGCAATGCAGCATCTACTTGAGAGGGATCTTCACGTCAGGGTTGCGCAACGGCTTGAGCCACATGTCGGCCATCACCCTCGACGACATGCTCCAGAGCACGTCATGGCCGGACTTCCCCGCCGCCGCCGCCGTCCTCCCCTTCCTGCCGGCCTTGCCGAGCCCGTAGGCGACGAGCCAGTGCATCGCCGTCAGCCGCTGCTTCTCGCCGTCCCAGACGTTACGCCGGTCGGCCGACTTCAGCCGGAGGCCGCCGACGTGCATGTTCGCCACCTTGAACTTGGGCTCGTCGTCGTCGTCGTTGCCGGCGATTCTGACGGCCTGGATGATCACGATCGACGGCGCGCCGACCGCCTCGTACCGGCGCAGGGGATCCCTTAGCTGGGCGACGAGCAGCATGGTCACCGTGTCGGCGCCGACGCAGGCGAGCGCCCAATCCTCCGGTGGCACGGCGGCGTCGAGGAGGTGGCCGCCGCTCCGCTTCTCGCTGGCCGGCGACACGTCGAACGGCGACTGCTCCTCGGCCATGTCGGCCTGCACCTTGAGCGCCTTGATGGCCATGGCCTCGATCTTCTGCAGCGAGAACGCCAGGATCTCGTCGACGGTCACCGGCGTCTCGTGCGCGTTCCAGATGCCGGTGTCGATCCTCTCCTGCCGCCCGTCGCTCATCGCCGACGACATCGTCCGGAGCAGCGAGACGGTCTGCGCCGCGCTGGAGCTCGCGCCGAGCGCCGCGCTCCGCGCGCTGATGATCGCCGTCGCCATGCCCTCGAAGGCGATCTGCTCCGCCGTCTTGCCGACCACCTCGTCCGTCCCGACGAGCGCCGCCAGCTTCTCAAACAGGGCCTCGCAGCCGCCGGCGCACAGCTGCTGGAACAGCTCGGCGCCGCCGCCGGGGAGCCTCTGGTCGCGGAGGATGACCGGCTTGGACAGCTGCATGGCGAGCTTGGGGAGCTCCTTCCTCTCCACGGGGATGTCGAACGGGTTGGTCGCCGCAAGGTAGCCGCCGTCCCGGGTCTGCACGATGGGGCCGAGCCCCTTGCCGAGGTCGGAGATGTAGCACGCCGCCGACGCGTCGGCGGCGCCGCCGGAGTCCCGCTTCGCGCCGGACTTGAGCGACGACACCGACTTGGCGAGGGCGCCCTTGCCGTCTCCTTGCTCCAGCAGCTGCAAGAACTCCCTGGTCACCTCCTCCTCGTCGGCGTCCAGCGCCGCCGCGTCGTCGTCCCGCGTCTCCTCCGTCTTGCCGGCGGCCGGCGCGTCGCCGAGCATCATTGACTCGAGAGCCTTGATCTGGTTGGTGATCGCCTCCAGCTCGTTGATGCGCCAGGCGTGCGCGCTGTCGTGCACCACCTCCTTCACGACCTCGTCGCCGGCGGCCGAGTGTCACCGATCAGGACCCGTTTTGAGGTGATCCGCTCGGATCCAAGGCCCAACTTCACTAATGGGCCAGCTGTTCGCAGCTTTGTTGCCTTTCTGCCGCTTTGGGCTGTGACCGCGCTGCTTGCGGCCCAGCGTGAAGGCGTACATACAGATTTTTTTAAAATTTTATTTACTAAAATATTTAGAAAGTAATTGTTTTTCAAAAAGTATTGCAGATCTACCCCTAATGGCCGTTGTTGGGAGGATTGTATATTTTCTTTATGGCGTTGCACACGTTATAGTGCAGCCTAACTCTCTATAGTAGAATGACAAGGAGGTTGCGTACAAAATAGTCGGTTCTCCTTCACGTAGCCGTTAGCATACGTGCAATGGTTATGTGCCATGTCATAAGCAAAATATTCTCTAAGATGACATTCTTAAGAGGAGTGTATATACACATGTAATACTTTGAAAATATTATTTTTTAAAACATTTGAATGGATAAAATAAAAAATTCCGTACACACACAGGGACAGGGTACTGCATCCGCGAGCACCGGTGGACGTGGGGCGCGTGCGCCGAGCGAGTCGGTGGTGGTGGCGGCCTGCGCGGGGTGAGAGACCGGGACGACGAGCGGAAGCTACCGTGGCGTGGCTCCTCGGTGGGAGGGGGGCGTCCAAGGATTCGTTGCTTTGACCAGTGACAAACGCGTGTGCTTGAATCGTTAATATGTTGTGCTTTTCTTTTTGTATAATTGGTTTTGAGTCAAAAAGAGAGCCAAGTCATGTGCACCTACGTGTTATGCTTCCTCTCATTTTCGTGTTTCTATTTCGGTGAGATATGATGGAATTTGGTATATTAATTGTATCGCAAGTTTCTAAACACCCCCTAGATGTTCTTTTCTTTTCCTCCTTGTTGTCGGTAATAGCAAAGGTAACATCTTACGGACAAAACAGAGCTGATAGTAGCAGAAATAAAAGGAGAGGACATGAAGCTTTTCAAAAGAGATTTGTAGAAACGCCGTAGGTTTTTTTTAAAGGGCTATGGACATTGATTTTAAGTTCCTTTTTCTTTGTTAAAGTATGTCAAATGACACCCTGTATAAACTATTAGCTTGTTTAAGAAGCTTTGTTTTACATGCGTCTCGTAATCTAAGCTATAGCCATAGGTGGTGTGTACAAGCATATGTGATGTTTTTTTTAGATTGTGTGAAAAATACATGCCATGCACGTAAATCACACGTTTGTGAGTGTGTATCTATTAATATACGCTCAATGGTAAAAATCCATGCCCTTGTTGAATTCTTACTAAAGCGCAACCACACGTGTAGTATTAATTGGTAATAGGCTGTGTTAGGAGGTGGAGGTTGGGTGCTTAGGTGTCTGCTCTGGTACCTTGGTAACTTCTAGTCCTAGTGCTTCGATCTTAGCACGCAATTCTACTTCTTCCTGGTTGCTCATTGACTCCACCTGCATTTGATTAATTAAATACTAGTTACTTTCTCAATGATCATAGTCAAGCATCAAAAGACAATTGTCGTCTTATCCAAATCACAAAAAGATATGATGTTGAATAGTAAGAAATCAGAAATATCCTGAGGAACTGCGAGAAATGAATGTAAAGTAACAACCACATGCAATCCTGCATATAATGAGGATCCAAACTTCCAATGCTATAATCAATGAACTATACAGATTCAGATGCCCCAATAATGACAAAACATTACATGCTATGCAAAAATGTAGACACGCCTACAAACAGGACAGTCAGTGATGGGGGTACCAAGGTCCAATAGACCACAATACCTTGCAGATACAATGTTAAGTAGAACCCTCATGGAGAGGGCTAAAATGAACTAATCCTGTATGGCATTTCACTTGTCACCGAGAAGTAAGTGTTCAGTTAAGTGATCATGTCTATGAATGTTTTCATGGTTCCACACTCAGATTACCATGCAGTTTATAAGAATAAGACTACACTCATGAAAAAAAAAAAAAGTTTGTAGTACTGATTCAGCATTTTGTATATTGTTCCTATCACTCATAGGGTAAACTGTTGAGTTTCAGATACCGGTGAATGGTCACTAGTTGTTTCAAGTGAGGTTATTTGCCCTAATATAAATACATGATCATGCCGCTGGTTCAGTGGTTCTATGGGAAATACAGCAAAAAGAAAAGGGACTCTATTGTTGTTGTTTTGTCTTGTCATAGCTTGAAAAATATGACTATATGAAAAGAAAAAAAAAAAGAGTTTCACACCACCAGGTTGCAATGGGTGTAGTTGATAAAGTTCAGAATTTTGAAACAGGGGCTGATATAGATCAGCTTGATTTAGATAGGAAATTTTGTTTGATTGCTAGAACGAGAGGAACCAATCCCAGCCAATCACCAGTAGATTGATAGTTAGCATTGACCTTCAATCACCCAAACCTAGCCCATGTTTCACTATTTCAGATTCGTAAACATTACACAGCAGGGCATAGTAACATAGTAAAGCAAGGAATCCACCAGAAAGAGATTAACTACATCAACTCTGAGCCTATGTTGCTATCTTGCTTCTCTCCCAGCCACGTTGAGGTCGAATCCCAGGCTATGTCATGTTGCATCTATCCCCAAAACAAATTAACTAGGTTTACATAAATAATGGTATCAACCGAGATTGATATGTGATACTAGATCCGCAAAAGCAAGAACATTCGCACAAAGCGAAGATCCATGTCGGCGAAATCATGAACCACCCCTAATCCAAAAACAAGAAATCGACAACAGATCGAGAGGGCGGCGGCGCTTGTACCTGCTGGAGCAGGTCGGAGAGGAGCTGGAACAGCTGCGTGTCCGGCTTCGCCTCCTCCGCCATCAAAATTTCCTTCTCTTTCGATTCCTCTTACCCGCCGAAGCTGCTCGTTCTCTGTTCTTCCCCCCGTTCTTGCGTGCAGCAGGTTGGGCTCGAGATTTGCCTGGCTTGGCTTCCCCTGATTAGAATACACGAGAGAGAGAGAGAAAAAAAACATAATAAAAGGGCGTGACGTGTCACCGATCAGGACCCGTTTTGAGGTGATCCGCTCGGATCCAAGGCCCAACTTCACTAATGGGCCAGCTGTTCGCAGCTTTGTTGCCTTTCTAAATGTTGTGGTTGCTAGCTACAAACAGCTGCACTCTGCAGGCGCAACTTTGAGAATCGAAACTGAAAAATAACAAACTGAAGACTCAAGAATTGATATACAAAATGGCCACCACAAGTTATCAGATTTATTTACCATCTCATGAATGTGTGCTTATTGCTTGTTTTGTCTACAAATGTTGATACATGGTCAAGAAATACTCATGTGAAGGTACATGTAGGAGGCTATTGTTTGGAACTCTCCTGCTCTTCTTGGTTGCTTTCACCACTTGTTCCTGCAAATCCCCGCCTTTCATCGGCAGAGGCGGTGATGACGGGCATCCAGATATCAGCAGTGGTACTCAAAAGGGATTTCACCTCTGGATCCGAGGCCATGGCAGAAGATATCATCTTGTCAACATTATCAAGCCTCGCTGATAGTTTGTCCAGCTCTGCTGCAATCTCTAACTAAATATAGCGTTGAACGAAAACTAATGAGATGAGAAAATGTAAATAAATTAGTGGGAAGGGGATTAAACAGAGTTTGTTGCAGTTACCTCATCAAGATGCTTAGGTGTCTGCTCTGGTACCTTGGTAACTTCTAGTCCTAGTGCTTCGATCTTAGCACGCAATTCTACTTCTTCCTGGTTGCTCATTGACTCCACCTGCATTTGATTAATTAAATACTAGTTACTTTCTCAATGATCATAGTCAAGCATCAAAAGACAATTGTTGTCTTATCCAAATCGCAGAAAGATATTATGTTGAATAGTAAGAAATCATAATATCCTGAGGTATCGCGAGAAATGAATGTAAAGTAACAACCACATGCAATCCTGCATATAATGAGGGTCGAAACTTCCAATGCTATAATCAATGAACTATACAGATTCAGACGCCCAAATAATGACAAAATGTTACATGCTATGCAAAAAATGTAGACACATCTACAAACAGGACACATCTACAAAAAATGTAGACACATCTACGAAAGGGCATGTAGCCTAGTGGTTACAGTGACTTGAGTAGTACCCCAAGGTCCTGAGTTCAAATCTCCTATGGAGCGAATTTCAGATTGGGTTGTTTGCGGGGCTAAGTTCCCTATTTCAATGGCCGTATATATCCGGTTGGATATAGAGGCCGGGTAAAAAATACCCTTCTCTAAAAAAAAAAAAAAGTGATGGGGGTACCAAGGTCCAATAAACCACAATACCTTGCAGATACAATGTTAAGTAGAACCCTCATGAGAGGGCTAAAATGAACTAATCCTGAATGTTGTCACCAAGAAGTAAGTGTTCAGTTAAGTGATCATGTCTATGAATGTTTTCATGGTTCCACACTCAGATTGCCTTGCGGTTTATAAGAATAAGACTACACTCATGAAAAAAAAAATTGTAGTAGCATTTTGTATATTGTTCCTATCACTCACAGGGTAAACTGTTGAGTGGTCACAAGTTGTTTCAAGTGAGGTTATTGGCCCTAATATACAAGATCATGCTGCTGATTCTGTGATTCTATGGGAAATACAGCAAAAAGAAAAGGGACTCTATTGTTGTTGTTTTGTCTTGTCATAGCTTGAAAAATATGAATATATGAAAAGAAAAGAAAAAGAGTTTCACACCACCAGGTTGCAATGGGTGTAGTTGATAGAGTTCAGAGTTTTGAAACAGGGGCTGATATAGATCAGCTTGATTTAGATAGGAAATTTTGTTTGATTGCTAGAACGAGAAGGAATCAATCCCAGCCAATCACCAGTAGATTGATAGTTGGCATTGACCTTCAATCACCCAATGACCCAAATCAATAGCCCATGTTTCACTCTTTCAGATTCGTAAACATTACACAGCAGAGCGCGCAGTGCATAGTAACATAAAGCAAGGAATCCACCAGAAAGAGATTAACTACATCAACTCTGAGCCTATGCACTATGCTGCTATTTTGCTTCTCTCCCAGCCATGTCGTTGAGGTCGAATCCCAGGCCATAGGCCATGTTGCATCTATCCCCAAAACAAATTAACTAGGTTTACATAAATAATGGTATCAACCGAGATTGATATGTGATACTAGATCCGCAAAAGCAAGAACATTCGCACAAAGCGAAGATCCATGTCGGCGAAATCATGAACCACCCCTAATCCAAAAACAAGAAATCGACAACAGATCGAGAGGGCGGCGGCGCTTGTACCTGCTGGAGCAGGTCGGAGAGGAGCTGGAACAGCTGCGTGTCCGGCTTCGCCTCCTCCGCCATCAAAATTTCCTTCTCTTTCGATTCCTCTTACCCGCCGAAGCTGCTCGTTCTCTGTTCTTCCCCCCGTTCTTGCGTGCAGCAGGTTGGGCTCGAGATTTGCCTGGCTTGGCTTCCCCTGATTAGAATACACGAGAGAGAGAGAGAAAAAAAACATAATAAAAGGGCGTGACGTGTCACCGATCAGGACCCGTTTTGAGGTGATCCGCTCGGATCCAAGGCCCAACTTCACTAATGGGCCAGCTGTTCGCAGCTTTGTTGCCTTTCTTCCGCTTTGGGCTGTGACCGCGCTGCTTGCGGCCCAGCGTGAAGGCGTACATACAGATTTTTTTTAATTTTTATTTACTAAAATATTTAGAAAGTATTCCCTCCATCTACTTTTGATAGTCATATTTCCAAATCTGAAAATTTTATTTTTGATAGGCATATTTCAATCCAACAACTTATCATCTCAATAACTTTCTCACATTTAATGTATAACTCTTCATTCTTCCATACATGATTGGCTACATAGACATTGAGAAATGTAAATATCAATGAATCGCTTGTTTACAAGGAATGACCAGGGGCAGATTTGCCATGGGGGCGGGGGGGTCTTGAGACCCCACTACCGCCCCAGGGTCCATGGAGACCCCCCTAAGCTCCCACTAAAATTTTTCACGAGATGTGGTGGCTGGAGCTTCGTCAGGTTGGCTGGAGGGAAGACTGGAGGTTGAAGACGATGTTATTTCGCGATTTGGGCTTGTTTCGAAGAGCAGCCCACGACCACGAGCGCAGTCTTCAAGTTTTGTCTAGCCCACTCCAAGCAAAGGCCCACGGTGGCAGATTCCAGCCGGCCCATTTGGCTACTCCCCCTCCCGGCCTCCCCAATTCCCCAATCCCACTGGCCACCTCCTCCTCTCCTAAATCCCTAACCCTAGGCGAATAGGCGCGGGCGGCGGGCGGCGGCGTCCGGCGAGGGGCCAGACGGAGGCGTGCCAGGCGGTGCCCCGGTGGTCCAGTGCATGCCGGAGCAGGTGGCGACCTCCGGTGAGCTGCAAGCTGGCGAGCGCCGAGCGGCAAGCAGGCGGCACCATGGCGGCGTCCAGTGAGCCGGCGATGGGCCAGACAGGAGGCAGGCCAGGCGGAGGCGGTGGTCCAGCACTCCAGCGCCTGCGCCGCCACGCCGCCGGGAAGGTGGCGAGCCGCTCGCTGGCGAGGTGCCGCGAGGGCGCAAGGCGCGAGGAGGCAGCAGCAGGTCAGCGGCACAGTGGCCGGCAAGGCAGCAACGAGTCAACGACGCAGTCGCAGCCTTACTGTGACTGTGATTGAAGATTTGAAGTTAGAAATCGGTAAACTAGTAACCTCTAATACTAATAGATAGTCTAAAATTGTGTTTTAATGAGGTTGTGCACTTGTGCTTGAAACTTATAATTATTTTCTATACATTTTTATTGTCAACATGTCAAAAAGAACATTGCTCACGTATTATTTTAGTTTAAGCAACACAAATGGCAGTGATGACCTCCATCCAGTAATGAGTGTTTAAGTTAGCCAAAGAAACCCAAGTCAGGGTTTTTTCAATCGGATGAAAAAATCATCCAACAATTTGAAGATATGAAAGCGCGTAAGATGTTAGTACCTCAACAGAAATTAGTGGTATGCTCTATGCTCCATTCCTCCCTAAATCTCTAAATTATTTTAATCCAAAATAAGTATGTTTCGATTATTCGTTAATTTGCCTTTTTCTTTGTATAAATTACTACTCATGAAGAATAATAGACGATTGGGTGTGACACGTCATCTATACGATATTGGTTTGGTATGGACAAAATTCTCGACATATCATTAATTCATGTGTACCTTGAACTGACATTTAGCCAATTTACATGTGAGACATGTTTCGATTTATGCTGGCGTAATTTGTTCAGCCCCCACTACTATTTTTTCCTGGATCCGCCCCTGGAAATGACTAGTAGCATGTTTAAATGGATGATAAGTAAAATTACTTATTCTGGTCTATGTGTCAAGATGAAATATGACTATCAAAAGTAGATGGAGGGAGTAATTGTTTTTCAAAAAGTATTGCAGATCTACCCCTAATGGCCGTGTTGGAGGATTGTATATTTTCTTTATGACGTTGCACACGTTATAAAGTCATGCAGCCTAACTCTCTATAGTAGAATGGCAAAGAGGTTGTCTACAAAATGGTCGTTCTCCTTCACGTATCTGTTAGCATACATGCAATGGTTACGTGCCATGTCATAAGCAAAATATTTTCTAAGATGACATTATTCTTAAGAGGAGTGTATATACACATGTAATACTTTGAAAATATTATTTTTTAAAACATTTGAATGGATAAAATAAAAAATTCCGTACACACACAGGGACAGGGTACTGCATCCGCGAGCACCGGTGGACGTGGGGCGCGTGCGCCGAGCGAGTCGGTGGTGGTGCGGCCTGCGCGGGGTGAGAGACGCGGACGACGAGCGGAAGCTACCGTGGCGTGGCTCCTCGGTGGGAGGGGGGCGTCCAGGATTCGTTGCTTTGACCAGTGACAAACGCGTGTGCTTGAATCGTTAATATGTTGTGCTTTTCTTTTTGTATAATTGGTTTTGAGTCAAAAAGAGAGCCAAGTCATGTGCACCTACGTGTTATGCTCTCTCTCATTTTCGTGTTTCTATTTCGGTGAGATATGATGGAATTTGGTATATTAATTGTATCGCAAGTTTCTAAACACCCCTAGATGTTCTTTTCTTTCCTCCTTGTTGTCGGTAATAGCAAAGGTAACATCTTACGGACAAAACAGAGCTGATAGTAGCAGAAATAAAAGGAGAGGACATGAAGCTTTTCAAAAGAGATTTGTAGAAACGCCGTAGGTTTTTTTTAAAGGGCTATGGACATTGATTTTAAGTTCCTTTTTCTTTGTTAAAGTATGTCAAATGACACCCTGTATAAACTATTAGCTTGTTTAAGAAGCTTTGTTTTACATGCGTCTCGTAATCTAAGCTATAGCCATAGGTGGTGTGTACACGCATATGTGATGTTTTTTTTAGATTGTGTGAAAAATACATGCCATGCACATAAATCACACGTTTGTGAGTGTGTATCTATTAATAATCGCTCAATGGTAAAAATCCATGCCCTTGTTGAATTCTTACTAAAGCGCAACCACACGTATAGTATTAATTGGTAATAGGCTGTGTTAGGAGGTGGAGGTTGGGAACTCAACCTCCTCAGCGTAAAACAGAGCGATCCATTAGCATCAATTAATAATTAGCTAAAATAAACTTAAAAAGTGTTAGTATCATTTTTTTTAAAAAAAATAACTTCCCTATAGAACTTTTTTCATAAAAAATGCACCATGTAAGCAGTTTAGGAAATGCACATATGAAAAACGAGGGAGTGAGTTAAGAATTGATACATCCGAATATAATTTACATATCTTCGAAAAACGTTCTTCTTTTCTTCGTTATTGGTATAACTCAGAAAGAAAACAATTATTGTAATTGGAGGCACTTACTCCCTATATGTAGCAAAATTTATGCAAGTTCTTTTTGGATATGACCGACATTTCTACATAAATCTAGCACTTGCAAAAATCAGTAAACCTTTTATGTTAACATTAATATTAATAAACATCCCGATTGAGTCATGCTAGCGAAATTAATTTCTGGTGGGATTTATCCAAGATAAATCACCTTATTAGTTTTAATATCATTAGTTCTCGTAGTAACACATTCGCCGTGTTAAGTTCCAAAATAATTCTTCGAGCTTTCAACTTTTCCATCACATCAAAACTTTCCTACACACAAATTTTCAACTTTTCCGTCATATCGTTTTAATTTCAATTAAACTTTTAATTTTGTGTGAACTAAACATACCCATTGTTACTAACAAATGGGCATTGCTATTCATCTCACAGTAGACATTTTTTATGGACGAGAGAAAAAGTAAGAAAAACAGAAAAACCGCCAGTTCGCATCCAGATCACAACCAGAGGCGTCTAATGGCGGTACATCCGTGCTGTCCATCCGAGACACGCAACCGGCGCCAGGAGATCTCCACCGTCCGTATCCGAAACCGCCAATCCAGCCGTCCATCCCTTACCCCTCCCCAATAAATACCCTCGTACCCCTTCCCACCCCACACCTTCTCTCCTCCATCTCTCTCTCTCTCTTCCCCTCTCGCTTCGCTTTTCTCCCCAAATCGGATCGAACAAAATTCGTAAATAATCTCATAAAAACACACACGAAGCGAACGGATTCGAAGAGAGATTAACACGAGACGGCTTCGTCGATCCCGTTTTGGGGAGCATCGTGTGGTTTTGTTGGATTGTGTTTTTTGGGTGTTAATCTAGGGTTAGGGTTTCGGATCTGGACGATTAGTCCCAAATCCATCCATGAATGACCCCATGATGCGGCCCCGCGCAGCACACCGCCGCTGCAGTACCAGATGTGGCCGCCGCGCCGCCGCCGCCGCCGGTGATGGAGTTGCCGGTGGTGTTCGTCGGGGTGAAGCCGGTGAGGCCGGCGTGGAAGCGGGTGGCGAGGCAGCCGGGGTGGAAGCAGCGGAAGGCGGCGGCGGCGGCGGCGGCGGGGGCGAGGTGGGGCGGCGCGGCGCGCCCCGCACACGACGTCGTACCTGATCCGGGCCAAGCGGGCGGGGGCGTGGCGTCGCTGGTGTCGCCGCTGCTCCCGTCACGCCGGCCGTGCTGCCGACGCCGCAGCTGTCGCCGGCGCGCGAGGTGGTGGTGGAGATGGCCAAGGAGAAGTGGGGCGTCGACGGGTACGGCTCCATGAAGGGCCTCATCCGCCTCCGCTCCCAGGCCGCCGACGCCGGTGGCCTCCCCGGCGAGGACTCCGGATCCGGCGAGAGCGACGTGGAGGAGCACGTGGAGGTGGAGCGCCGCCTCGACCACGACCTCAGCCGCTTCGAGATGGTGCAGCTCCCCGTCGCGGCCGGCGACTGCGAGGACGAAGACGACGACCTCGACGACGAGGCCGAGGAGGCCCGCGCCGCGCGGCTGGAGGAGGAGAACCTGACCCTGCGCGAGCGGCTGTTCCTGATGGAGCGCGACATGGACGACCTCCGCCGCCGCCTCCTCGCCGTGGAAACCCTCTGCCGCGACCGTCACCGCGACGGCTGCGTGGTGGACGCTGCGGGCGTCGCCGAGGAGACGGTGCTCTCGGAGAGCGTCGCCGGCGCCGACCTCGCCGGAATCGGAGACGACGGTGACACGGCGGCGGACGCCATGAAAGCGTGAAGCAGACAAGGGCTTGTACTACTCAACTGTACATAGGTTTCCGGGTTTCCCCTGTGCAGATGTTGATGTGAAGAGTAGGCAGAAGCAGCTTTAGCTTAGAAATTACTCTTCTTCTTTGCATCCTTCCTGTGGTTTAATCTTGATTTTTGTTATTACTTGTTTAGCAGCAGCTTGATCATCTCTTTGTAGTACTAGTTCGGTTCCATTTCTTCTTGTAGAATCAAATCAGCCAATGGATGATGATGATGATGAAATTGGGTAGGCAGGCAAGAACACAAGATGTGGGTGTTCTTCTTCTGCTCCTGTAGATCCCTCATCAACTACTCTCCTAGTCTCCTAGATAGATAGACTATTATCTTAGAGTATGATGTTAGTACCAAAAGATATTCAGTAACCTGCTCGGTGTATGCTATGAATTTCAAATCCAAAGTGTTTGTTTAGTTTGTTCATTGCTGTTCTGTGGGCACCAAAGAAAAATGTTTTGGTTGGTGATAGGTAGGAGATGAGCAAAACCGGTGACAGAAGCCAATCAAAAGAATCCCTCCTCTTTGTTCCTCGGCGTTCTCGCGTTTGTGTGTTTGGTACTAGTACTAGTGTGCTGCTTGTTGAATTGAATTGAGAAATCGAAATATCTCTTGCGTGGAAGAGAGACCGACTCCTGTACTACAACTACAAATGATGGTGTTTAATGCCGTTCGGTTGGTCAGGCCCTGTCCCGGATAGCTCCATTTCTGTGCCGAATTGTGCCGTGCAGACGTGCAGCTGCACTGCTGCAGGGTTGGCGGCTTGCGAGATGGGAAGCATTTGGCATTTCGCGTTGCTGGGTTTGGGCTGTGGGAGACTCCGAGGAGAAGAGAAACTTTTTCGGAAAACTTAAAATTATGTGAAGCAGCTAAAGAGAAATTAAGATTACGTGAAGCAGCTAAAGAGAAATTAGATGGTGAAAATTTAGAGAAGCTAATAAAAACTTTTAGCTTCTAGTTTATTGTTTATATTCTACAACTATAGATTTTGAATCTGAGTGAATATTTGAATTGTTTGAGAAAGTTCATGGCAGCTGGACATTGTAGAAGAAGATATAGTTACCAGAAGCTACTCCAAACATACCATAAACTCCATGGCTAGTAGCTAGCCTTCGTTGCTTAGCTCTATAGAGAGGAGGAGAATATAGCATCTGGAAAAGCGTGGTTTTGAGGAAGATGCTGAAAGCTCTGACCGATCTAGGACCCTTCCTTGCTACTGTAGTATGATCTCTTTTGTGTGCTATCGGAATTTCTCTCTTTATTTTTTCATTTAAAGGAAAAACCTTTGAATATTCCTCTCCTCTGTCTCTTTAAGCAGCTCTGCTGCCCCCTTTGTGTTTAGCCACGAAGATTCTTGATTTCTTTCTCACATCTCGAGAGTCGAGACCCTGCAAGCAAGAACACACCCGGAGTCCCGGACCGAACCGAACACCCGTGGTGACACGGTCCCATGGCGGCAAAACGCATTCGGTCAGGCCGTAGATTTTGGCCCCAAATGAGTTGACCCAACCGCATAGGAAAAGGGTAGTAGGATGGTAGTTATAAAGTGTAACCAAATCCTAGCGCAGAAACAGATATGAAAATCGCTTTAAAAAATCATATTAATTTATTTTCAAAAAAAGATATTAATACTTAATTGATCATGTGCTAATGAGTCGTTCCGTTTTGCTTACCAGAGAGATTAATTCCTAACCCACTCTACGAACAAAGCCTAAGTATGGTTTCCAATCGTTTTAAAATTTTTAGTTATATATAAAATTTGAATGTCTCAATTTCTGTCAACACACGTTCATCGTTAAATAGTTAAATTGATAAATACGAGGAAAAAAAGTTCTTGCCAAACTTAAGAATCGGTCCCGTACAAATGATATCATTTCGAACTCATCTACGAGCGCTGAGCGCATGAGTGCGACCGCACTGGGGCTTCAACTTTCAAGCTCGCGTAATCGCGCTGGTTGAACCAACGGATCGGACTAGCGGCTACTCCAGCCGCAGCCCCACTTATTACAGGCGTACACAGCCACCTTCTCCAGTTGATTTGATTTTGATTAATTCACTTGTCGATTCCGGGGAGCGTGACGTAGCAAATTGACAAAACCAGTGGGCTACACCACCATGGTTATGCACTTTCGGATAGAAAGTTTTTTATTTTTCCCCTTATCCCTCTTGATAGCTGCATAGAACATAATGATGGTCGTAATAACTCTTGTGAGCTAAACAATCTGAATGTCTCGCTGCAGGCAAGGCTTGTTTGTGGATGCAATTCGATCTTCAGAAGGGTTAAATCATGAAGAGTTTATGGATGCGGTAAAAGTAGCGATAGGTTGACATGTATCCAGAAGGACCACAGAATGCTGTTGTTAATGGGAAAAAAAAAGTTGACCTTATATATTTTTTTCCCCGTGAGCGAGTACGCAGACAAGACGGTTGAATGATACTAGTATACTATAATTGAGAACATGAATTCAATACGAGTACATGGAATCAGAAAGGGAATGCACTGCTGTGTTAGACTTCCTTTTCTTTTGTAGATCACAAAGGTCAAGTTCGTAACATCACCATTTTATAGTGTTTGTTTGGTCAAACACAAGTGCAGAACTGCAAGTTCAATGCTGCGCACATCCCATTTACAGTGTCCAGCTTGCTAATTTTTCATGGTGCAAAAAGTCTTATTAATACCTGAGTAAAATTCGATAACTTGCCGCAATCTGCAGTTTTTTTCTACCAAATACAAATGCTAGGACGGTAGGCAAGCCTACAAGGTAATGTTATTATTTTGCTGTATTATGTGGTGTTGGTTTATATCCCATAAATATGGGAAAACACATTCTTTGTTGTACACTCAACGCTTACAAGTTGATGAGAAGGGCATGGATTGATAGACTGGCAAGCCACGCCACAGAAACACCCTGATGGCTCCAAAGAGTTAGCTTAGAGAAGCAGGAAAATAAAGGTCAAGTTTTATATGGGGAACTAAACGTACCTGCAGATCTTGCAAGGTTACATTAGTTCTGTAGAGTCAGGCGCGATTTGTGCGCCTTCCAACTTGGAGAGCGAGTTCAGTGTCTATCTTAAGAGATATATCAAGTGCCTTTACAGAATGTGTTAATGCTCCACTGAAAAGAAAATCAAGAAATTGTTGAAATAAATGATTTGGAAGTTCAAGATATCATGTTGTTCTTCTACAGTAAAACAGCAAACAAAAACAAAGAGCTGGCAATTAAAGTCGTATTACAAAATTGCTCTGAAAAGCAAACATATCTCAACTCAAACAGAAGGCAGTGCACATGATATCAGTTGACAAATGGAAATAATTAGTAGCAGTTAATAGAAACAAGATGCCGATACCTTGAAATATAGGTAACCCCCGTTTCTCCAATTTTCTTCACTGTGTCAATAGTCACATTTCCAGATGCCTGAAGCAACAGTCACATTTCACTGTAATTCGTCAGTTAAACAAGGGAATTTACTATGCAATAAGCCCTGCAGTCTACCGTTACATCATATTTACCCTAAATTCCCCAAGTTAATAATGAGTATAAATAAGCAATATAGAATAAAAACAGCAGTTCAAGACATCATCAGATTATAAGGATC
Source organism: Oryza longistaminata (assembly GCA_009805545.1). NCBI lineage: Eukaryota > Viridiplantae > Streptophyta > Magnoliopsida > Poales > Poaceae > Oryza > Oryza longistaminata. The sequence continues at coordinate 16,256,197 of CM020186.1, read as the reverse complement.
AATAAAAGTAAATTGTCACTTCCCCCACCCATGTTATGTAAATAACACTGCAGGAAATGTATGCTTTGCAAAGTTAAACCTACCACACCTCAGTCTCAAATCTACCATTTATCAACTCCACGGCATCCTTGAGCATTGATACATCAATATCACCGTTACCAAGAGGGACAACCATATTATCCAACATTATACGAGTTAAAGAGGTATTGTTCTCAGCAGCATACTCCAATAAATCTTTTACTTCCTGAAGTGTTCTTGTCTCAACCTGATTCATAAAATGTAATCACTGTCAACATATGCACATTCTCATTTTAGCTTTTTTTTAACAAGAACGTAAGCACATTTCTAACTAAAGAGCCTGGAGAGAAAAATGTAGAGCTAAAACAGAATCACATGCAAACATAAGTGCATCGTTTAGATGTGATATATGTAATCACTAGATGATACCTCAACAGGAAGTGCAAGCTTTTCCTTCGCCAAGAATTGATCAACAGATTTCATTGCATTTGTTATGCCCCCAGCAACAGAAATATGATTATCCTTTATCATAACCATATCAAATAAGCCAATTCTGTGATTCTTTCCACCACCAATTAGCACCTATGCTTGTACAAGCACGATTAAAGTTGCAACAGAAGGAATGAAAAATAAGCCACAAGTGTTAAAGTGGCAGAGAGAGAGAGAGAGAGAGAGAGAGAGAGAGAGACAGGTATCTTACTGCCCACTTGTCAACAAGGCGTAAACCTGGAGCTGTTTTCCTTGTTTCCAGTATGCATGCTGGATGAGCAGCGTCGGCCATGGCCTGAATGTAATAAAAAAGTATGCTGCATGAAATTCATTCTCACATAACACACAACAAGGTATAATCATATTAATTTTTGACATAGAATTAAAAACCCAGCTTTTACATCCAAATCATATGTACACAGCCCACCAGGTTTAATCATACTTGATCTGGGAAAAGCAAGACATCAAAGTGGTTTACTGAAAAATCAGATCGGGAGAATCAGTCTTGGCTAATTATCATCAAATCTGGAAAGTGGTATGCATGTACCTATCAGGAAAATATGTAAGGAGCAACTAGAGTGGCTGTTTGAATAGTGAAACATGTCCAAAGTCCATAAACAGTTGCCTATGTTTCACTTCATCTGCGAAAAAGACGAACATCTTAGCTATCAACTAAGGTCACCAATCACCTTTGTCATTGTAGCAATTCCACTCATTCTTTGCATGAAATTGAGCACAACTCTTTCAGCAACAATAATGTTGCGAGCACAACCTAAATACAAATGATGAAAATGTGAAAAGTGTGTTAGACCTACCAGGTTAACACAATTCAAGAACTTAGGCACTACCAAATACAATAAGTTGTTTTAGGCAGAATACCATATACTCTCCCAAATTGCAATCCCTTATGGACATAATTTCCATCACTTTCAAACCATTCAACCTGTAAAATGGCCCCCAAAATGGTATTATCAATGCCATATATGAAATGTGCAGAATCATGCCCTGCCAAACAGCAAAATGAAACTATGAAGCTGATATACCTTCAATGATGGATCAACTTTCTTAAATATCATATCTGCTAGGCTTATTCCAGCGACAACACCATCCTCCTTTGCAATAAAGGTGGCTTCAGCTTTCACGTCAGAAGGTATGGTTGCCAAGCAAGATACATCCCCTGAAGGTGTTAATATGATATCAAGAGTGTCAGACTCATACTGAAAGATGAGAACTGCAAATAAGTTCAAAGCACGGCAACAGTTCAATGTCAAAGATAGAAGAACTTAGGTAGCATTACCATACTAGATTGTTACTATTTAGGAGCCTACAGAGGGCTAAAGCAGAGCAGCCCACCTGAATATGTTCCTTTAGCTCCAATAGAGTTAATCATATTTGTAGGAATCTCCAATGATGATAAACTTATTTTGCTAATACAACCGCAGTGTCTACGTTCATGACTATGCTAGTAACTGTTAAAGAACTGAAGAGAAAAAACAACAGATATAAATGTACCCCCAAACAAATTGATTGCATAGATGGATTACAATTTACAGACCACCGGGAAACTTAACAAAGTGATCTTACAGACCAGAAATGAATACCAAAAAACAAATGTTAGTACTTAATTATGCCTACACTACACTACACCACTACAGGAACAGGATTTGCTTGTGGTGTCACGGCATACACGATTGCCATCTACGTTGCGTACCTCGGTCTCCGGCGTCCTCGGAGAGGGCGAGGTCGATGACAGCCTTGAGGTCGTAGGTGGGGTGGGCCGGCGGCGCCACGGGCACCCGCGCCTGGGCGGACATGGAGGCGGCGCGGGGGAGGCGGAGGCGGAGGCGGTTGGAGGACGGCGATGAGGAGGAGTAGGAGGAGGGGAAGGAGACTAGGCCTCGGAGGCGTGGGGCTAGCTGCAGAACGTTGGGATTGGGCGGCGCGGCGGCGGCGGCGGGCATCGCAAACGCAGTAGCCGCCGGCGTCTGGGGATCAGCGCGACAAAAGAAGGGTGTGGGGAGCGAAAGAGGAAAGAAGCCGCCGCGCGTATTGTGGATTTTTTTTTTTTTTGGTGGGGCCGATGGCTAGCTTCGCTCTCAATGAGTGAAAAGTGAAATCCCCTCATTTTTATTTTTATGTCACCTAAGTGGTTATTAAAACGTTTGGAAATAAAATAATAAGATAGATAAATATAAAGTATATCACTCACAATATGCAACTTAAAATTTAACTTCTCACGGTTTAGTTTTGTTCATTTTGTTATAACTTATAGAACTCAGGATTTTACCTCGCAGATTCATGGAGTGATATTTCTTATATTAGTGTTTATTATTATTTGTTAAGAAAAATATTATTTACATGATATGTAAGATTATGAGTGATTTTGTTCTCAAATGATGAATCGTCATCTCCCTCACTAAGCCGTAAAAATGAGGCAGCGTGATATGCCGTGTCTGGTTTGTGCAGGCAACGTTAATTAATTGGGACTGTCTACTCCTCATTTGATAAAAAAAAACCCTCCTAATATCTTACAATTTTTTTACCATTGGATTGATTTGAGAGAAATAAAAAAACTAAATAAAAGTAATATTAGTACAGAGTTTTTTGGTAACGCAATTACATAGGAAAAAATGACCTATGTGATTGCGTGGCCAAAAATTGTGTATTTGTGTGGTTTTAGGGCTCTAAGATTTTCAATTTTTTTTTAATTTGTATCACTAAAATAATAGGGAGGTATATGCCCCTCCAAGGATGGAGGAATACCTCATATAAAAAAAAAATCTTAGAGCCCTAAAACCACACAAATACACAATTTTTGGCAGCGCAATCACATAGAAAAAAAATGAATGAAATTATGTAAGAAAAATGGCACCATAATTTTAGCGAATTCCCCAAAAGTAATATTAGTACAGAGTATAGTTTTTCTTTAGAGAAGGGTATTTTTTTACCCAGCCTCTACATCCAACCGGATATATATGGTCTTTTTAAATTATAAATTTTCGCTTATATGAAGATTTGAAATCAGGACCTTAAAGTGCTACTCAAGTCACTACAATCCTTATATTACGTGCCCTTTCACCATACAAAGTATAGCAAACTGGGTGAACAACATATGCTAAAGTGGGAGGATGTGCGGGTGTACATTTATAGAGGAGGTGACTGTACTCGTATCGTCGGTGTCAACAGAGGAGGTGATTGAACTCGTATTGTCGGTGTTTGGTACAGGTACAGTTAATCTGATTGTGATTGGACTCGTATTGTCGGGGTATAAGTCTGTACTGGGTTTCTTAAAAAAATAAACTGGGAGTGGCCACGACACCCCAGCCTGGTTGAAGACGTCCTGCGCCGCCGCGCGCTTCCGGTAATGGCTCCAGGCGTAGTACGCCATGATCAGGGCGCCGATGAGCTCCCACACGAGCAGGATGATCCTGCCGGCGTTCTCGGAGCTGGGCAGCACGAGGAAGTCGACGAGCGGGAAGCCGACGCCGAGCGCCAGGCAGGCGGCGACGCAGAGCAGGATCACCCACACCGACGACGCCAGGTCCACCCTCCACCGAGCCTCGGTCGCCTTGTCCATCAGGTCGCGCGCCCACCCGTCCGCCATCCCGTACGCCATCAGCTTCCGGTGCTCCTCCTTGTACCGCGCCTACAGAGGGCTAAAGCAGAGCAGCCCACCTGAATATGTTCCTTTAGCTCCAATAGAGTTAATCATATTTGTAGGAATCTCCAATGATGATAAACTTATTTTGCTAATACAACCGCAGTGTCTACGTTCATGACTATGCTAGTAACTGTTAAAGAACTGAAGAGAAAAAACAACAGATATAAATGTACCCCCAAACAAATTGATTGCATAGATGGATTACAATTTACAGACCACCGGGAAACTTAACAAAGTGATCTTACAGACCAGAAATGAATACCAAAAAACAAATGTTAGTACTTAATTATGCCTACACTACACTACACCACTACAGGAACAGGATTTGCTTGTGGTGTCACGGCATACACGATTGCCATCTACGTTGCGTACCTCGGTCTCCGGCGTCCTCGGAGAGGGCGAGGTCGATGACAGCCTTGAGGTCGTAGGTGGGGTGGGCCGGCGGCGCCACGGGCACCCGCGCCTGGGCGGACATGGAGGCGGCGCGGGGGAGGCGGAGGCGGAGGCGGTTGGAGGACGGCGATGAGGAGGAGTAGGAGGAGGGGAAGGAGACTAGGCCTCGGAGGCGTGGGGCTAGCTGCAGAACGTTGGGATTGGGCGGCGCGGCGGCGGCGGCGGGCATCGCAAACGCAGTAGCCGCCGGCGTCTGGGGATCAGCGCGACAAAAGAAGGGTGTGGGGAGCGAAAGAGGAAAGAAGCCGCCGCGCGTATTGTGGATTTTTTTTTTTTTTGGTGGGGCCGATGGCTAGCTTCGCTCTCAATGAGTGAAAAGTGAAATCCCCTCATTCCTTTTATTTTTATGTCACCTAAGTGGTTATTAAAACGTTTGGAAATAAAATAATAAGATAGATAAATATAAAGTATATCACTCACAATATGCAACTTAAAATTTAACTTCTCACGGTTTAGTTTTGTTCATTTTGTTATAACTTATAGAACTCAGGATTTTACCTCGCAGATTCATGGAGTGATATTTCTTATATTAGTGTTTATTATTATTTGTTAAGAAAAATATTATTTACATGATATGTAAGATTATGAGTGATTTTGTTCTCAAATGATGAATCGTCATCTCCCTCACTAAGCCGTAAAAATGAGGCAGCGTGATATGCCGTGTCTGGTTTGTGCAGGCAACGTTAATTAATTGGGACTGTCTACTCCTCATTTGATAAAAAAAAACCCTCCTAATATCTTACAATTTTTTTACCATTGGATTGATTTGAGAGAAATAAAAAAACTAAATAAAAGTAATATTAGTACAGAGTTTTTTGGTAACGCAATTACATAGGAAAAAATGACCTATGTGATTGCGTGGCCAAAAATTGTGTATTTGTGTGGTTTTAGGGCTCTAAGATTTTCATTTTTTTTAATTTGTATCACTAAAATAATAGGGAGGTATATGCCCCTCCAAGGATGGAGGAATGCCTCATATAAAAAAAATCTTAGAGCCCTAAAAGTACACAAATACATAATTTTTGGCAGCGCAATCACATAGGAAAAAAATGAATGAAATTATGTAAGAAAAATGGCACCATAATTTTAGCAAATTCCCCAAAAGTAATATTAGTACATAGTATAGTTTTTCTTTAGAGAAGGGTATTTTTTACCCGGTCTCTACATACAACCCGATATATGCGGCCTTTTTAAATTAGGAATTTTTGCTCATATGGAGATTTGAACTTAGGACCTTGAGGGTGCTACTTAAATCACTGCAACCCCTATGATACATGTCCTTCCACTGTACAAAGTATAGCAAACTGGGTGAACAACATATGCTAAAGTGGGAGGGTGTGCGGGTGTACATTCATACAGGAGGTGATTGTACTCGTATCGTCGGTGTCAACAGAGGAGGTGATTGTACTCGTATTGTCGGTGTTTGGTACAAGTACAGTTAATCTGATTGTGATTGGACTCATATTGTCGGGCCATAAGTTTGTACTGGGTTTCTTAAAACAATAAACTGGGAGTGGCCACGACACCCCAGCCTGGTTGAAGACGTCCTGCGCCGCCGCGCGCTTCCGGTAATGGTTCCAGGCGTAGTACGCCATGATCAGGGCGCCGATGAGCTCCCACACGAGCAGGATGATCCTGCCGGCGTTCTCGGAGCTGGGCAGCACGAGGAAGTCGACGAGCGGGAAGCCGACGCCGAGCGCCAGGCAGGCGGCGACGCAGAGCAGGATCACCCACACCGACGACGCCAGGTCCACCCTCCACCGAGCCTCGGTCGCCTTGTCCATCAGGTCGCGCGCCCACCCGTCCGCCATCCCGTACGCCATCAGCTTCCGGTGCTCCTCCTTGTACCGCCTCTCCGCCGCTAGGTCGCTCATGGCCGCTCTTCTTCTTCTTCTTCTTTGTTTTTTTTCTTTCTCTGATTCACTGCGTCATCGTTTGCTTTTTATTCAGCGAAAACCCAAATCCGGTCGGCCTGATAATTAGTTTCGGATCTGGAGATAATTCCGTTACTGATTAGGCTGTGTTTAGATCCTAAGTTTGGATCCAAACTTCATTCCTTTTCCATCACATCAACATGTCATACACACACAACTTTTCAGTCACATCATCTCCAATTTCAATCAAAATCCAAACTTCGCGCTGAACTAAACACAGCCTTAGCCTCTTAATTAACGAACCGATCGGTTCAAATTAAGGATTATCTTTGACCATAATGCGTGCATCCGCACGGGAGGACCGCCTTTTGATTGATTAATTGATTTCACCATGCATCTTAAATAACCATCACTCATAAAAAAAGGTGGTATATCAATCAACAATATAAATTATGTATAAAAAAACCCAAAAAACAATACAGAAACAAAATCCAGATACGATGCAGATACAATACAGATCCGAATCGGATCGGTACAACGACGAAATAAAATCCGGATACGATGCAGGATTCCAGCCAGCCAGACCTGCACTTGCTGGTGGTTTTGTGCCGTGATTTTTCTTCTTTTTCTAAAAAGAAAGAGCGCGTCAAACCCGGTCGGCCATGATGAACACGGCGGCGCCACCGAAAAACGCGGCCAACAGCAACGACGACGTCTGGAAGTACTTGCAAGTCGGATGGCTGCCGCAAGGCCCGCAAAGCCACTTCTTCAAGAGGAGAGACTGGTGCGCGGCGCGCCACAACGAGATGGTGGCGTCGGGCGCCGTGACGAGCGCGGCGGCGACGGCGGCGCTGCTGGCCTTGCTGGAGGCGGCGGCGTCGCTGGGCTTGCTGGACGACAGCAAGCTCGAGAGGGCGTACATGGAGAAGTACCTGCCGCTGGTGGCGTCGGGCATGTCGGAAAACGACGCGGACACGCTGGTATGCAACATGGCCGGAGCTGACGGCGTCCTCAGGTTCACGTCGCCGGCGTGGGGGGGGCTGCTCTGGGCGGTGGCCGTCGCCGTCTTCGTCCTCCTCATCGTTCTACCACATCTCGTCTGCGACTGCAGCACCAGCGACAGGGTGCGTGATGTGTGTCGCCGTGGCCTTCCTCGTGTGATAATGGCGTCCAAGGCCTTGTACCATCTCCGGGAGCGCGCGAGGGCACACGACGCCCTCGCCAAGTCACTGGCCATCTTCCGGGAGGTGACGTCGCGGCCACCGTTGCCAATGCCACCCGTTTGATGAAAGCCCCGGTTAAATAACCTGAAGTCACCATATTAGTTTTTTTTTCTAATGCCACCCGTTTAGTTAGGTACGTTTTTTACACTCGACTATACATGGGAACAGCTAATTTCTGTCGACAGAAATCAGAGAGCAAAACTTACTAATTTTCCACTTTTAGATTAGATCTGAGATGACGTCAGGTGGAGAGAAAAAAAAGTAGCCAACGCATAGCGATACCCATTTTTCCTAGGTTACAATGTAATTATTTTTTTATACAATTGCATGTGATAATATTTTTTTTAAGTTACAATGTAATTATATTTTATTTATATATTACAATTACGTGTGGTAATACGTGTGAATATAATGATAATTATGAGTGAAGATGTAGTTATATTACTAATATATTATAGTTGTATTTGTAAGTTTTCTAATTCTTAATAGTCTCTCTGGTTTTTAGCTATGCCATAAAATTTAGGCAAAATTGGTTATAGCATCAAAAGTTCACTTTAATAGCACCTAAGTTTCTCCCCTTATTTTAACCTTCCATCAATTCTGATCACTCCCTCTTATTTTTAACCCTTCCATCAATTCTTGATCGTTTTCCATCCGCTTTTTGCTATTGACCTAGCCACGCCGCAATATAATGTTTCTACCCCTCACAAGTACAAGTTAAATTTTTCGTGATTTTTTTCACCATATATAACTCAATGTTTCACTAGTGGTCAATTACAATATTTTACCGATCGATTTTTTTAAAAGATCGGCTGCCCGATTCAAATATTCTTCCGGTAATCGCATGTTGTTTTAGTTGGGAAAAAAATTAGGTTTGATTGTCACATTGGATATATAGACACACATTTGAAATATTAAACGTAGTATAATAAAAAAAAACAGATTCCGCCAGAAAACTGCGAGATGAATTTATTAAACCTAATTAATCTATCATTAGCAATGTTTACTGTAGCACTACATTGTTAAATCATAACGCAATTAGACTTAAAAAATTTGTCTCGCAATTTACACGTAAACTGTGTCATTGATTTTGTTTTGGGAACTAAAGAAGTCCTTTTCTTAAAAAAAAACCATTGATAAACCTGCCACGTCAGGCCGACATAGTTTTCCTCCGTGTCGACCCCATTGGCGGCGACGCGATGCGTGTCGACGACCGACCCACCTCACCCCCGGGGCCCACCTCGCCGACCTGACCCGGGCCCGGACGGACGCCGTCCTCGCCATTCCATCTCTCCTCCTCTCCTCCGCTCCGCCCACCAACCCTCCCCTCCTCTCGCCTACTACTAAAATCCACCATCGCCATGCTCCTCGTCAGATCCCACACCTCCTCCTCCACCGCCACCACACGCCGCCGCCTCTCCCCGCGCCTCCACCGCCTCCTCCTCCTCCGCCACCCGCCGCCGCTCCCCCGCGCCGCCTCCGCCGCCAGTAGGCTCCGCCCGCCACGCATGTCGTCGTCGTCGGCCTCCTCCTCCAACGCCAGCTCCCCCGCCCCCTCGCCGCCTCCCCCCGTGGTGAGCCCCCGCGCTCTCTCTCTCGTGTCCGCGCTGCAGTCATCGGGCTGAGGGAGTGAGATTGGGATTGCTTGGGCGGGTGCCGCACCCACAGAATTTTGCTGCTGTGCGTGGTCACCTAGGGCGTTGACTCTAATCCAGTGACCTAATTACCTTTACCAATTGCCTAACGAGGAGCGCTGACTGAGCTTCTATGCAACTATAATCGCATCCTCTGCGAACAATTTGTAGAATTGCAGTGTTCTCTGGTTGAATTATTTACCTTGTGCAATTCTTTTTATAGAGGCAACCAGGAACACTGATGACTTTGTTTAGATTGAACATTTTACGGATGCACCAGTAGTGGGAAGCAACGAAGAGTGCAATTGATCAGCTAACCGATCCACTCGGAAACCCTGTGCGGGTGCTGCACCAGGTGCCCTGCGCAGCATAGTTATTCCTGTGCCAGCTCTAATTAGCTGTGTATAAGGTCAAAACGATGTTAGAACTGTGCCTTCTGCACTATAGGTGTTGGAAATTGGCCTTTTGTGCTTAGCCTGGCTCTTTGCTTGATCGTTCAGGTAGTGTTTTATCATAGCAAATGTAACACTGGATGGCATCGTTGTATCGATTTCCAGTTATTGTACTGATTTAAGTGTTATGTTGTCACGTTGTTAGATACACATTTGATCTCACCTGAGTTTCCCTTCTACAGGTGCCCAAGTCAAAGATACGCTTTTGCCCATCTTGTGGAAGCCCGACGAAACTGGCTATTCCAGATGGAGATGAAAAGATGAGGGCTGTCTGCTCTTCTTGTGGAAGAGTTCACTATGAGAACCCCAAAATGGTACGAACTGTAGAACGAAATTTAGGACCAAAGACCATCTTCGAAGATGCATATGCATTTAGACTTGAGAATTTAGCCACTGTAACTTGCTTGAGTCAAATAGAGTTCCAGCTCCTTCGGAGTTCTTCTGTGCATATCTGCTCTATTTTTTTTTTACTACACACATATATCTTTGTTGAAGGCATATATATGTTTAATAGTATGACTTGGCTTTCGTCTTCCATTTTGCCATTAACCTATGTCATATTGATAGGTTGTTGGCTGTCTTGTGGAACATGATAACAAAGTACTCCTTTGCAGAAGAAAGATCGAACCAGCTTATGGCCTTTGGTAAGCTACTTTTATCAACTCCATGCATTTTCTTAAACAGTTCTACTTTACTGGTGTTGTAATACTACTATACTAGAGAACTGGCAGTCTTACCATGCTCCAATTTTACTGTACAAGCTTTATTTTGAGTATGAATATAATAATCAAAATCAATTTAGTACATGCACGCTGTATCCAATTCAGTTTAAAACTGTACAGTTCTTTACATTATAGTGTTAGTTTTTGTTTCACTCTTCCCAATCCAGTTTAAATACACTTCTTTTTTAGTTTAGCACATCGACTGGTGACTGATGATTCTAATATGTAAAACGGTGTTCCTTTTTCCTATTTTTCTAATGCAACAATGTTGAGATTGCTTTTGTTACACTCTTCCCAGTCATTTGTAAAGCATAGGCAGGCATTCCCAGTCAATTTTGGTGCTTGTTGTTTGGTCCATAATCCTAATCAAGATTGCATCAACAGGACTCTTCCTGCTGGTTATTTGGAGGTTGGAGAGTCTGCAGCGGAAGGAGCCTCCCGGGAAACATTGGAGGAAGCTTGTGCAGATGTAGAGATACTTTCACCTTTTGCTCAGTTGGATATTCCACTGATTGGCCAAGTGAGTGAAATTAGCATTGTCAGAGTCTCCATGATAGCTCAATACTCTACTAAGTTGATCTTGTTTGTTATGATGACATGCAGTAGAGTTACATTATTTTCCGAGCAAGATTGAAGACCCCCAACTTCTCACCTGGACCTGAGTCGCTAGAATGTGCACTTTTTGCCTTGGATGACATACCATTTGATTCTCTGGCATTTTCTTCGATCATTGTCACCTTGAGGATGGTAAACCCGCCTTCCCATACTCAAATCTTTCTGTTCATTCTTCATTTTTTTTGTCTTCTGATTTTGGCACCACAAGCTCATGAGATGAATTTTGGTTGTTGCAGTATCTTGAAGATGTCAAGTCCGGAAATATCAAATTCCACTATTGCACTATAAACAAAAGGTATGACCACTACCCACTTGTCATTACCATGTCTGACAATCCTGATGGCTATTGCAACTTGCAAGTTTGCTAAACTCAGAATCTTGCTTTAGTTGATTTACCTGCCATCTCTTCAAGCATGCAATAATTTAGTTGTAGTCTCGTAGCCAATTGGCCATCATGTTATGAACTGCTACCAGATCATTTCTGTTTTTTTTTTTGTGCGTGTGTTAGTAATTAGCAGAAAATGGATTATCTTGCATGCCTGGAGTTCTACAACGGAAGCAATCTCATGGCATCTCGGTTGTACCTAAAATCCAACTTGTGTTATTATGTTTCAGGATAGGAACTGGTGCTTCAGATCTTCGCAGTTTTGATATTGACAACCACTTGGCTGTGTGAACTTGAGAAGTCTGGTGATTAATCATGTTGCATGATGAGATTAATTTCGGGATATACAGCAGTCATAATCAACACAGCGATCGCATCGGTCATGGATTTGGAACTGTTGTCTGAGTGTCGAATCTCTGTTCAAGCCTTGCATGGCATCTCGCCACACTGGAATAGATTCTAGGCGCTGGAATTGTAAATGTTCGGTTTCTTGAAGTGTTTATTTTAGCCTTCTAGAGATGTTGCTTTCTTTCTTTTTCTATTTTTGTGGAAGGACCAGAGGTTGTAACGTGGCATATGCTGGGAATTTCACAGCTTGGATTGAGTGATCCTGCGCGATGTGGATGGTTTGATACGACTTCGATCATTCCAGAATTGCAAAGCGAGTATTTCCTGCAATGTTTCCCTGCAACATGTTACTATACTCCTCTCTTACCATTCTGCTTGCTGCTCGACCACTCAGATGACCGTTCTGAGGGTCTCTCGGTTTCACTCCATATTTCCATTCCATGAGGAGCCCGAGAATGAAATAACAAATCATCAAACTGATGCAGAATTATGCGTTCTGAATCTCATGGAAGTATCATTCACAAAGTATCAAGATATTGATGTAGAATTATGCAATATGTATCCTTCTTAATCACACGGAACTACGGACGGAGTAGGCATGTAGCATCAGCAACCACAGGGTATGATATGAAGACGTTGACAGAGGCAGAGGAAAGCACTAGCAGCTGCCAGCCTGCTCAGGCGACAAGGAAACCATGGTCGCTGGCAGACTGACTAGTATGGTTAGATTGCGATTGCGTATTTCAGCTCAACCGTGCAATAGGCCGTGTCGTAATGTGCGACTCGTCGCACATCGACTGCCAAGCTGACGAAGTGGCAATCAGTAGTTTTACTCTGAATAGAATTACCAGTAAACTACGAGCTCCCAGCTACAGTGCATGCAAAACTATGGTATTACGAGATCATTTAAGTAAATGAAATACAACGCCCTTGGCACACCAAAAAACAGAAGTACGGATGTGCCTAGATGATTACAATTATTCTGTAATGGGATCATCGAGCCCTGGCTGCCGAATGCACACGACAATTACAAAACGCTCAGCAAAATATATCTGGAAGGTTTCCGTGAGCAACCTCAAAGATCCTCCGGACCGTTGATGTCCTGAAAGTTATCCAATGGACACTTTGTCAGGTCGAGCATCACAATTCACAAAGGGGAGCTAAGCAGTTGCGAAAGTCGGGTTTATTTAAGAGGTATGGGTATGTTACCTTGTTCTCAAGCACGGCTCCATCTGGGATCTCCAACTTCCCTGACTTGGCGGTGATGGTCACCTTACCCTGTAGATGGCAATGGCAATGGCAACGAGTTAGCATCACGAAGGCACTTGTCAACAACAGAGGTATCAACTCTCCTATAGGTTTGAGCAAATAGAGACCAAACACACTTTCCAAAAAAGAGAGATTAAAACGATCAAACACCAATGTGGTGCAGCATCTTTTTAATAGCGTCAAAGTATCTCAAGAAGTGTCATATCACTGGAGTAGGTTTACCTTGAGTGTAACTCCAGAGCCGAACCAGACATCACCAGAGACCTTCAAGGTGTCAAGCTCGACAATGCTGGGGATTGACTTAAACCGTGCCAGGAAATTGGCAACCTAAAGTCATCCAGAACAGGAAAGTTATGATCACAACTCAGCTTTCACTAGTCACTGCTTCCCTGATTTGCTTTTCTTTTCTAGTTAATGCTGCCTTAAAAGTTTCGAATACAAACTGATTTACCTTCTTGAACTCAGGTCCAAGCTCAATCGAAGGGTTTGATGGGTTTGTTCTGGCTGGGTTGCGGATGACAAAACCATCGACCAAGGTGTACAAATCAGACTGGAGGACGAAAATGAGCTTAGCACAGCTGAATCATGACATCAAATCAACAAAAGCATGGTGAGGAATTTAGATATACCTGTACAAGCAACAAATCAGATGTAGCCTTGACTGGCAGAAATCTCGAGCGGGGAACATTAATGCCAATTGCTTTCTCAAAGAACTAGATAAAGCAAAGGCGTTAGAGCACAGCATTTAAATGATACAAAAAATGGAGCAGCAACCCATCATGTTTCTAGAAGAGTTAAATACCCGAATGGCTGCTCCAGCTGCAGTTTCGAGTTGCAGAACTTTCACACCATCAACTTCCTGTGAATACCAACTGCTTTGGTAAATGCCAATGGACAGAATAGAACGGGGCAGATACACGCAGAACCATAGATGGCATACCTTAGGGTTAGGAATGATTTCCATCTTAAGTGCTTCAGCTTCTACCAGCCTCTTGATGGCCTTCAAGTTCACCCACCTGTTACCAGAAGCTGTTAGCAAGCGAGAAATTCCTAATCAAAGACAGATAGACAGACAGCATAACTTCCTTACAGGTTGTTGGTATTGAAGATCTTGAACTTCTCAATTGACTTGAATTCATTCACCTGGGAAAAAAAAAGACAAGAAAAATAATCATCAGCACTTGCCGCTCATTAATCCAAATAAAACGATATAGTGGAGGGTACGTACATGCTCATCAGGGACTTGAGCAATCTCCAACAGCTGCACACAAAAATACATGATACCATTCAAAGCTTAGTGATATATATGACTGGAATTAACAGGAACAGACACTAACTGAAAATAATAGGAACAAGATAATAGAGTGGTTTGTTTCAATTTTAACATTGCATTTTGCTAGTTACATAGTAATTTCCGGATACAATTCTTAGCAGACAATTAAATTATGACACCAAGTTGAGAACAAACAAGTACCTGAACTCTCCCTTCGTAAGAGATGAGGGTACCACCTTTAACATCAGCCAATGTTTTAGGAGTAACCTGGAATAAATACAGGAGTTAATTTTCATGTTGTGCATATTCAATAACAATAGTATAGTAACTATTGCTGCATACCTCCATACAGTACTCGTTCTGGTTATGGATCAGGTGGTTTAAGATCTCTGTGATGGTTAAGGATTCAAACTCTGATGGAAGATGAAGTGCATTAATAAGTGATAAAACAGGGGAAAAAACATGTGATTTTGGTCTTCATATTAGGATACTGATGTCAACAATAGCACCCAAGTTGTCTGAGTTCGCGACAAAGACATACTCCTTGCCCTGAGAAGAATGGGAAAATAGATAAGCACACGAGTATCAATATGCAATAAAGAACTCACATATTTTTAGTCATAGTATTGCATTCATTTTTTATGATTGTTAGCCCCAAAAGGTGATGTCATAGTTTGGTTACTATTTCTTTGGAAAACATGTTGTTTTTATTCCTCTAATTTTCTCAAGCAACAAGATTAATGCAGTTTCACCAAACGTGAAATGACAAAGAAGCTGTCCGTGGGATGAATAAGCGTAAGCACACATCACACAGCTCAGTGTCTGTATCTTTGGAGTGTGGTGCATGACTATGTGCGCATGTTTACAACCAATTTGAATCAAGTAGTGATGCTAACAACAATGCCAACATGAAAGGTCAAAGCACTTTAGCTAACCTGTGCCAACAAGGTATCAAGTTTTCCACTGTTATTCAAGGAGGGGAACACATCACCATGGCCTGGGGGATACCTGCACATTCAAAAACTGGTTATTCAGATTTAGGGAGGTTTGATCTGCTACTATAAGTGGTTATAGTCAAATGTATAAACCAAAGCCATTTTGGAATAATCTGAGAATACTAACCAGCCATCCTTGCCAGTCTTCCCCTTGCTTGGAAGTGGCAAGAAGTCTTCAGTAACAATGCGAGGATATTGGCTCTGCATGAAACACGATTATGTTAATTAACAATCACCATGGTGCAAAAATGCGACAAATCAGAAACATAGCACAGAAGCAGCTCTATACCTGGTTGAAAGTGTGAATTTCAATGTTGGAGTTGGAGTACTTCTCAACAATCTTCAGAAAAAAAAAAGCCGTTAGCATGCAAGTTGGCCCAAATACTAAAATCCTAGTACATCTAAAAAAAATTGAAGAGAAATAACAACCTTCTGTGTGTCATCATGAGTGTTGAATGAGTTCATTAGAAGCAAAGGGACATTGCATCCATACTTCTTGTTCAGGGACTGCACAGAGGTAAAACTTGTAAGGCATGTGTTATATAACATATGATTTCCATTTGTCAACAAAAACTCGTCAGTTAAAATAAGTGTACCTCAATTTGAATCACAATAAGGTCTAGAAATGTAAAGCCATTGCGGACTTCAATGACAGACCTGAGGGGCACAGTGAGATATGTTAACCGCTTGCAAACAGTAAAAAACTCAAAGTAGAGCAGAAAATATAAGATTCAAATCATCCCAATGCGGTAAGTTGCAACATATGTACTAGATTCATGTGCAACAGGGTGCAAGCTCACAGAAGTTCAGTAACAGCAAACTGGGACAAACAAAATCGCACAGCAATGACATCATCAATAGCCTTAATGCTTGTTGCTATCAGCTCCTTTAAAAATTAATATGCCATAGATGACTCAATAGATCAGTCCACACAGCAAGCAGATAATGCATATCCTTGTAAGCTATATGGTGCCCTGAACTACGATGGTAATTGTGGATCTAAAACAAAGAAAAGAGAGAACCATAAGACATAACAGACTGATCAGAGAAACAATTTCACTGAATTGCATGTTTGTATCAACATATTGAGGATGTTGGCATGTTGCAATGAGAATGAGCATGCCTAGCAAATATAAATTTGCTCCATTATTAGTGCCTGTACATTAAACGCAGAGGACTCTATACACTATTTTTTGGAGCTGCAACACAGAAAAGCAAGAGCTCTTGAAAGGAACAACAAGAATTTTACAATATTGAGTCCTTCCATATCGTTAACATTGTTAACTCCACTAAGAGACATAGACAGAAGAGCATACATATAATATAATAACATGTAGAATTTAAAAAGGGGCAAGTGGCATTAAAACCAACACATAATTCACACTTTCCCACGATCTGATCAAACACACTGAACAACTTTGAAATGGTTTTGGCAAATTGGTGCATATGCGTGAGCAAGCCTTATAGTTACCAAATTAACAAAGTACAATATCAACATCACTCAGAGCAGGCAACCATACTATAGTATCATTGTAAACGCCACAAGCAGGAGAAAATCTAGTTTGCTTTGTAAGACTTAGTTTATACTGGCTATGAACAGCATGACGGCCATATACGATCTAATCAATCCAACTGGAAGTTCTAAACAGGATGGGATGGAATTGTGCTCACTTGGGACCAGTGCAGCCCATGGTCGTCCCGAGGCCTCCATTGAGCTTGAGCACGACGAGTTTGTCGAGCAGCTTCTTCGTTTCGTTGAGATCTGCACCACATCCACACATCACCACATGATCCAGTGTTCACACACAGTCACTGAACCTCGGATCGGTTCGGAAAAAACCACCACACGAGCATCTCAGATCACCCAATTCACAACGAGACGCTAGTACCTTCGGGAGCAGCCGAGAGCGTGTCGTACGGAACCACCACCTCGTCGGTCGGGGTCTGGATCTTACTCCACTCGATCTGCTCCGCCTCGCCGCTGCAAAAACCACCACCACCATCACCATCAAAACCCACCGCGGAAGCAGCAAATCAACCGAAGCAAACACTACGGAATCTCACCTGAGGTAGCGCGAAACGAGGCTGATGAACCCGGACTTCTCGTTCTCGCTGCAACAAAAACAACAGCAAACAAAACACACACACAGAAAAAATCAGCACAAAAAAAAATGGGGACGAAACGATCGCGCGGGTAGATCCAGCGGAAGTGGAGTGGGATGAACTCACACCTGATCTGGTCGAGCTTGTCGGTGGCGGCGCGGAGGCCCTCGAGCTTCACGTCGGCGGCGACCGCCATGTGGCTCGGCGATGCGATTCGAGAGGCTTCGAAAGGACGGGAGGAGATATGTCAGATGAGAGGAGGAGTGCGAGCGTTGTGTGTGTGCGAGGAAAACGCAAGCGCGGGTTTCTTATAGGGCGCCGCGGGATTCCGTCCCGTCGCCCCCACGCCGTGACGGAATGTTCGGGGATGTGCCGCGGCCGTGACGGCGTTAGGGGGGGGGTCCCGGACACGTGGCGGGCGGGGGACGGTGACGGCCGTTACCGTCGCCGTCTAACTTTTGGCTGCGGGCGCCGGCACCGTCGGCGTCGTGATCGCAGACGGACGGGACGGCGCGAGCTGTTGCAAGTCTGTTGCTGACAGCGTGTCATTGGGCTGCGTGCTTCGTGTGGCCGTCTGTGTAATTAACTCTCTTTCTGTTTCTAATCATGATTATAAGCTGGTTGTTTTTGAAGAAAAAGCAAGTAAAGTCGAATTCATATTGGTGTATTGTGGTTGGATTTGTGGTCTGAATCTGGGTGCTGGAATTGAAACATTAGGCGTTAATTTGGAAATACTGTCAATGTCTTACGACATCTCATGAGAATTAAAAAGTTCGTTAAGGTATTTCAGAGAGAAGGACAGCACGCCACTCTCAAATCGGTCTCCCCGAATTCAACGAAACCACACAGTTCGATCAGGACGCAACAGAGCTGGTCATCTCTTGTTCTCTGAACTCTGAAGATGCAGTGGTTTGTTTCTCCGAAGCATCTTCCTGCTTGCTCCTCGGTTCAGTGATCCCTGCATAACTGATCGCTTAATTTTTGAGAAGTTTCTGTATTTTCATTGTGTTTGTTGCTACTGATCTTTCGCCATTAAGAATTAATTTCGATTCTACGATGCTTTTCAGGTTTGCATTGCAAGCAAGTACTGTACCCCGGTTGAGCTGCTTTGAAGTTCAGACATGGCATCCTCGCCTCGCTTGCTCAGCTGTCAATTTGCACTTAAATTATTGCATAATGGTTGCACAAAGCACATGTTATCAGTCTGTCGGTGCATCTGATCTGAAAGCTATGTTTAGTCGCGAGAGAAAAAAATACTAATCTGACAGCACAAGATGAACCAAGAAGTTGGCGGAGTTTAGGCGTTGATTATTGTTCACAATCTCATGTGGAGAATCATGTCTGATTGATGCAAACAATCAACTAAAGTGAAAGATTATTCAGACAAGTGTACTCACCTATAGACATTATCGTGGCAATTCCATTCCCAAGATTCCAAGCATTTGAGCACAGTGCCCTCTTCTTCCTTGATCCCAGCTGATGACAAGAACAAGATTGCTGCCCTTCTCTCCTGTGATACTTGGTTGAATTTGTCATGTGGCCCATGTCATTGCTAAACATGACCGGCAAACTCATGGAACCCATATTGGTGCAGTTCATCTTTGCTATATTCTTCGATACGAAATCTCGCACTGTCTCGTGCGGTTTGTTTCAAAGAAAAAAAATGTTGTGGATGTCCTTTTCATTTCCTTTTAAGTATCAATATTGGCATTTCTTGTCACAAATGCCATTCTTTTGTCAATGTTGACAAGACTGGGAAATGCAATCTTTAGCATGCTTATACACAAACACAGAGGCAAGAGCAACGTGTGGCCGTGTGGGTTGACTATTTTTGACCAGGATGTGACAAATAACCGATGCATGGCCGAAAGATCGGAGTCTCCTTTTCTGTGATGCTACCATGATCATTACATGAGAGTTTGTTGATACAGCAGTACAGCTGAGCACAAGTGTCATGTTCAAAATTGGAAGGAATTAATCGTGCATTTCTTTGTGCAACGGAAAGTGATATTATCTTGGTCACCTTTTATGTTGGATCCATGATGGTTGAGTGAAGTAGGTAGCTATCTTACCAACACTTTGAATAAATTCTCTTTGGATAGAAAAAACAATGGACGATGTTGAGTGATACCGATGGATATTTCTTTGAAGGCTACACGTTGCATGCCAAAGAGTGTCGTAGGAATTTTGCAGTGAAATTGTCGTGAGGGCGATGTTTGATTCACTAATACACTTTATCATGGGTAACTGTCTTGCATGATGTTCTTTGTGCTCTCCCCTAAATTTTACATGAAAGTCCGTCTAGTACATAAACTTTAAAATGGAATATCCTAACGGTTGAACATTATAGGACCGTTCATACTATCCCTAAAGTGCTTTTGCCTTTTTGGATGGTAATTTTGCGTATTTGATAACAACGAGTGGTATTGAATAACTAATGTAACATATTTATGTATCATCAATACTTATTTCTCAATTTATACCTTACAATAATGTCATACCAGTATTACGTCGATACATGTTTGTATGCGTGTTAACAGAACTGATGTACTCCCTTTGTCTCATTTTTATAGTGACTTATGAATGCTATTTTGAAGAAATCAAGTAACATGGTGATATTAAAACGAGAGAAGCTTGTGATTGGTTTGGATAGAAGAGTATCCATATTATCTGACAAAATCTAAATGATATAAGGGCCTGTTTGGTACAGCTCCAACTCCTAAATTTAACTCCAGGAGTTGAGTCTTGAGTGGAGTTGTGGAGCTACCTAAAAACCCAGCTCCACAACTCTAGTTCATTTTGTGAGAGAGCTTCACCCAACTCCACTCCCAGTTTTGGTGGAGCTGAAACTGTTTGGCTGAGCTCCAGCTCCAGGAGGGGTGGAGCTGGAGCTGTGTCAAACAGGCCCTAAGTATCTATAATATGTGATGGAGGTAGTAAAAATGGATGTGCAAATTAGACAAAAGGATTACTTTGCAAAATGGGATACCAATGTGTATATCATGTAGTTAAACCCATAAAAATATATATATGTAAATTGGAAAAAAAACACTTAGCAAAACCACCCCTAGTGGATTATATGAATGAATAAAATTTGGGAGGTTGGATGGATGTTTTTAAAGTTTTGGGTGCTACATGAACTTTTAATCAAAGTTCAAGGGTATAATTACCGTTTCAAATGGATGAATGATTATTTGATAATTATTTAAGGGTACAAACGAATCAAACACTGTGAAGTCTATATGGAGTTTAAAAAAGCTTTCTATTAAATACATACATGGTTTTGTTTTTTTTTAAGAAAAAATATACCACACTTAGGACTTACTCCCTCAGTCCCACAGAAAACAAACCTATAACTGAATGTGATATATCATAGTAAAATAAAGGGATAATCCAAGAAATGCCATTGACAAGAGTCCAAGTCCTAGAAATGCCATCGACAAGTGTGAGTTCCAAGAAATGTCATCGTACAAACGATTTTGTCTCATAAATGCCATCGCCGTTAGAGATCCGTCCATTTTGCACCGTTATGTTCTATAGGATGAACAATATATTTAGCGGCGCAAAATGGACGGAACCCTAATAGCGATGTCATTTTTGGGACAAAATTGTTTGTACTTTGGCATTTTTTGGAACTCATATTTGTCGATGGCATTTATGGGACTTGGACTCTTATCAATGGCATTTGTTGGATTATCTATAAAATAAGGCTGTGTTCGTTTGACAATATTCCCAACTCCTCTCCCTCGTATTCCGCACATACGCTTTTCAAACTGCTAAACGGCATGTTTTTTTAAAAAAGTTTCTATATAAAAGTTGCTTAAAAAATCATATTGATCAATTTTTGAAAAAAAAACTAATACTTAATTAATCATGCGCTAATGGACCGCTCCGTTTTCCGTGCGGTGGGAATGATTTTCCATCCCAAAGGAACGAACACAGCCTAAATCTAGACAAAAACTTGTCATGATTCGTTGTATTATGATATGTCACATACATATGTATAAGTTTGTTTTTTTGGGACCAGGGGCAAACCTAGATTTCTCACAAGACATGGGCTAGCACATGGCATTTTGGCCCAAGTTTGAGTTTTATGGTGAAATTTTGTTGGGCCTAATAGTGTTTCTTTCCTGGGCCTCAGGTCCTAACCACTTGAAAAGGGTTCTAACCATTTGCTCCCATGTATAATTAGCCACTATAGCTTCATTTAACCCGCTATGGTTGTTTGAGAATGCCAACTACTAAATATCTTAGCCTGCTATTTAAAACAACGATTATAAGTAGGAGTGACAATGTTACACCTAGTGTAGATGTCGGGTGGGAGCTACGCTCATTTCGCATATGCAAATTATTCTTTCATGTCCTTTTACAGTTTTGGGCCTGTTCACTTTGATGCTAAAAAAAAAACGTTACCAAATTTTGGTAAAAATTGCCAAAAAAGTGGCTACATTTAGTTTGCTACCAAATTTTGGTAACTATATAAGAAATCCTACCAAAATTTTGGTAACTTGTCAAAATTTTGGCAACTATGTCAATACCAAAATTTGGTAAGTTTTTTTTTAATCAAAGTGAACAGACCCTTTATACGTGGCTCCTTACCTGTAACCTTTTGTCTGAAGAGAACATGATTTTGTACAGTCACAAATGCACTGTGAAGCTTTTGCAAGTCTTCAGAAATTTAATTTGTTCGACTTACATAGCTAAATTAAATACGTGACATGGCCAGCTTCATCTCACAAATAATTTCGTCTCAAAGCCTTTTACGCCTTCAAACTACGAAAACGTATTTTACTAACTTCATGGCACCCAACTATGGGCCCATTTGTCACAGATAGAACCCATCCGAAATTTCTAGACCGCGCGCACGCCCGCGAACCGCCGGCCACCCAAAAACCCCGGGGCCCACCTGCCATCCACCCAACACGAGCCCACTCCCCGCTCGAATTCCCGCACCCCCGCCACATCCTCACAAAAGAAACACACACCTCCCGCCCACCACCACGCCACGTCACCGATCCGCGCAACCCCCACCTCCCCCACTCCCCGCCGTCCATCTCCCATCCAACGGCGTAAAACCCGCATCACGCGGATCGTGCCCCCCATCGCTTCCCCTAAACCCACGCCTCTATAAAGCCCCGCCCCCACACGCCTCCTCTTCCTCACCTCATCACCACCGCCGCCAACCACTTCTCACCAAGTCAAGTTTCTTCCTCGCGACCGGCGGCGAGCGGCGGCGATGTCGGGGAGAGGCAAGGGCGGCAAGGGGCTCGGGAAGGGCGGCGCGAAGAGGCACAGGAAGGTGCTGCGCGACAACATCCAGGGGATTACGAAGCCGGCGATCCGGAGGCTGGCGAGGAGGGGCGGCGTGAAGCGCATCTCCGGGCTGATCTACGAGGAGACCCGCGGCGTGCTCAAGATCTTCCTCGAGAACGTCATCCGCGACGCCGTCACCTACACGGAGCACGCCCGCCGCAAGACCGTCACCGCCATGGACGTCGTCTACGCGCTCAAGCGCCAGGGCCGCACCCTCTACGGATTCGGCGGCTAAGGCGAGGCGAGGCGATGCGAGTCCACGCGATTGGATAGGGATTCGATTAGTGCCATGTTCTTCAGTTCGTCGTAGTAGCCTAGCCTCTTCTCTTGTAGCTGTTGTTTCATCTCGTCTCCTGTTTCTTCATTAATTAGGGATGTATGAACTACTGGTTCGTTCGTTCGAATGAAATAGGAAATCTGCAGTGATTTACCCTCTAAATTCAGTTGCAATCTCTTGCCGTGCTATGTGAACGTTTTGCAACCTGCATTTTTCTAGTTGGTGTTGACCTGTATTGCCCAATTTGTTTTGAGCGATTTTGAAATTTCAAGAGCACGAGCAGTTTCTGATTTGCTCCCTATTTGGATTTTCACGGTCCGATTTTCAGTATTGGATACCTGATTCGAACCATCGGCCATCACGAGCGCTGAATTTGTGATTCCCCGTTGCGATTTGGGGGCGGAACCGCGGAAATGCCCATATTCATGTAGGAATCTCCTGAGGTGATGAGGAATTTTGCAATGTGGTGGACGCGGGGTCCAAATTCAGTGCGCGCGATCGGAAATTTGGAACCATCCCGAGCGCTAAATTTATGATTTCCCGCTTGGGTTTTGGAGTTTGAATTTTGGAACACCTAAACTCAGTATCAGATTATTTGAAGGTGGTTTAAAATTTAATTTCGAAGGAGGACCCATTATTTTCAAAATTATTCAAAGGGGAAGAGGAAGAGACCGCGGGTCAGCGAGTCGGTTTCCAACCCACCGACTCGTCGCCACAGAGCGCAGATGAAGGGGAAGGAGACAAGTCGAAAGCACGGATCTCTCGCCATGGGAGCGGAGGGAAGGAAATAGCAGTGCGTCGGCGACGATCCTGCTCATCGTCCGGGCCAGCGCCGGTGGCGCAGCCGCGCGCACAGGTACGCGCCCGAAACCTATCCCCACCTCGTCATTTCGTCGAGCACCTGGGCTTCTTCCCCCATTGCCGCCGCCGCCGCCGCGCATCCACCAAATGCAGCGCTTCTGATGAACATTCGTGGTTGCCTCAGGTATTCGCCTCTGGGATGAGACTACGGGAGAGAAGCGTGTGATCGTGCTGCGGCGATTGGGCATGGCCGCGACGAGCTGCAACCCTTGGGCTGCTCGAGTCCGAGTCCGAGTCCTCACCCTTGGGCCGGAATTCGTGCGGCTGGTCCCTCCGGTATTGATCTGCTTTGCCTTACTTTCTGACTTTCTCACGCTAGATTTGGGTCTTTTTCTAAAGCTTGATATGATTACTCTTTAGTTCGTGACTGGAATTGATGTATGCTCTACTGATTGGACTCTAATCCCTGAAAGCACACACTAATTTTGAGGAAATTACTGCAACTTTAAATTAGTTGGGATAAAAACTTGAAGCAGCTGATTTTCTTTGGTTGAATGCAACATCAGAAATGCTGCATTCGCGAAAAAAAAAAATCAGAAATGCTAAGTGGGCATCTTCAAACATATATGATTAAAACACTGTAGTACTGGGCTGGAGTCCGAAAGGTTAGGCTTATATATCTGGGTTTAGTTACCCATACTTATTGCAGTCTCTGGCTCGAGAATAGAGTTGGGGTAGTCGCAAAATTAGTTAGTCCAAAGTGAAAAGATTTTTGGGTAAAAGGTGATCTAAATTAAACTCTGAGAATAAAAGATCGCCCAAACAGATACTTACAGCCTGCAACTAGAAAAGTGTATCGCGTAAAAAAAAAAAAACTAGAAAACTACATGGAAATTGTATCAGGCTTAGGTTGAATAGGTCCTAGCAGCTGTTAGATGTGAGCGTGGTTGCCACATTCTTATACTAATTTGTGCAACTTAAGAACCTTGAAACATAAACATTATTACATTGATGGAATTTGCCATTAATAATACCATAACATTTTATTAGCCCGAATGTCAAAATCAATTGATTTTTCAAAACTGAACCATCCTTATCTTTCTTTTATTAGTGATATATGGTGATTGCTTAATGTGATCCATATTGGTCACATTGCACATATATCAAGAGAATACATGATGGATATATAAAATTGGATTTCTTCTTTTGTATCATTTCATAGGTGATAGGTACATGTTAATTGAAGATTGAAGTACAAAGTAGCATAATTTTAGATATATTATACAGTACTAAAGGAGCAAAAGTATAAACCTAATTTAAGAACCAGCATCCAAACTTAAAGTGGTCCTCCTATGCAAAGTGAGAAGTGTCCTTATCAAACATATACAGAAGATACACGCAGTATTACTAATATCGAAATATCTGGTTAGATGAAGTTAACAAGCTGTTTTCTCTTAGTTTTCTAGTTCACTTTAGTTTGTTGGTGCACCATAGATCCTCTGCTATGAATTGCATCCATGAATTGTCTTTATCATTCTCATTTGCTCCCGAGGATTGTCCAGCATCCCCAAAATCTGTAACTTGTTCTTCATTTCCTTTAGCCTGTGATGAACTGCACTCCCCTTTCTTGTCAAATTCACCCAACACCACATTCTTCTTGAAAATCCGACATAGCGCATAGGAGTCCTGTAACTAAAATGATGAAAATGAATAAATGATATAAAATACTTTATTTCCTTTTGCACAGGATGGACTTTTCTACATTGGAATCATGGGGAAATTTCAAGTTCAACAATGTGGATGAAGAATTATTTCAGCGCACCAGTGAACCGAAGTAAGGTGCTTCTTTAATTTTCTGTTTACTGATAATATACAGCTGTATCCTAAGTTTATGGATTATATGCTTCTACATTCTACGCCTGTTGTTTGCTATTTTACATGTGCATATATTAAATTTTGATTGAATGTTCTTTACCAGTCCTAAACAAATTCAGAGTAAAATTCTTGAGGATTCAACTTCAAGTTCGGCAGGGAACAGTATGAATATTGCAACTTGAATTTATGCTGCTATTGATTTCTCTTAGACCATCAATAATATTTTTTGAGCAGTTTTTATTAAGGTAGTTGCTGAATTGCTATTTCAAGATTCCACTTGTTTGAAATCAGACTATGTTTCAGTCACCAATGGTTTTGGTTGAACTCTATGTTTTCTTAATATAAATGTCAACAGTTCAACTAATGCAGAGTCTTCGAACACAACTAATGTAAATTTAAGAGTGGACATACAATATGTATCACTATGTGCACTTTGATCTAATTTACAATAAACATGGGATCAGTCCTCATGTTCAGTTATGGTTTTCAGTTTTCACTAGTGAGTAAAGTTGGAGGTTGACGGGGAGAATAAAGTGTAAAGCCACCGACACTACACAGGGCCACACTGAAGGATGTCTAAGCTTTAAGGTAGCATCAACATGCAACTGACCTAGATTTTTATACTCTGCATCATGAAACTATGACGCACCTAACCCCTGTACAATCATGTTGTATGATTTCACATCATCGCAACATGAACCAAGAATTGGATGTTAAATTTGTCTTATCAAGAGCACCTAGAAAAGTGAACCATGTGTGACCCCATTAGAGAACTGAGAAAACCTTCTAATGTACTTTGTAAAGTATCTATGGTCCATGGAAGCAAGGAATACTTTATGGCTACCACTGATGGATATGGGGGAAAAGAAGAGAGAAGAGCCCTAACTTTTCATGCACTCCATGCATAAAGAACGTAGGTTCCCTGAACTAGCAAATATGCCCTAGTTATTTCTTCTGTATGTTTCTATTGCCAATTTTGTTTTAGTAGGGCACATATCTCAAATATTGCATATTATGAGATACGATCACTAAACATAAATACATACAAATCCTGCTAACTGAGAAGATTGGCTATGCTTAATAATCTGAAATGCAACCTCAGCTAACCAAGTACAGCTGATATACAACTCAAAATGATTTGACTGATACTAACAGCTGGTGAGAAGGATGGATGAATAACCTGAATCCCCATGGCGTTCTCGCATTCGCTTTCCTCGATGCGGTACTCATGCATCACCCAACTGGTTCTAATCCCCTGAGGAGCTCGACCTTTGTAGTAGACTAGTGTCTTCTTCATACCAATTGACCTGTTCTGGTAGTTGATCCGCCGATCTTTCCCCGTCGATTTCCAGTATCCTGCTCTGGTTGCACGGTTTGTGCGGCATCCATTGGGATATTTTCTATCCCTTGGCCCAAAGAAGTACCACTCGGAGTCTTTACTAGGCAGGAAGGATTTCTCTTTCAAAACAAAACAAGAAGACAAATAAAACATCTCAAGCTGAATCAGGATTCAGGAGTGATGATGAGAAGTGATAACCATGGATGAGCACTTAAGTTTTCAGATTACCTTCCAATTCCCAGGGCTCACATTTGTAGAGGTCTACTTCTGGGATTATGTCGAGGTCGATGCTGAGGCCATGGACCTTCCTCTTGAGGTAGTAGTTCACAAGCTCCTCATCAGTTGGATGAAATCTAAAGCCTGGAGGGAGACCAACCGGCGCCATGGCCTCCCAGTTCGCCTCCTCCTTTCTTGCTGATCTTTCTCTTTGTCTTTATCCTTTGTCTTTCCCTTCCGCTTCCGGCGACTGTGCTCTTTAGCTCCTCCGTGAAATGATTCAAAGCCTGCCCTACAAGTAGCTGTGTTTCTCTTTTAAAGATTCTCACACAAGCTCTGGAACGTCTTACAGCACCGCAGGATCTTCTTTTTCTTCTCTTTTAAACGAAACGGGCTTTTGTTATGTTTTTTTCTTCTGGATAACACGCTTTTATGATCCTCAATGCTGGTAGATTGTGTGAGGCTGTATTAATGAGAAAGTTGTCACGGCTTCGATCGACGGCCAGCTTGGGCCTTCTGTTAGATTGCATTCTTTTGCACACTGAACTTGTTTTTGTGTCTCACAAGCTTAATCCCTTTGAAGTGTCATAGAGAAGAAGAGGGTTAAAGGCCGTGCTGGGGAGCTATGGCCACATGTCTCTGTGCCTTGGGATTGGCATTGTAAAATAGAAAGTTAGGAAGATAAAAAGAAAAGGAAAGGTTCATCATGCATTCATGAGGCCTTCTAGTGTCAATGATCTTGCATTGCTAGCTATTTAGTCATCTAGATCAGACAAAGCTTTCAACTTTGGATTCTGATAAAAGATCAATTGAGAACTATGAATCATCTACATCTTTAGTATATCATATATGTTTCCAGATGCATAAGCTTCACTATATTCTGTTGAAAGGTACTTCTGATATTGGAAGCAACGGTCTAAATCCTCCCTTTGTTAGATGAAGTACACGATCAAAAGATCACAATCTCAATACAAGAAGTATGTTGTGTGCACTGCAGCCACATCAGGGGATAACTATGCTCTTGAACCCTAACTTCCTCTTTTTCTTTCCAAAACTTCTCCAGCACTAAAATGATAATGAGACTTGTAAAGAGCCTGCAAGTAGTCTTATCTAATTCTACAGGGAAAGACAGGCATCTCCTTCAGATGCATGTGGTCTAAAGCAGATTTTGTTGCTAAATGTAGATTTGCAAATTACTTTGTAGTTGATATTCCCGTGGAAACGGTGATGGTTCAAAGGCGCTGCTAAGTACGTACGATTGACCTGCTGGGCAGTCTGAAGAATTCAGAAGCAACACGCTTGCAGTAAGATTCACAATGAAGACATCAATAAGGTAAAATGCTGAACTTTAGTTTTAACTTGTCTGGTACTAGTGAGATCTGACTCTAGTAAAGAGGATGCAACATTGCATTTCTTTTGCTGAAATATACATAAAAGCGTTCTTCACCATGTGATGAAAGGAAATGCTGTTGCAGCACTTCCAGTAATTTTGTGAAAAATGCATCCCTAGACTTCCAAGTTCAGAAGGGCACAAAGCTGCTTTGAGCTTATATTTATTGACTTAGGATGGATTCTGAAATGTGAACTTCTGATTGACATTCCAGGGCTACTGCTAAGTGCCAACTGCAAGTGGTGGCTTCTGATCTTGCTTGTGGAACTAGTTTTCCTTCAAAACCTTTGTGAATATAATAATTTATGCTTCTTGGTTGGTGTCATTGTTTGCATTACTATGTAATGTAAACTAATTTATTTGGGCCACACCTACCTTTTATATAGTTCTCTGCATACAATATTATTAAATATCAATCTTGTTTCAGCATTTGCAGAAATGTTTGAAATAACAATTTGATTTCTTTTTCAGATACACATTTGATGAAATTTGGAAATATGAACCAGTTTTTCTTCTGAGAATTTTGCAAAATCAGAATGATTTTGGCTATTAATTCTCCACCTTGACTTTTCACTAAAGCTGTGCACTGCCACTTGTATCTCCATGACCAACCTATTGCATGATATGCATATGCATTATGCAGCCATATTGTATTTTTTTGAACGAAAGGCAGCCATATTATATTTAGTCTGAATATGTCTATCTATCTATCAACTAGTTATATATGCATGGATCTCGTGAGGAAACTCTCCCTTGAGATACAACTAACGAAGATGCCTTTATTTTCAGTGTCTTATATATGCATGTACTAAGACAATCATATCCAGGACAGACGCTAGAGTTGGAGTGGATCAATGCAGATTAAGCAGGCATCTGGTACAACAGGTATACTTTTGTTCAGTTTTCATTGATGTATATAGGCACAAAACAACTATGCAATGGCATAGCTTCACTCTTTTCTCACAAAAAAGGAAGAAGAAGAAGAAAAAGGCTCCACTTAAGAAGCAAGATATTACACTTGAAGCTCAAGAAGAAAACGCACAAATTTAGAAATAAAAGAGAGACATCAAAATGCTGGCTGTTCCTATATATATGATCATAACTATAATCCTCCTTATGAACTAAACTCCAGGAAGGACTCCAACAACCTTCAGGCATCAGTCCTCCAACTCCAGCAATACGCTGTGAGTTGAAAACCAAAAGGATAGCTTATTTTTTGCTTAATCTTACACCTTCAAGACTCCATTTACTTATTAATAATAGCCAGCAGCACCACAAAAAAAGAACGAAAAAATAATTATCAGGAGAGGATGATGATCCAGCACATGAGCAGAAGCTTTGCCCTGGCTTCTCATCAGCCGGCGAGGGCCACGCAGGAGGTGCTCTCCTCGGCGCCGCCGTCGGCGGTGCTGGAGCACCAGGCGTCGTCGGAGATGAACTGCATCCAGGAGTCGTCCTTGTCGGGGTCATCCTCGGCGTCGGCGTCGGCGCCGCCGGAGGTTGATCCGACGGGCACGTCAGGCGGCGACGGCGTCTCGTACTGCTCCTGGCTGCTGCCGCCGCCGCCGCCGCCGCTGCTGGCGAGCAGCTGCTGGCAGGCGCCCTCCAGCAGCGCCATGCTGCACTGCCCCTGCAGCTCCTCCACCTCGGTGCAGATCGCGTTCTTCTTGAAGACCCGGCATAACGCGTAAGTGTCCTGATCATGAGCAACAAATTATATTAAAGCTCCATTAACATATGAATTCTCAGTCTTTCCGAAAGTTAATTTAAGCACACCGCCACACTGATGCATGATTATATCTGTACCTATATATCTAGCTTTCTGAGAAATTATGATGTAGATTCATGTGCAATCTTTTGGCAATCAATTGGTCCATTTGGTTTGAGAAAATCAAGCATAAGGTTAATTCTTTAACACGCTAGTGTCATAATGGTGTTCTATTAGTTAGGAAAGAGAGATAAGTTAATAAGAGAGAATTAAAGAAGACGGCCAGCCGGGTAGGAAGGGGAGGATGCGAGTATGATGATGGATTCAGCGTGGAATAAAGTGGAAAGCAGGCGACACCGACATGCATGGCCATGAGAGGGAAGAGGCTGGAGATCGAGAAGAAGCTCTTGGCTTTGCTTTGTCTCTGCGCTTTAATGTCTCATGATCAATGCACTGCCCTATTCAGATCAGTGTCTGCTCATCTCAGTATTAAAGGGAGAATTAGTTGTAACTCACACCAAAGAACGCAGCATTACTAGTGCTCCTTAGACCTTTTCACTGGTCAGTAAGCTAGACTACAGATTTGTCTCATGCATTTGGAGTAGATCATAAAGCAAAGGGATACATGTCACATAACTAGTAGTAGTATTACACTATTACATCACTTGGAAGTTAGTACTTCTACTGCAGAACAGATGCAAAAAAGTTAAATTTTACTCTCTCCCAGAAATTTTCTTTGTCAAGGGCGAAAGAAAGGGATCAAATTCTCAAAGCCCTAGCTACCCAACCTAGCTAATTATCATAGCTGACCAATTAGCAGTTTTCCAAGCAATTAATCTAGTAGTAGCTGTCTAGCTAGGATCGTTGCCCCTGTATGACAGTATGATCATGATCGTGACTGATCAATTGATCATGAGTGTGAAATATTCCTCAGAGACATATATAGTCAATTTAGCAAATATATTTACATGGTAGATCAATCTATATACACATGTAGTAGCTAGAAATATACCTGGATGGGCATGGTGTCCTCGCAGTCCTTGTCGTCGAGGCGGTACTCGTGCATGACCCAGTCGGTGCGGACGCCCTGCGGCGCGCGGCCGCGGTAGTAGACCAGCGTCTTCTTCATCCCGATGGCGCGCCCCCCGTGCTGGTGCACCACCCGCCGGTCTTTCCCCGTCGACTTCCAGTACCCCGCCCTCGTCGCCCTGTTCGTCCTGAACCCATTCGGATACTTCCGATCCCGAGGCCCGAAGAAATACCACTCCGGATCCCTACTCGGCAAGAACGATTTCTCTGCAAATAATAATTCCATCAATATCATCATCATCGATATCTCATGTCATCGATCATATTAATCAGTATGTGTTCAATTGTTCATCATCAGGATATATTGATCAATGTGTGTATATATATATGCAGGCATGATCACTTACCAGCGAGCTCCCATGGCTCGCACTTGTAGAGGTCGACTTCGGGGATGATGTCGAGCTCGATCTTGAGACCGTGGATCTTCCTCTTGAGGTAGTAGTTCACCAATTCCTCGTCCCATTTTTTTTTTCCTTCTCCTCGAAGCTCCGTTTCCACTTGCCTCTTTCGTCAGAGTTCGTCGGAGATGAACGTGCTCTGCCCGTCCTCGTCGGCGGCGCCTCCTCCTCCTCCTCCGGCGCCGGCGGCTTTGCCCAAAGACACCTTGCTTCTTCTGCGCTGCTGCTGAGGCCTTTCCCAGCTGCTGCTGCCACCACCCTTATAAGTAGGTTTTTCAAGGCAGCTAATGCTGGGGTAGGAGGCACAGTAGTAGGGACACCGGTCGACATAGTCATCCCTCCCACAAGATTTTGGTCGATCGGATGGCCACCTTTGGCTCCTCTTTTGCAGATTCCCTGATCACCCTCACAAGAAGCTTGAACCTTTTCCATCTCTCTCTCACTCACTACTAGTCTACTACTACTCTAGCTAGCTTCTCTCTCTCTCTCTCCAACCCCTGGCTTGATCAAAATATGTGTCTACGACTACCCCTGATCGACTATAGTGAACCAATGGGGGTTAAATATACTGGCCTCCCTGGCTATGTATAGATACTATGTAATCTAGATCTTATCTTGGGTTTATGAGCTATCAATGGCTCTATCTCTAAGAGTTAAAAGCACTTCTACCAATGTGCTATGCTTGGGCGGTTTTTGCGGATATATGGAGGTTGTACGAGATATCTATAAAGTGTAACGCATATATCCCATGGATATCAAAATTTAGATATCATTTATGATCACCATTATTTTGTATCTTGATATAGACGTACATATAGCTTGAAGATTTTATACCAATTAAATATTGGCGTCACGTTTTTTATACGTATGTTGTAGAAACTATGGACGGTTTGACGCTTAAAATAGGACATTGGAGCGTTTCATTGCCCAATATACGAAGCATAACACATGCATATATGTTGATTTTCAAATTTGGATATGATTTATGCTCTAGTATTGACTGAAACACATTTATTTTTTTATATATAGTGAAATAAATAAACCATATTTTTCAAAAAATATCAATCTTTGTTAATTTTTTGACAAAAAAATCTTGGTTAATTATGCTACATTGTTTAACTCATTGGTATTTCACAATCACCACCAAGCATGCATAATATAGTATCGTAATGATACCAGAAGGTTGCATAGAAGTATTTGATATTGTACTGCTTCTTCCATGTTTGCTAAGCGTTTGTAAAATTTATGCACTGCATGACAAAAAGCAAAAGAGAAACTAAAGAAAGAAAGGAAATAGTAAAGAACAGTGGGGAAAAAATATCTTTAGATGTGTCTTGAGGGAGAAGAGGATACAGAAGAGCTTTGCTGTCATAGTCCTTGCTTTGGTGTGCGCCATGCATATATGCATCAGCTTTTCCTTTTACTCCATAAGTTTTCTTCACCTTTCAATCGACCGTGCTATGTACAAATGCCGGTGATGATCGATCAGAGAAAGGAGATTATGCCCACAGAAAACGAAAATGCACAGGCTTGATCTATTGGAAAGAACGAATCAACCGTGTCTTCAATCAACGAAGCAGATCCTGGACGAGATGGTGAGCGGTGTTCTGGTGTGAGGTGGATCGACTTAGCAACTAGTGTAGTTACAAATTTCCTGTGTACAAATCTCCAGTGGAACACCCATTACTTGAGGTCATATTAGACTTGACAAAAAAAATTCAGCTACACCGCATACTTTTTCTACATATTAGTCTTTTTCACAAATAATTTACAAATAGAACCTTCATAAAACTTATTTTAAAAAATAGACCATAATTCGGCACCAAAAATATTGACGCGGAAGTTAAATGTCTCGGCACTGAAACTAAATGGAGCAACAGATGGGTAGCTTGCTGCTGACCCTCTTCCACTCACGAACAACTTTCCTCTCTCTAAATTTGTAAGATTTCATCTCCCTACCCAATCATAATCCAAATCTCTCCCTACCCAATCATAATCCAAAATCTGTAAGATTCCATCTCCAAATTTCATTTGAATGCCATATGCCCATATAGCAATCCCGATTAAAAAATTAACAAATCAACATGTAAGGATTCATTTCCTGCATTTTATTTTTATTGTTAGTAGGATAAGGGTGTGGTTCCTCCCTTCTCTCCCACACTATACGTTGATTTGGTGTCAAATAAAAGCGAAAAAACTCGATAGTCACATCTTCTAGTTTATTTATCCCTCCCATTCTTTTTTTTTTAAAAAAAAACTTTTAAAACTTAGAATCTAGGATGAGGGTGCGGGAGGTCGAGTGTTAAACGTTAGTGCCATCGAGACTACAAGGTGTTGAGATGTCTAACGTGGCACCAAAGGCATACTCTCATCATCTCATAAAAAAATAAATCTAAAATAGGATGTGACACATCCTAATACTATGAATCTGGACAACCATTCGTCCAGATTCGTAGTACAATGTTATGCCATATTATGTTTTAGGCTTTTTTTATAGGATAGAGGAAGTACCTAACAAATTAAAGTGCAAACGCAGACAAGTGCTAACACGGGCACACACTTACCCTCTACCCTTATGAAGCTATGAATTTTGCCTTATCTATTGATAAAGTAAAATAGAGGAATTCAATTGGCATATCTTGACATTAACGAAGTAGCCACCTATGTCTTGTTGTTGATTGGTACGTCGTCTATCATTAAAAAAAATTAACCGTAAATATGAGGCACATATGTAAATCAGAACTTTGAACCTGAAGTAGGAAGGTTCTACAATAAAAAT
>CM020186.1:16173471-16221473 GCA_009805545.1 Oryza longistaminata | reverse complement strand
TCGAGGTCCGAACTGCTCGAGGACATGGGACCTTCCTCTTGAGTAGTAAGTTTTCACCAAGCTCTCATCAGTTGGATGAAATCTAAAAGCCTGGGGGGAGCACCCGGGACGCCATGGCCTCCCGTTCGCCTCTCTCGTTTCTTCTGGATCTTTCTTCTTTGGATCTTTAGCCTTTGTCCTGTCCGACTTCGCGCCTCCGGCGACTGTAACTCTTATAGCTTACCTCCGTGAAATGAAACTTCAAAAGTCCTGCACCTACAGTAGCTGTGTTTCTCTTTTTAAAAGATTCTCACACAAGCTGCTGG
Source organism: Oryza longistaminata (assembly GCA_009805545.1). Lineage (NCBI taxonomy): Eukaryota > Viridiplantae > Streptophyta > Magnoliopsida > Poales > Poaceae > Oryza > Oryza longistaminata. The sequence continues at coordinate 16,221,168 of CM020186.1, read as the reverse complement.
ACGTCCTTCCAGCACGAGGCCTCTTCTTTTTCTTCTCTTTTAACGAAACGGGACTTTTGTTATGTTTTTTTTCTTCTGAATAACACGTTTTATATCCTCAATGCTGTAGATTGGTGTGAGGCTGTATTCAATGAGAAAGTTGCTCACGGCCTTCCGATCGACGGCCAGCTTGGGCTTCTGTTAGATTGGGCATTCTTTTATGCACACTGGGGAACTTGTTTTTGTGGGTCCCTCACCAGCTTAATCTTCTGAATGTCATAGAGAAGAACGAGGGTATAAGCCGTGCTGGGACTATGGCACATGTCGGTCTGTGCCTTGGGATTAGGCATTGTAAAATAGAAGGTTAGGAAGAATAGAAAGGCAAAGTTCATTCATGCATTCATGAGGCTTTCTAGGTGATCAACTGATCTGGCCATTGCTAGCTAATTTAGTCAATTCTTAGAGTCAAGACAAAGCTTTCAAACTTTTTGGATTCTGATGAAAAGATCAATTGAGAACTATGAAAGTCATTTCTAATCTTTAGTTATATCATATATGCTTGTCTCCAGCATGCAATAAGCTTCACTATATTCTGTTGGAAAGGTACTTCTGTCATTGGAAGAGAAATGGCGCGTTCGTGGTCCTAAAATCCTCGACCTTTCTAGTGAGGTAACTAGGATCGATCAAAAGATCACAATCTAATACGAAGAAGTATCGGTTGTGTGCACGTGTCAGCCACATCAGGGGTAACTATGCTTTGAAACCCTACCTTCCTCTTTTTCTTTCCAAAACTTCTCCAGCACTAAAATGATTATGAGGACTTGTAAAGAGCTGCAAGTGTCTTAATGCCTATTCTCAACAGGGAAAGACAGGCATCTCTTCAGATGCAATGGTGGTCCTAAGCATGATTTTTTGTTGCTAAAGTAGATTGCAAATTAACTTTGTAGTTGATAATTCCCCGTTGGAAACGGTGACTGGTTCAAAGGCGCTGCTAAGTACGTACGATTGACCTGCTGGGCAGTCTGAAGAATTCCAGAGCAGACAACGCTTGCAGTAAGATTCACAATCGAAGACATCAAGTAAGGTAAAATGCTGAACTTTAGTTTAACTTGTCTGGTAACCTGAGTGAGATTCTGACTCTAGTAAAGAAGGGAAACAAAAGAATTGCGAAACAAAAAAAAAAAAGTGGGCCCCCCCCCCATTTCTTTTGCTTGAAGATATACATAAAAGCGTTCTTTCACCCATGTGATGAAAGGAGGATGCTGTGTGCAGCACTTCAGATATGACTTTGGTGAAGAAATGCGACCCTAGACTTCCAAGTTAGAAGGGCACAAAGCTGCTTTGAGCTTATATTTATTGATTAGATGGATCTGAGAATGTGGAACTTCTGCAATTGACATTCCAAGGGCTAACTTGCTAAGTCCCAACGGCAGTGGTGGCTTCTGATCTTGCTTGTGAACTAGTTTCCTTCAAACCGTTTTGTGAATATAAGAATGTGTATGCCTTTGGTTGGTGCTCATTGTTTGCATTACTATGTATGTAACTAAGTTTATTGTGGGCCACACCTGAGCGTTTTATATATATTTCCTCTGTCATACCAATTTATTTAATGTTAAAAAATTTTTTATCAATCCCTTTTGTTTATTTTTTGTTTTTTTCTCAGAAAAAGCAAAAATTTTTTTTTGTGCAGAAATGTTTGAAATAACAATATTGATTTCTTTTTTCAGACTACACATTGAAGTGAATTTGAAATAATGAACCCCAGTTTCTCGTGAGAATTTTGTGCAAAATCCTGAAATGAATTTTTGGCGGAAAGTTGACTTTGCATCACTAACGTGCCTGGCCACGTTGTAATTCCCATGACGCAACGGTGCTTGCATGATATGCATATGCCATTATGCAGCCATATTGTATTTTTTTGAACGAAAGGCAGCCACTAATTATATTTGGTCTGAGGAGATCGGAGAACTAGGTTATATATGCATGGATCTCGTGAGGAAACTCTCCCTTGAGATACAACTAGCGAAAGATGACGCCCTTATGTTCACAGTGTCTTATATATGCATGTGACAACACATAACATCCCCGGACAGACGCTATTGGTTGGCAGGTGGGATCGATGCAGCAATTAAGCAGGCATCTGGTCACACGCGTTTATACCTTTTTGATATGTTCAGTTTTCATTGATGTATATAGAAACAAAACAACTATTGCATGGCGCATAGCTTCACTCTTTTCTCACAAAGGAAAGAAGAAGAAGAAAAAGGCTCCCACTTAAGATAAGCAGATTTAACACTTGCAGCTCAAGAAACAGACGCACAATTTAGAATAAAAGAGAGACATCAAAATGCTGGCTGTTCCCTATATATATGAATAATAACTATATCCTCCTATGGAACTAAACCCCAGGAAGGACTCCAACAGACCTTCAGGCATCAGTCCTCCAACTCAGCAAGTACGCTGTGAGTTGAAAAAAAACCCAAAGATAGCTTATTTTTTGCTTAATCTTACACTTCAGACTCCATTTACTTATTAAATAATAGCCAGCAGCACCCACAAAAAAGAACGAAAAATAATTATCGAGGAGAGAGGATGATGATCCAGCAGCATGAGGCAGAAGCTTGCCCTGGCTTCTCATCAGCCGGCAGGGCCCACGCAGGACGGTGCTCTCCTCGGGCCGGCCGTCGGCGGTGCTGGAGCACCAGGCGTCGTTCCGGAGATGAACTGCATCAGGAGTCGGTCTTGTCGGGGTCAATCCTCGGCGATCGGCGTACGTTGCGCCGCCGCTGGAGGTTGACATCCGACGGGCACAAGTCAGGCGGCGACGGCGTCTCGTACTGCTCCTGGCTGCTGCCGCCGAGCGCCTGCCGCGCGTTGCTGGCGACAAAGCTGCTCACGCTCCAGCAGCGCATGCTGCACTGCCCTCAGCTCCTCCACCGTCGGTCTGCAGATACGCGTTCTTCTGGAAGACCCGCATAACGCGTAAAGTGTCCGATTCATGAGCAACATAATCATAGTTATATATCATTAACATATGAATTCTCAGTCTCTTCCTGAAGTTAATTTACAGCACACCGCCACACTGAAATGCATGATTATATCATGCTACTATATATCTAGCTTTCTGAGAAAATTAATGATGTGATTACATGGGCCAATCTTTTGGCAATCAATTGGTCCTTTGGGTTTGAGCAAATCAATGCATAAGGTTTAAATTCTTTATACAGCGCTAGTGTTCATAAATGGGTTCTATTAAGTTACGGAAAGAGAGATAAGATTAACTAAGAGAGAAGTTAAGAAGACGGCCAGCCGGAGTAGGAAGGGGAGGATTGCGACGTATGACGATGGATTTCAGCGTGGGAATCATACGGTGGAAAGCAAGGCGACAGTCCCCGAACAATGCATGGCCATGAGAGGGAGAGGCTGGAGATCGGAGGAAAGAGCTCTTGCTGTGTGCGTTTGTCTCGCCGCTTTAATGGTCTCATGATACATATGCCAGCTGCCCTATTCAGATCAGTGTCTGCTCATCTTAGTATTAAGAGGGAGATTAGTTGTAACTCACACTCAAGAACGTGCATTACCTGAGTGCTCTTAGACCTGGCCATGGCTGTGTTTTTTCAGGAAGGCCATAGTAAGCCTAGGACTAACAGATTTGTCTCATAGCATGTTGGAAGTTAGATCATAAAAGAACAGGGATACATGTCACATAACTAGTAGTAGTATTACACGATATACTCACTTGAAGTTTAAGTACTTCTACTGGCAAGACAGAATGCAAAAAAAGGTTAAATTTACTTCCGTCCCAGAAATTTTCTTTGTCACAGGGCGAAAGAAAAGGGATCCAAATTTCTGCAAGCCCTAGCTAAGCTATACCCAAGCCTAGCTTATTATAGCGCTGACCAATAGCAGTTTCCAAAGCATTAATACTAGTGAGTAGCTGTCCTAGCTAGGATCGTTGCCCTTATGACAGTATATCATGACCGTGACTGATCATTGTGATCATTGAATGAGTGAGAGAATACATCAATTTAGGCAAATATTACATGCAGATCGAATTATATATATACATGTTGTAGAAGCTAAGATAGATAGATGTATTACCTGGATGGGCATGGTGTCCTCGCAGTCCTGTCCGAGGCGGTACTCAGTGCATGACGCCAGTCGGTCGCGGACGCCTGCGGCCGCCGGCGCCAGAAGGTAGAGACACAGCGTTCTTCTTCATCCCGATTGGCGGCGCACCCCCGTGCTGGTGCACCACCCGCGCGTCTTGCCCGGTGGACTTCCAGACCCCCGCCCTCGTCGCCCTGTTCGTCCTGACCCGTCGATACTTCCCGATTCCCGAGGACCCGAAGAAATACCACTCCGATCCTTACTGGCAAAACGATTCTCTGGCAATAATAATTCCATCACTATCACTCATCATCGATATTCTCATGTCAATCGATACATAATTACATCAGTATGTGTTCCAAATTGTTCAATCATGCAGGATATATTGGATCAATGTGTTGTATAATATATATGCAGGCTGATCACGTTACCAGCGAGCCTCCCATGGCTCGCCACTTGTAGAGGTTCGACTTCGGGGATGATTTGTTCGAGCTCGAATCTTGGACGTACTCTCGAAGGTAGTAGTTCACCCAATTCCTCGTCCGTCGGGTGGAACCTGGAACCCCGGAGGGAAGCCCCACGGCGCCATCAGGTCCGATGTCGAGTGGCCGCGATACGACGGCGGCGGCCCTCTCGGGCTGCTGGCCGGCTCCTCCTCCTCCTCCTCCTCCGGCGCCGGCGGCTTTGCCAAAGACACCATGCTTCTTTCTGCGCTGCTTGCTGACGGCTTTCCCAGCTGGCCTTGCTGCCACCACCGCTTAAGTAGGTGGGGGTTGGTTTTCAAGGCAGCTAATGCTGGGGTAGGAGGCACAGTAGTAGGGAACCGGTCGACATAGTCATCCCTCCCACAAGATTTTTGGTCGATCGGATGGCCACCTTTTGGCTCCTCTTTTGCAGATTCCCTGATCACCCTCACAAGAAGCTTGAACCTTTTCCATCTCTCTTCTCACTCACGACTAGTCTACTACACTCTAGCTAGCTTCTCTCTCTCTCTCCCAACCCCTGGCTTGATCAAAATATGTGTCTACGACACCCCTGATCGACTATGTGAACCAATGGGGTTACAATATACTGGCCTACCCTGGCTATGTATAGATACTATGTAATCTAGATGCTTATCTTGGGTTATGAGCTATCAATGGCTCTATCTCTAAGAGTAAAAGCAGCTTCTACAATGTGCTATGCTCGGGCGGTTTTTGCGGATATATGGAGGTTGTAGTACGAGATATCTATAAAGTGTAACGCATATATCCCATGGATATCAAAATTTAGTATATCATTTATATCCACAATTATTTTGTATCTTGATATAGACGTACATATAGCTTGAAGATTTTATACCAATTAAATATTGGCGTCACGTTTTTTATACGTATGTTGAGAACTATGGACGGGTTTGACGCTTAAAATAGGACATTGGAGCGTTTCATTGCCCAATATACGAAGCATAACACTGCATATATGTGATTTTCCAAATTGGATATGATTATGCTCTAGTATTGACTGAAACACATTTATTTTTATATATAGTGAAATAAATAACCATATTTTTCAAAATATCAATCTTGTTAATTTTTGACGACAAAAAATCTTGGTTATATATGCTGACATTGTTTAACCATTGGTATTTCACAATCACCACCAAGCATGCATAATATAGTATCGTAATGATACCAGAAGGCTTGCATAGAAGTATTTGATATGTACTGCTTCTTCCAGTTTCGCTAAGCGTTTTTGTAAAATTTAGCACTGCATGACAAAAAGCAAAGAGAAACTAAAGAAGAAAGGAAATATGGTAAAGAACAGTGGGGAAAAAAATATCTTTAGATTGTGCTTGAGGGAGAACGAGGATACAGAAGAGCTTTGCTGTCCATAGTCCTTGCTTGGTGTGCGCCATGCATAATTGCATCAGCTTTTCCTTTTATCTCCATAAGTTTTCTTCACCTTTCAATCGACCGCGGCTATGTACAAATGCCGGTGATGATCGATCAGAGAAAGGAGATTATGCCCACAGAAAACGAAAAAATGCACAAGGCCTTGGATCTATTGGAAAGAAACGAATCAACCGTGTCTCAATCAACGAAGCAGATCCTGACGAGATGGTGAGGGTGTTCTGGTGTGAGGTGGATCGACTAGCAACTAGTTGTAGTTACAAATTCCTGTGTACAAATTCCAGTGGAACACCCATTACTTGAGGTCATATTAGACTTGACAAAAAAATTCAGCTACACCGCATACTTTTTCTACATATAGTCTTTTCACAAATAATTATACAATAGAACCTTTCAAAAACTTATTTTAAAAAATAGACCATAATTCGGCACCAAAAATATTGACGCGGAAGTTAAATGCTCGGCACTGAAACTAAATGGAGCAGAGATGGGTAGCTTGCTGCTGACCTCTTCCACTCACGAACAACTTTCCTCTCTCTAAATTTGTAAAGATGTTTCATCTCCCACTACCAATTATAATCCAAATCTCTCCCTACCCAAGTCAAATCAAAATCTGTAAGATTCCATCTCCAAATTTCATTTGAATGCCATATGCCCATATAGCAATCCCGAAAATAAATTACACAAATCAACATGTAAGGTTCCTTGCCTGCATTTATTTTTTATTGTTAGTGGATAAGGTGTGGTTCCTTCCTTCTCTCCACCATCACTATACTGATTTGGTCAAATAAACGAAAAACTCGATAAAGTCACATCTTCTAGTTTTTTATCCCTCCCATTCTTTTTTTTAAAAAAACTTTTAAAACTTAGAATCTAGGATGAGGGTGCGGGAGGTGAGTGTTAAACGTTAGTTGCCATCAGAGACTAAACAAGGGTGTTGAGATGTCTAACGTGGCACCAAAGGCATACTCTCATCATCTCATAAAACAAACAAATCTAAATAGGATGTGACACATCCTAATACTGGTGCAATTCTGGACACCATTCAGTTCCAGATTCGTAGTACAATGTTATGCCACATTATTTTTTAGGCTTTTTTTATAGGATAGTGGACAGTACTAACAAATTAAAGTGCCAAACGCAGACAAGTGCTAACACGCACACCTTACCCTCTACCTTATGAAGCTATGAATTTTGCCTTTCTATTGATAAACACAGTAAAAATAGAGGAATTCAATTGACATATCTTGACATTAACAAAGTAGACACCTATGCTTTGTTGTTGATTGGTAGCATCTTCTATCATTAAAAAAATTAACCGTAAATATGAGGCACATATGTAAATCAGAACTTTGAACCTGAAGTAGGAAGGTTCTACTGTAAAAATTGTAACAAGTTAACCTACGCTCGCCTCCGTGCTTTGTTTTAAACCAAGAAGAAAACGACTAAAAGGATGTCTTTAAGAGTTTAGAACAGAGACCGCTGTAGAAACAGGGGACAAGAAGTCAAAAACAAAATTGAAGTGGTCTTTCGTGAACGATAACATGAAGGTTTTTTTTTTTTTGAAAATTGAAACCATGACGTTTGAGAGGAAATTATCCCAATTGAGTCTGAAAACAAATTCCCGTTCTAGCAGCACATGTCAATGCACTGTAATGGACATTTCAGCGATCAGTACGCGCGTAGGCGGCGCCATCACAACTGCAGCGCAAGGGAATATAACTAATTATTAAGCCTACTCCCTATCGCACCGTAGCAACCAACGAAATTAAGTTGAAAAACAGGTCACTACTATCTCCATATATATTTTTTTAGATATATTACTAGCAATGTCACTCCCTCTATATTGCTGGGGAATGTGATGCTTTTACATATACTCCATCTGTTTTATATTATAAGTCCGTTTTGATGTTTTTAGTTAAACTTAGTAAAATATAAATACTATTTTCAACACAAACAAACATATTATCAAAATATATTCAATTTTAGATTTAATGAAACTAATTTAATATTGTATAATGTTGCCTAAATTTTAATATAACTTGATCAAATTTCAACACGTTTGATTATAAAAGTCAGAACGACCTTATAATTAGTAACAAGAGAGGGTTTAACCTATTGGTTTGATCCGAATTGTGTTATCGGGTTGGGCGATTAACTCGATGATAATTTCGGTCCCAAATTTTGAGCAAAAATTTTAAACAAATACTACCAAAATACATGAAAAATTACTAGAATTAAAATCTTCGACTGAAATATATATCATATCTGAGAGGGGTCTCCGAAATTGATTTAATTTAAGAATTCCAGTTCCGAAATTTCTAACCCTGAACGGGAAGTGATATATTGACCGCAGAAATGAAGTGGTACCAAGTTTTCTACGTAGCAAGACCTGTGTGAACTGTCAATTCTCAAGCCGGACGAAGGCCAAAATATCCTTTAAATGAGATCAGATCTGCAGTTCTGCATCGCCGTGCCGAGGAAGAATTTGGCCGTCATCTGTAAATTTGCAGCAGCAAACGGAGTTTCCATCGAACAAAATTTAATCTGACGGTCGTTTGGGGGTTCCTGCACACGACCCATTTGCCTATATAAATTGCGAGCTCTCCTCCTCGTGTTGCTCATAATCGCAGATCAGCCAAGAACGAGTTCTTCCTCTTCTTCTTCGTGTTGTTGTAGCATTTGTATTCGAGATATGCGACGGCGACTGAACATGTCTCCCAAGGCCGGCAAGCGTGATTCCCAGAATGACGCCGGCCTCATACCTGGCGTGTCCGGCAAGGAACGCAGCCGGCCCTCGCCGCGAGGCTCGGGTGTCGGCCTGCTCGTCTGAAGCCCTCGGCTTCGCGCTGGCCCACACGACTGTCGCGACTCCGGCAAGTTCGGGTACGTTCTTGCGGCAGCGCGGTGGTCGGGGTTATTCCGGTGGGGTGGACGCCAGGGAGAGGGTGGGTGCGGCTCCGAGGCCGGCGACGTGACGCGCATGCGCGCCGGGGAAGGTCACGTGGTGTACAACGACAAGGACGGTGGTGTGGCGAGGATGTAACATCCTGTTCGTGGCGACACCGCCGGCGCCATCAGCCCCGGCGACTTCTCGGTACTTCACACCTCGCCGCCGATGGGCGTCCTGGGAAGGCCTCGGACGCTCCGGCCTCCTCGCCACGGCGTCGGGGCTGACGGTCGCGGAGCAGGCGGCACCGCCTTCCGCAGCAGCCAGCCTGCTGCTCACAGGGCCTGAGCCGCAAGCTGCATGGCGTCCGCCCACGCGAGCACGACAGGCACGGGATCGTCGTGAACGCGGCGCGCGCGTGCCGGCGGACAGCAACACCGGCGGCGCCGCTGCCGGGACGAAGTTGTCACCGCGGCGCACCTGCCGGTGCTGGCGCAGCTCGGGTTCAGCGTCGGGCTCATGCGTCTCGACGCGGGGCGCCGCGGTGCGCGGGCCCTGGTGTGTCCGCGACGCCGCAGCGCAGGCGGTGGTACGTCGCACAGGGGGGAGCGGGCGCGGTCAGGTCGCCGGCGCCGGCGGCGCGTCGACGCTGCTCGACGCGCGAGGTCGCGGCGGGCAGCCTGGTCGTCGTGCCCCGGTACGGCGTGTCGCTCGCGGCCGCGGACGACGCCGGCGGCATGGAGCTGGTGTCGCTGATCAAAAGCCCCAGGTAACAAGACGAGCAGCGACATGCATTCGTGACGTCATACGTGAGCGCATGAGTTTTCACTTGGGATTTCGTTGTGTCATGCAGGCCGGCGACGGAGCACTTCACCGGGAAGGGATCGGTGATCGGCGGCTTGACGGTGGAGATCGTGCAGGCGGCGCTCAACGTGTCGCCGGAATTGGTGGAACAGCTCAGGACCAAGTACTGAACGCCGGATTTGATGAATCCGGTGATGGGTATTGTACGTCCATGTGTCCTCTCGTCTCTATACGTTTTCTGTTTTCAGCACAAAGTTAATTAGGCAGTGGCTACTGCTCCGGTACTGTTCAGTCTTGACACGTGAATAGTCTCTAAACAAAATAATTAATCGAAACCATACTGTAATTAGCTGAAGCTGAAACTACTTGTATGCAATATTATTATAAAGTACATTACGCAGCGTGGTGTAATGGTCCATTGTACTATCTGTACGCAACGAAAACAATGTGTCTATAGAGTGTTTGGACAATGAATAGGGTGTAGAAAAGAGGATCAGAAAATCAACAGTTCTTCCCTCTCTGCCATATATACCACCTTGAAGACAACGACTCATCTTCTTGGGTACTGCACACTATCAAAAAGAATATGAAAGGAGGTCCAGTGTTAGATCGGGCTAAACCAAGTCCTCTAAAGTCGTTAGTTGTCCTCGTCGCGTGGAAAGCCATGGTACGAGCGTAATGCAAGAATCTTCGGGCGCACCGGAGCTGCATGCGCCCAGCCGCAACTATCATCACAAAGATAAAAGGAATAAGCTGCAACGGGCAAAGGCGGGGGCGAGCCCCTTGCAGAGTTTATATCTCTGGAGACAAGGGTTAAATATGTTTGAACAACTTTTTCTGCTCTATCAATATATATACGATGCAAAGTTTGTGCCCTCTTTTCAAAAAAAGAAAGAAAACAATGTGCCGATTACCCTATAGTCTCCGTTGTATTATAAGATTGGCGGTTTTTGTTTAGGATAAAATTGGTGGTCTTTGTTTAAATGTTACTCCCTTCTTTCTAAGATATAAATACTTTTCGAGTAGAACACAAGTATTAAGGAGAAAGGTAAAATAAAATGACAAATGGTTGTAATCAGTTAAAATGATGTGTAGTTAAAATGATGTGGTAGATAGAGAAATTAAATAGGAAACGATTGTGGATGATTAGCGGTGAAAATATAGCTAGTATATTTTATTTTAAGACAAATTTTAAATGTTAATGCTAGCTAGTATATTTTAGGATGGATAAACAAACATTATTTACTTTCTTTACGCCAAATATATTTGACCGAAACCCAAGCGTGGGATCTGGATCAGTTGCAATCATAGTATTGACTGCAACTTAAGCAGTTGTAGATACTGCATTGGATCAAAACTAAACGATATATAGATTAGCTTGGTACTGTAGCAAAAGTGTTTGTAGCATAAAATATTGTTCGAGTTTTGTAGCGATGAATCTGTGCTTACTGATCATCGAAATGAGTGACTGAAAATACAAGCAGTCATATATATGGTGCAGCCGTACGTAGCTATATATGACTGCACAAGCCGGATCTCCAATCCACAAGCCTGTGCACGTTGATGTACGCGCACGCAACAAACACCGTACATCGATCATCCCCGGCGTGGCTAACGGTCGAAGTACGCGGACGTGTCACGTGCGTGGTGGGGCTTGATCGGCGAAGATGTCGTCGGTCGTTCGCCTGCTCGATCGATCGATCGGTCGCGTTCTTGCAGATATAGCTAGCTCTGATATGATCTGCATGTACGTCTTCCCTGTGGTTAGGCAAGGGTTACTGCTTTGCTTCAGTTCTGCTTCTGTAGCCACGCGAATCACGATCGTCTTAAAATAAGTTTTACCTTACCCCATCCAACAGGTCGGTATATTGTAGCTAAAATTAAGGTTCAAATTTTAGAAATAAGTTTTTTAAATGGTTCAATTTTAAATTAAAAAGTTTAAAAGTTTAAAATAATAGGAAAAAAAACTCTGCACACGGACACGGGAACTAACGGCCACGACGACTATGGCCTTGTTTAGTTGGAAAATAATTTTTAGGTTTGATTGTCACATCGGATATACAGACACACATTTCAAGCATTAAATGTAGTCTAATAACAAAATAAATTATCGATTCCGCTAGGAAACTGCGAGATTAATTTATTAAGCCTAATTAATCTGTTATTAGCAAATGTTTACTGTAGCACCACATTATCAAATCATGGTGCAATTAGGCTTAAAAGATTCATCTGGCAATTCAGTGTACTTTTTTTTTCTTTATCTACATTTAATACTCTATACATGTGTCCGAACATTCGATATGATAGATGAAGAGTTTTTGTTTTGTGAACTAAACAACGCCTATCTATAAATTGCGAGCTCCCCTCCTCGCGCTGGTCACAAAAACGCGGATCAGCTAAGAGCGATTTCTTCTTCTTCTTCTTCTTCTTCCAAAAAAAAACTTTTAAAACTTAGAATCTAGGATGAGGGTGCGGGAGGTCGAGTGTTAAACGTTAGTGCCATCGAGACTACAAGGTGTTGAGATGTCTAACGTGGCACCAAAGGCATACTCTCATCATCTCATAAAAAAATAAATCTAAAATAGGATGTGACACATCCTAATACTATGAATCTGGACAACCATTCGTCCAGATTCGTAGTACAATGTTATGCCACATTATGTTTTAGGCTTTTTTTATAGGATAGAGGAAGTACCTAACAAATTAAAGTGCAAACGCAGACAAGTGCTAACACGGGCACACACTTACCCTCTACCCTTATGAAGCTATGAATTTTGCCTTATCTATTGATAAACAAGTAAAATAGAGGAATTCAATTGACATATCTTGACATTAACGAAGTAGCCACCTATGTCTTGTTGTTGATTGGTACGTCGTCTATCATTAAAAAAATTAACCGTAAATATGAGGCACATATGTAAATCAGAACTTTGAACCTGAAGTAGGAAGGTTCTACTGTAAAAATTGTAACAAGTTAACCTACGCTCGCCTCGTGGTCTATTGTTTTAAAACCAAGAAAGAAACGACTAAAAGGATGTCTTTAAGAGTTTAGACAACGGGACCCTGTTAGAACAGGGACAAGAAGTCAAAACAAAATTGAATTGGTCCTTCGTGAACGAAAACATGAAGTTGTTTTTTTTTTTGAAAATTGAAAACATGAAGTTTGAGAGGAAATTATCCCAATTGAGTCCTGAAAACAAATTCCCCGTTCAGCAGCCAATGTCAAATGCCAGCTCGTATGGACATCTTCAGCGATCAAGTACCGACGTAGGCGGCGCCACACAACTGCACGCAAGGGAATTAACTAATTAATTAAGCTACTCCGTATTACGCACCGTAGCAACAACGAAATTAAGTTGAAAAACAGGTCACTACTATCCTCCATATATATATTTCTAGATAATATTACAGCAATGTACTATCCCCTATATGCTGGGGATGTGATGCTTATCATATACTCCATCTGTTTTATATTATAAGTCGTTTGATTTTTTAGTTAAACTTATAAAAAATATAACACTATTTTCAACACAAAACAAACATATTATCAAAATATATTCAATGTTAGATTTAATGAAACTAATTTAATATTGTATATGTTGCTAAATTTTAATATAAACTTGATCAAATTTAACAACGTTTGATTATAAAAAGGTCAAACGACTTATAATATGTAACAAGAGCAGGGTTTAACCTATTGGTTTGACCGATTGTATCGGGGTTGGGCGATATACCGAAATTTCGGTCCAAAATTTTGAGCAAAAATTTAAACAAATACTACCAAAATACATGAAAAATTAATAGAATTAAAAGTTTCGACTGAAATAATATCATATCTGAGGGGTCCGAAATGACTTAATTTTAGAAATTTCAGTCCGAAATTTTCAACCCTGAACGGGAGTATATATCTGACCAGAAAATGAAGTGGTTACCAAGTTTTCTACGTTAGCAAGAACACTGTGTGAACTGTCAATTCTTCAAGCCGGACGAGGCCAAAAATCCTTTAAATGAGATCAGATCTGCAGTTCTGCATCGCCGTGCGAGGAATGATTTGGCCGTCATCTGTAATTTGCAGACAGAAACGGAGCTTTCCATCGAACAAAATTTAATCTGACGGTGCGTTTGGTTTCCTTGCACACGGCACCCATTTGCCTATATAAATTGCGAGCTCTCCTCCTCGTGTTGCTCATAACGCAGATCAGCCAAGAACGGGTTCTTCCTCTTCTTCTTCGTGTTGTTGTAGCATTTGATTCGAGATATGGCGGCGCCTGACATGTCTCCCAAGGCCGGCAAGCCGCTCGTCCAGAATGACGCCGGCTCATACCTGGCGTGGTCCGGCAAGGACCAGCCGGCCCTCGCCGGCGAGAAGCTCGGGTGCGGCCTGCTCGTCCTGAAGCCCCTCGGCTTCGCGCTGCCGCACTACGCCGACTCCGGCAAGTTCGGCTACGTTCTTGGCGGCAGCGCGGTGGTCGGGGTTATTCCGGTGGGGGTGGACGCCAGGGAGAGGGTGGTGCAGCTCGAGGCCGGCGACGTGATCGCCATGCGCGCCGGGGAGGTCACGTGGTGGTACAACGACAAGGACGGTGGTGGTGGCGAGGATGTAACCATCCTGTTCGTGGGCGACACCGCCGGCGCCATCAGCCCCGGCGACTTCTCGTACTTCATCCTCGCCGGCCCGATGGGCGTCCTGGGAGGCCTCGACGCCGGCCTCCTCGCCACGGCGTCGGGGCTGACGTCGCCGGAGCAGGCGGCCACCGCCTTCCGCAGCCAGCCAGCCGTGCTGCTCACCAGGCTGAGCCGCAAGCTGCATGGCGTCCGCCCACGCGAGCACGACAGGCACGGGATCGTCGTGAACGCGGCGCGCGTGCCGGCGGACAGCAACACCGCGGCGCCGCTGCCGGGACGAAGATGTCACCGCGGCGCACCTGCCGGTGCTGGCGCAGCTCGGGTTCAGCGTCGGGCTCATGCGTCTCGACGCGGGGCGCGCGGTGCGCGGGCCCTGGGTGCTCCGCGACGCCGCAGCGCAGGCGGTGTACGTCGCCAGGGGAGCGGGCGCGTCCAGGTCGCCGGCGCCGGCGGCGCGTCGACGCTGCTCGACGCGGAGTCGCGGCGGGCAGCCTGGTCGTCGTGCCCCGGTACGGCGTGTCGCTCGCGGCCGCGGACGACGCCGGCGGCATGGAGCTGGTGTCGCTGATCAAAAGCCCCAGGTAACAAGACGAGCAGCGACATGCATTCGTGACGTCATACGTGAGCGCATGAGTTTTCACTTGGGATTTCGTTGTGTCATGCAGGCCGGCGACGGAGCACTTCACCGGGAAGGGATCGGTGATCGGCGGCTTGACGGTGGAGATCGTGCAGGCGGCGCTCAACGTGTCGCCGGAATTGGTGGAACAGCTCAGGACCAAGTACTGAACGCCGGATTTGATGAATCCGGTGATGGGTATTGTACGTCCATGTGTCCTCTCGTCTCTATACGTTTTCTGTTTTCAGCACAAAGTTAATTAGGCAGTGGCTACTGCTCCGGTACTGTTCAGTCTTGACACGTGAATAGTCTCTAAACAAAATAATTAATCGAAACCATACTGTAAATAGCTGAAGCTGAAACTACTTGTATGCAATATTATTATAAAGTACATTACGCAGCGTGGTGTAATGGTCCATTGTACTATCTGTACGCAACGAAAACAATGTGTCTATAGAGTGTTTGGACAATGAATAGGGTGTAGAAAAGAGGATCAGAAAATCAACAGTTCTTCCCTCTCTGCCATATATACCACCTTGAAGACAACGACTCATCTTCTTGGGTACTGCACACTATCAAAAAGAATATGAAAGGAGGTCCAGTGTTAGATCGGGCTAAACCAAGTCCTCTAAAGTCATTAGTTGTCCTCGTCGCGTGGAAAGCCATGGTACGAGCGTAATGCAAGAATCTTCGGGCGCACCGGAGCTGCATGCGCCCAGCCGCAACTATCATCACAAAGATAAAAGGAATAAGCTGCAACGGGCAAAGGCGGGGGCGAGCCCCTTGCAGAGTTTATATCTCTGGAGACAAGGGTTAAATATGTTTGAACAACTTTTTCTGCTCTATCAATATATATACGATGCAAAGTTTGTGCCCTCTTTTCAAAAAAAGAAAGAAAACAATGTGCCGATTACCCTATAGTCTCCGTTGTATTATAAGATTGGCGGTTTTTGTTTAGGATAAAATTGGTGGTCTTTGTTTAAATGTTACTCCCTTCTTTCTAAGATATAAATACTTTTCGAGTAGAACACAAGTATTAAGGAGAAAGGTAAAATAAAATGACAAATGGTTGTAATCAGTTAAAATGATGTGTAGTTAAAATGATGTGGTAGATAGAGAAATTAAATAGGAAACGATTGTGGATGATTAGCGGTGAAAATATAGCTAGTATATTTTATTTTAAGACAAATTTTAAATGTTAATGCTAGCTAGTATATTTTAGGATGGATAAACAAACATTATTTACTTTCTTTACGCCAAATATATTTGACCGAAACCCAAGCGTGGGATCTGGATCAGTTGCAATCATAGTATTGACTGCAACTTAAGCAGTTGTAGATACTGCATTGGATCAAAACTAAACGATATATAGATTAGCTTGGTACTGTAGCAAAAGTGTTTGTAGCATAAAATATTGTTCGAGTTTTGTAGCGATGAATCTGTGCTTACTGATCATCGAAATGAGTGACTGAAAATACAAGCAGTCATATATATGGTGCAGCCGTACGTAGCTATATATGACTGCACAAGCCGGATCTCCAATCCACAAGCCTGTGCACGTTGATGTACGCGCACGCAACAAACACCGTACATCGATCATCCCCGGAGTGGCTACGGGCCTACGGTCGAAGTACGCGGACGTGTCACGTGCGTGGTGGGGCTGGATCGGCGAAGATGTCGTCGGTCGTTCGCCTGCTCGATCGATCGATCCGGTCGCGTTCTTGCAGATATAGCTAGCTCTGATATGATCTGCAAGTACGTCTTCCCTGTGGTTAGGCAAGGGTTACTGCTTTGCTTCAGTTCTGCTTCTGTAGCCACGCGAATCACGATCGTCTTAAAATAAGTTTTACCCTACCCCATCCAACAGGTCTGTATTGTAGCTAAAATTAAGGTTCAAATTCTAGAAATAAGTTTTTTAAATGGTTCAATTTTAATTAAAATTTTTAAAAGTTTAAAATAATAGGAAAAAAAAACTCTGCACGCGACACGGGAACTAACGGCCACGACGACTATGGCCTTGTTTAGTTGGAAAATAATTTTTAGGCTTGATTGTCACATCAGATATACAGACACACATTTCAAGTATTAAATATAGTCTAATAACAAAATAAATTATCGATTCCGCTAGAAAACTGCGAGATTAATTTATTAGCCTAATTAATTTGTTATTAGCAAATGTTTACTGTAGCACCACATTATCAAATCATGGTGCAATTAGGCTTAAAAGATTCATCTGGCAACTCAGTGTACTTTTTTTTTCTTTATCTACATTTAATACTCTATACATGTGTCTGAACATTCGAGATATGATAGATGAAGAGTTTTTGTTTTGCGAACTAAACAACGCCTATCTATAAAATTGCGAGCTCCCCTCCTCGCGCTGGTCACAAAACGCGATCAGCTAAGAGCGATTTCTTCTTCTTTCTTCTTCTTGCTTGTTGTAGCATTTGATTTTAGATATGGCGGCGCCTGACATGTCTCCCAAGGCCGGCAAGCCGCTCGTCGACAATGACGCTGGCTCATACCTCGCTTGGTCCGGCAAGGACCAGCCGGCCCTCGCCGGCGAGAAGCTCGGCTGCGGGTTGCTCGTCCTGAAGCCCCTCGGCTTCGCGCTGCCGCACTACGCCGACTCCGGCAAGTTCGGCTACGTTCTTGCGGCAGCGCGGTGGTCGGGTTCTTCCGGTGGGGGTGGACGCCAGGGAGAGGGTGTGCGGATCGAGGCCGCGACGTGATCGCCATGCGCGCCGGGGAGGTCACGTGGTGTACAACGACGCGGACGGTGAGGATGTCACCATCGTGTTCATGGGCGACACCGCCGGCGCCGTCAACCCCGGCGACATCTCGTACTTCGTCCTCGCCGGCCGATGGGCGTCCTGGGAGGCCTCGACGCCGGCCTCCTCGCCACGGCGTCCGGGCTGACGTCGCCGGAGCAGGCGGCCACCGCCTTCCGCAGCCAGCCCGCCGTGCTGCTCACCAGGCTAGGCCGCAAGCTGCACGGCGTCCGCCCACGCGAGCACGACAGGCACGGGATCGTCGTGAACGCGGCGCGCGTGCCGCCGGACAGCACCGGCGGAAAGACGGTCACCGCGGCGCACCTGCCGGCGCGTCGCAGCTCGGGTTAAGCGTCGGGCTCGCGCGTTCGACGCGGGCGCCGCAGTGCGCGGGCCCTGGGTGCTCCGCGACGCCGCGGCGCAGGCGGTGTACGTCGCCCGTGGGAGCGGGCGCGTCCAGGTCGCCGGCGCCGGCGGCGCGTCGACGCTGCTCGACGCGGAGGTCGCGGCGGGCAGCCTGCTCGTCGTGCCACTGTACGCGGTGGCGCTCGTGGCCGCGGACCGACGCCGGCGGCATGGAGCTGGTGTCGCTGATCAAAAGCTCTAGGTAAGAGAAGTAATTTGTACACCTAGCTGTCATGACTCATGACATCTAAATGTATGGATGCCGGTTTAATAGTTATATAAAAATTGCATAAAATTTAATAAGATAGATTATGGTAATATAAGATACTACAAAAACATTTAGCAACGATGGGATATCATCTCGAGAGATAAAAAACATGCATTTTTCTCGTGCAGAAATATAAAAGTTTAAATTCAATCTACACACGAAAAAAACAGAATATCATATTTTATCTGTTTTGTATAGCTACTATTTAGTGTCTGATTTTTCTATTGTTTAAGACGATCATATAGCATGTGCATGCATGCATTAATTCGTGTGGGGTGCCGTACGTGAGCGCATGGGTTTTTCACTTGGACTTTGTTGTGTCATGCAGTCCGGCGATGGAGCACTTCACCGGGAAGGGATCAGTGATCGGCGGCCTGACGGCGGAGATCGTGCAGGCGGCGCTCAACGTGTCGCCGGAGTTGGTGGAGCAGCTCAGGGCCAAGTGAACGCCGGATCTGATTTGTCCGGTGATTGTGTGTGGCTGTCGTCTCGTGTCTGCGTGTCTTGTCTCCGGTGTTCGATCAGTCCGGACACTTGAATAATCTGAACCAAATAATTATAACAATCGAAACTGTACTGTAGTCTGTAATAATAAGCTGAAGCTGAAATTACATTTCACAACGTGGTGTTTATATATGTTGTGGTCCATTGAACTATTCTTGGTGTAAACAATGTACTATATATACTTGATGAAAAACAATGTGTTGATATTGAATATTTGCATCAGACTATGGCCGTGTTTAGATTCAAACTTTTTTTTTAAACTTCCAACTTTTTCGTCACATCAAATGTTTGGACATATGCATGAAGCATTAAATATGGACGAAAAAATCAATTGCACAATTTGCATGTAAATCGCGAGACGAATATTTTGAGTCTAATTACGCCATGATTTGACAATGTGGTGCTACCGTAAACATTTGCTAATAACGGATTAATTAGGCTTAATAAATTTGTCTCGTAGTTTACATACAGAATCTGTAATTTGTTTTGTTAATAATTCTTATTATCTTACTACTATCGATGGTGTGCGGTTAAAAATTGAAGTACAACCCTGTGATCATGTTTAATTGGATTTTTTTTTTACTTCAGCGTCCTTCAAAGTTTTGTCCAATTAGAGGGCAGTAGTAGAAATTGAAAAGTGTTGTTGAGACCAAGAAAAATGCGATGGACGATCGGACTGACGCCACGTATACGTCAATTCCAGGATCGATCGACTCTGAAGTTTAGTTCACACTAAAATTGAAAGTTTGGTTAAAATTGGAATGATGTGATGAAAAAATTGAAAGTTTGAAGAATTATTTTGGAACCAAACACGGCGCTATCTCTCCTCCAAAGTCCAAACGTTTCCATTCATATGTACCGTACATACGGGAAAAAAAGATTAACACAGCTTTGTCTGTTATACTCCCTCCTTCCAAAAGTCTAAGCCCTATTTCTTTTTCACCAAGACCAAACTATAATTAATTCATTTATCATGTGACAAAACCAATGAACACGCAATCAATAAGTACTAAAATGACTTGTTGGGTTCTGATCAAAGAATTCAATATAACACATAGTGCCTAAAAAAGACTTAGCCTTTTGAAAAAAAACCAAAGAATGAAATATGACTTGAACTTTTGGAAGGAGGGAGCTGAGTATGTAAAATACTCCATCAATAGTAAAATATAACAACTTTTATATTTCAGAATTTTTCCAAAAATATAATAAGTTCTCTCCCTAACATTATTTTTTTCAACCAATCGCAACTCAAACCATTCAATTTATTTACATACATCTACTTCTCAATCAATCATAGCTTCTCTCGTTAAATTCTATCAATTTTTTCAATAAATCGTTCCAACCTTAAATTCCTTTTATATTCTGAGACGTGGGTGGTACGTGTACTGCACACACATTATATATCTACACGTGCATATATGCACGTCGACGTTACTTCAGTCGCCACCACGCGGCACGTCTCTATACACGCAGCGGTCGAAGTACAAACGGGTCGCTTTGGGCCTCTTTGTACCATGGATGATCGATCGAGCTGAGTATCCCCCTGATGCGGACGCGCACGGTGGGCCTCGATCGCCGAGATGTCGCCCGGCCGATCTGATCGAGGCGTCGTAGTTGCATGAATATAGGGTGGGTGAGCCACCAATTCTCTCGCACAAGTGTCACCGATACATTGTAAATCCAATCAAAAATATAAAGTGGTCAAATCAAGATAGTAGAATTAGAGATTGGGAACAACAATCTAGGGAAGGCGGAAGCATGATATTAGGATTAGAGAAATAGAAAACAGGGGAGGCAGAACTAGAGGAGGAAGAAAGTCATGGCATAACTAAGTTTGGGTCTGTTCGGCTGCTTGTTACAGCAGCCAGCAGCTGAACAGACCCTTTTGTTGGAATTAATGAATGGGCCTTAGCCCACTCGGAGATTAATTCTTTGGAAAATCACAAAAACCCACCTCATGGGATGGCATGCATGTGGAGTTTAGTACCACCTTGCTTATTCTAAGAGAGGGGGACCTCCTTAAAAGGGAGGATGTCCTCCTAGCCACTTGAAGCATGTGTGGTGGAGAGAAGAGGGGAAACACGCGCGCGCTCGCTCGGAGAGCAATCCGCACGGCCCATATCAACCGCCGGAAACGAACATTGCAGCCCATAGAACACCAGTGCTCACCAACGTATCGCATGGCCATGGCCCACAAATTTCCGACCACCGATGGCGCGAGCGGCCCATTATCCTCGTCGGTCGCCGGCACGCCGCAACGTCTCAGCCCTCCACGCCGCCCGTCACCGCACCACGGCGACGGCCACGGCGGTGCACGTCTCCTGTTCGTTTCTGCACGTAATTTGTGCGTGGAGTACGTGGTTTTTCCAATGGAGTGTAGTGCCAGTCTGCCGCGTTTATCCAGAACGTTTCATTTTTCTAATACGCCCCGTTCTACTACTAGACGCAATTAATACCAACAAGGGCCTGACAGGTGCGCGCACACGTGCCGCATCGACCAGACAGCCACTTTACGACTAACTACGCAATCAGTGCGGCCTGGCCCATCTCCAGCCACCCACCCACCGGCCTAAACCACGGCGGCCCATTTCAACACGACCACACAAACTTAAAAGGGCACAAACTAATGCAGCATATAGCGTACAGTTGACTAGTGGTCCGCCTGGGTTCCGGTCCCACAAGTCAGCGAAACAAAGTGATTCAAATCGAATAGTAGTAGTAGCAGATTATAATAAAAGTTATTACAATTAGGGCGAAAGGCAATTATAATTTCTAATTGCGGTGTGATTAGGTTAATTAGCACCGGGATCTCTCTCCTTTCTCGCGGCGGTGGCGGAACGGTCACTTCTCTTCTTCAGTTCTTCACCCGACGCAACAATCCATCGCTGAATCCACCTCGTTTAAAAAGGCAAAGCGTAGCCTTAGCTTTCCTCCCTCTTGCTCGCCGGCGGCGGAGAAGGGGTTCGAGTGAGATAGAATCCGGAGGAGGAGGAGGAGGAGGAGATTGCGGCGGCCGGACGGCGGCGGATCGGTCGATTGATTGGTTGGTTGGTTGGGTTGATCGATGGCGTTCTTGGGGAACGGCTACTTCTCGTCGGGGTCGGAGGGGGAGGACGAGGACGAGGGGATGGAGGGGTACCGGAAGGGAGGGTACCACGCTGCCAGGCCCGGCGACCGCTTCGCCGGCGGGAGGTTCGTCGCGCAGCGGAAGCTCGGCTGGGGGAACTTCTCCACCGTCTGGCTCGCGTACGACACCCTCCTCAACGTACGCCTCTCTTGCCGCCCCCGATTCCTCTCTTGCTTTCCATTTCTTGTCTTGCTTTTTTTTCCCTTTCCCCTCTTTGCCTGTTCTTTGGGCGACGTTTGCCCACTCGATGCTCTGTTGGTTTGGTTTGGTTCGGTTGCTTTTGGATTTTGGAAACTTCAGTTGAGGTCGTTGGAAGCTTTGCTTTTTATCTGAAACTGTGCGTTCTGTCTCTTATCTCCTGTTCATCGACTGATTTGTGTTTGGTTTCACTTCTTCTTTTGGTACAGATTTCTGAAATGCTCTGCAGCCATTTGTTTGTTTCTGATGAAAAAAAGGGGAAAATTTTCCTACATGTTTATATTGTTTCTACCGCACGTGTACTATTCCGATTCGTGCAAAAAAAAAAAAGTTCTTTTCTCCATCACAAATATAGCAGTTGTATGGTGCAACCAATATATCATGAGTTGTCAATTTGAGTTTTGCAAGTCCGAATTTTGCAGAGATTTGTCGCTCTCAAGATCCAGAAGAGCGCGAGGGATTACGCACAGGCGGCACTCCACGAGATTGAGTTGCTGTCGGCGATAGCCAAAGGTGACCCGACAAATTCCAAGAATGTTGTGCAATTGCTAGACCATTTCAAGCATGCTGGCCCAAACGGACATCACGTTTGCCTGGTCACCGAGTTCCTCGGTGACAGCTTGCTAAGGTTGATACGGTACAACCGGAATAAGGGCATTGGTCTGAGCAGAGTCAAGGAAATCTGCCGATCAGTGTTGGTCGGTCTTGATTACTTGCACAGAGAGCTCGGCATCATCCACACGGATTTGAAGCCGGAGAATGTTCTTCTTGTATCGACAATAAACCCATCGAAGGACCCAGTGCGCTCTGGGTTCACACCAATTCTTGAGAGAACTGTGAGCAACCAGTACAGCGGGTCAGTAATTAGTTTCAGTGAGAAGATGCTTAAGATGCGGGCAAGACGCGCTGTCGCCAAGATTTCACTGAGGAGGGAGTCTCTTGGTGGAGTTGCAGCAGAGATGGAGAAGGAGAGAAGCCTGGATGGTATTAGCTTGAAGTGCAAGATTGTTGATTTTGGGAATGCCTGCTGGGGTAGTCAGCAGCTTGCTGGTGAAATTCAGACAAGGCAGTACAGAGCTCCTGAGGTTATCATTGGTGCTGGATACTCATATTCTGCTGATATGTGGTCATTTGCTTGCATGGCCTTTGAGCTTGCAACCGGTGAAGTGCTGTTTGCTCCCAAGACTTGCCAGGGCTGTAGTGAAGATGAGGTAAGAAACTGTTATTTATGTTGTTTAATTTCAACTTCTCAAGAATATCATCCTATGTCTTAGTATTCCTGCTAGTTCTGATGATAATCCAGGCATACAAATATGCATCAATATGTCACACAATCCCTTGCAACATACGACATATTAACCAAATAATAAAATGCTTCTAAAAGCATCTGCTAGGGCCTTGGCCTCTTGGGCCACTTCATCAAACAAATGTGCAAGCAGTTATCATGAAAGATGCACCCAACCTGACAAGCACCAACCTAGCTACTGAATCTTTAGAAAAATGAAAAATGAATTTATTGGGTCCACACTCTTACTCAGTAGTATTCAAATTAACTTAACCAACTTCTGATCTGCAGAAGTTGATGGTGAAGGATATCATGTGATGTTGCTATTTGAGCAGTTTTTATCATCTTGCAAAGTCACTTTCGTTTCAATATCAATTTCCGATTAAAAGTACTGAACCTATTAAATTTTTTCGCATAAAAGGTACCAGCCAGGATACTAGGACTGTTGTGCAGTGTAAACTGCATCGTAATATGTACTGGGACAAATTGATCTGTGTTGTTATTGTATTGAAGAAAAAAGGAAATTGTCCTCTGTTCTGATTCTGTTAAATTCATACTTATGAAGAAAAATATCTAACTGAGAAATTCCTCTTGCCAGATATAACGCACTGGTACATATAAAGTACCAACCGGTGATCCTTGTCCTATTAAAAATAACTGCAGCTAAAACTTATGTTACTGCCTGCTTGATTGCTCTGTTAAAGTGAACTTGATATCATGCCTATGTAAGATTGTCTGACACATTGATGCACATTGAATTAACTAATCAGTCAACTTCACTACTTCTTACTTCGATATAAAATCTACTGGCATAAAAGTGTTATAGTCAATCAATCACCTCATCATTCTGTTGGTATTCTTTTATAGGATCACTTGGCTCTGATGATGGAAACCCTTGGAAAGATGCCTAAGAAGGTTTGGCAAGTTTCTCCCTATACTGCATCTATCTTGATGTTTTTGAGTTTTCTCTAATCCTTCTGTTCTGTTTCAGATTGCTAGCTCAGGTACTCGTTCAAAGGATTACTTTGATCGGCATGGAGATTTAAAGAGGATCAGAAGGCTGAAGTTCTGGCCTCTAGAACGTCTACTTGTTCAGAGATACAATTTCACTGAACCTGATGCCCAAGGTTTAGCTGATTTTCTTCGTCCAATTCTAGATTTTACTCCTGAAAACAGACCCACAGCTGCAGCTTGCTTGAAGAATCCATGGCTTAACTGATTCGACGATACGGTGACTTTTGAAGCCTAACAAGTAGAAGCTTATACAAGCTATGTTGACTATCAATTACTCGTTTGACTGAGAATGCAGAGAATTATGCCCTTGGTTCTTTGCCTTCTGCAAGCTTTCTGCTAGCTTGGAGAGCTTGGTTTTTCTGATGCAGCTCAGTTTTCATAGCGCAAACAGTAGACACCCTCACCATCTGGATATTGATAGCAAAGATGTTGGGGGTATCATCAGAGTGATTCTTGAGCTCAAATTTCCTTTTTCTTTTATGAAATGCTTGACCATCATCATGTATCTGGATGTAGTAGCAGAATTTCCATTAGTGTGTTTTGGGTGTGGAGCTAGTGAAATTCTAATTAACGTCAGCATGTGCGCTGGCCTGAATTCTGTCGGCTGTGCCTCGTGTTGATGTAAAGATAAGTATTTGCTAATGTGATCTGGGCCATCTGGCAGTGGCTACCAAACTTTTTATCTTTTGGTTGAGAAAGAAAGAGCAGTTCCAGTGCAGTTGTGCATCGATTCCTTTTGCTCAATGGATTCTGTGCTGTAAAGTTGCTTACTGGTTCAGAGCCAGCGTGCTCCGTTGCAGTTTGCTTGCTACTGCAGTTTTTATCTGTGATTCGAGCTGTAACCTGTCCCGTACACGTTTTCTGAAAAAGAGAGGCATTTGCGTTGTTTGGTGAGGAAATGGGATTATATGATAAGAAGTTAAGAACCTTTTTAACTGGTGTATCTGCAACAGTTTTGTGCCAACTGCTGAATCGCTAAGCAAGCGAGATGTAATGTTGTGCACTCATATTTGAAATTTATATTTGTCAAATGTGACAAGTCCAGGTGACCAGGTGGAGTTTTACTCCGGTTAGCTTAAATTCTGGTTGCATCCCAATCAACTGAAAAATGAAGGATATTAAGATTGCACAAATGAAAAGCACTAGTAGTAATTTTTGAACTAACACGTCACAAAAAAGAGAAGAGGGAGTATGTAACTGTTGAAAAAGTAAGTTCATGATATTAAAAATTCACGAGTAAAATGCACCAGCGGTACTTAAACTTGTTGGGAGGTTTCACTTAGGTTCACGAACTTGCAAAACGCACATCAAGGTCCCCTAAACTTGGTTTATTGTATCATCCCGGTCTAAAGCCGCGTTTGACGGTCGTCTTGCTTACGTGGCACACCACGTGAACGATGACATGGATTTTTTAATATTTTTTTATCCCTTCTTCCTTCTTTGGTGCAACTCTTACTCTGAGATTCTTGTTGCATGAAGCTCGAACCATAGCAAACACTTCAGAGATTCTGGATGATACAGAGTGATGTTGTTGCTCCGCTCCTAAAAAATTACACTAGAGCGGCATTCCCACTGCTTTTCAGCACCGCTCCACCATCGAGTAGGAGCTAATACCAAACAAACCCAAGTAGGCAAGTACCACTGTACCAGTAATGAACTAATGATACAATTTTTAGCCCTTGTAAATATCCAAATCCAAAACTTCACTTATTTGTGCGGCCCAATAGGACCGATTTTGCTTGGAGTATAGTATGGCTTTGGGTGGGCCGGATCCAGCCCAATTAATGGCTCATTCGCCCGGAAGAAAAGCTGGGCTTCTTTTTCAAGAAGAAAAAAAGCAGAGGAAAATTTCTTCTTGCCGACGACGAGGCGGCGGGCGGCCACTCCAGTGTCATTTGCCCGCCTCACCTCCACTCTCTCCATCTCTCTCCTCCGGCGAAGGCGCGGTGCGGCGGCGTTCTCCCCCCGCCTCGTCGCCTCCTCGCGCGCGGCCGCGGCGAGCCAGGCTCGGAGGCGGCGGCGTTGACGGGACGGCCTCCTCTCCTCTCCTCCCCGACCACACCCTACCTTCTCCCCCGCGCGGCCTCCTCGCGCGCACGGCTGGGAGGCAAGCCAGGGGCGACGCGGCCGGCCTCGCTCCGCGCGGCTCCATCTCGGTTCCAGTCGAATTGGAGGTATCCATTCTCCCTCTCTCTCTCTCTCTCTCTCCTGCTGCCTCGCGCCACCTCATGAGCCGGCGTCCGCCTCTGATGCTGCAGATTCTGAAATTTTTGGTTAACACTGGTGTCCAATTCTTCAATCTCAAGTTGGGGTTTGATCCCCGACCACCCAAACCTAGACCGAAGGGTAGATGCAGGATCGTACTAGAGACTGTTGAGTTGCTGCAGAATTTAACCTCTGGATAGGTAGTTTGTGCAGTTTGGAATGGGATGGACAGTTTTGGGCATGGGTTACGTTAGGTGTTTGTCCTAGGGGGGAACTGATCGTTTGTTGGGTTCGTGGTGGCTACTCCATCAATGTAAGTGGAAGGATACTGTGGCTTCCTACTTCTATTATGTTCATGGTGCCTGCTCATTTGATCTGACATCATGTTCACTTCTTCAAGCAACCTATCTAAGTGTACATTTGACGTTTCTGGAAGAAACCTCTGATCTTGTCTACTGTTTTTCTTGGATAAGTTTGGCTGCCAACAGTTGCTGATTGTACTATTCCCCCAGAATGCTTAAATGCAGACAATAAAACGGTTGCCGAAAAGTGTCCATAGCTCGTTGCGCTCAAGCATTGTTCTATTTGACCTATCAAGGGTTGTTGAGGAGCTGGTATATAATAGCATTGATGCAAATGCGAGCAAGGTATTACTTTCACATACAAAAACGGCAAACTATTATGCATGCAGTATCTTCAGTGACATAAGTTTTCTTTTTTATTCATTTCAGATTGACATCTCAGTGAATGTCAGAGCATGTTTTGTTAAAGTGGAAGATGATGGTATGTCTTTATAGCTTTGTACCTTATGTTTTAAATTTCTTACTACTGGTATTTGCTTTTAGAATAGTGTTTCCTGATGCAACTATTGCAGGCTGTGGTATTACTCGTGACGAACTGGTTCTTGTAGGAGAAAAATATGGTAAGTTAAAACTTCTACTATTATTTATACATTTTCGTTTACTCCCTATACTCAAAACTGCTGTTTTTGTCATGTTAAACAATGAGGGTGCATTGTTGCAAGCTCCTTCACTTGTTGAAGCAGGCCTTCTGGATGCTTATCTGATTTCTCTAATGTCAGAATAGAATTATTATCTTACAGAAAAGAAAAGGTGAATACATGATTTGCTTAGAATTAGATAGTAATAATGGAAACAGTATCATTCTGTGATATTTGACATCGATTATTGATATTGAAAGCAGATGTGTTTATTGCTATTTTTTACCATCAGATATTTTTATTGTTACTCGTATAGATTGATGGTCGGTAAATGCAAGCACTGTGTTGTTTTTGCTGCTGATGTCAAGTAACTCTGGTCTGTTTCCAGTGATGCTTTATGCAAATCTTCATTAGGTGCATAAGGATTTCAAGACAATATATCTTTGATTTCTCACTTATGGGTCATGAGAAGTTAGTTGCATTAATACCTGTTGGCAGGTGTGAATTTACTATTTTGTTTATTATGTTTATTCACCGTTTCTTTGCAACCAAATATATTTTGATGTGCTGTCCTCAGGGTACAAAATAATTAGTTGTCAGTGGGTAGGATTATAGAAACCCCTTTATTTATTAAGCTTTTGTATTTTGTTAGATTCATTCTTTTTTTAAGACTTGTTAAACGTATATCCACCACCTTAATTACAGTAACCATTCACTCTTGTTTTCAATGCGCTAATAATTTATAACTCTTTTATTCCATAACAGCAACATCCAAGTTTCATAATGTCATGGTTCATGGGGAACCTAGTTCCAGAAGTTTTGGATTAAATGGCGAAGCACTCGCATCACTCTCTGATATCTCTGTTGTTGAAGTCAGGACAAAAGCTCGCGGGCGACCAAATTCATATTGCAAGATAATAAAGGTAGTTTACACACTTAACCTTTTAAAATCTCAGCATAATCTTGAATTCTTGATACATACTTCCATAGCGTATCTGAATTCTTCTGGCAAATATACAGGGATCCAAATGCTCACACCTGGGAATAGATGAGCAGAGGGAAGTTGTTGGAACCACAGGTACATTTTTACTCTACATTTAAAGATCAAGAAAATAAAATTTTACTCTAGTCGTGTATTCATGTGTGGGATGTTTACATTTTTTGCCATATTATATAAGCTACGTATCATAATGTTTTTCATTTTTGTGTAGTTATTGTTCGTGAGCTTTTTTACAATCAACCTGTACGCAGGAAACAAATGCAATCTAGGTAAATCATGTTATCTTTTTCATGTGTACATGTTTCTTACAATTCACAATTTTGTTGGAAAGAAGATTTGATTGTCTTTCTCAACATTATGTTTTTGTAGTTGCAAAAGAGAACTACATCTTGTGAAGAAGTCTGTTCTGCGAGTTGCACTCATTCATCCACAAGTTTCACTTAGACTTTTTGATATTGAGAGGTAGTCTATTGTGCTACACTAGCCATTTTTATTTTACCAATACCTCGTGAGAAAGTGTATCTATTGACATATCCTTTTTATGTATGTAGCGAAGATGAGTTGCTATACACGATTCCTTCATCCTCCCCCTTGCCTCTTGTATCAAACATTTTGGGGAAAAATGTCTCCAGCTGTCTTCATGAGATAGCTACCTCTGACAAGCATTTTGCTCTTTCAGGGCACATCTCCAGACCAACAGATGTGTTCTGTAATAAGGTAACATTTATCATATAAGTTGTGGGTTGTTGAACAAAAGTTTGGCAACATGTATTCAGCAAAGTGTGTTTTTCCTCTGTAGGATTTCCAGTACTTGTGTATCCTACAATCCAGTTCTTCACTGTCTATTTCATAGTTTCATATACCATTTTTCTGAAAGCTTTAGTTGGGAGATATCCTTGACTTTCCAAAGATATCAACTCAAGATTCGTCAGTAAGAGCCCAATCCACAATATGCTCAATAACCTGGCATCTAGTTTTCAATCTTCTGCAAGAAATGAGGAAATTGATGTTCGGAGTAAGAAGAGGCAGAAGAATGAAGTCTACCCTGCATATCTGCTAAACTTGTGCTGTCCTAGATCAAGCTATGATCTACATTTTGAGCCTTCACAGACTATTGTGGAATTCAAGGTGATCCATTACACATTTATGCTTTTTAATTCCCTTCTTTTTCTGGTAAAGCTTCATATGTAAACAACTGACCGGATAAAAGTGGTTTGGGCTTTTTTCTGGGGTGGGGGGTGGGGGGAGGGGGGGGGGGGGGGGGGGGGGGGGGAGGGGGGGGGGGACATGTTGATTGTACCTTCATTTCTATTTATTTTAAAAGCAAATTTGCTTTCTTATAGCTTTATAGCTTGACATTCATTTCCCATTCTTTTTATGGTTTTTCTACTCTTTAGGATTGGCAAACTGTCATGTATTTCTTTGAACGAACTATCACAGACTATTGGAAGAAGCATGCACTCAACTGCCAGAAGGTTAGAAAAATATTTACTTCCGTGATGATGTCTTCCCTGAACAATTTTGAAGTCTGGAAGCTGTTGATTGAATGATTTTCTTATTGTTATCCTTGTCTATTGTAGTGAAAGCTATTGGCAATGATACCTGCGTGCCTTTGGAAAGAGATGGTCAGTGATTTAGTGTACATGATTCTCTTTCTCTTTTGATTCGTCTGCCTTGTGAGCTTTGGTCACGTGTTGTTTTTGCAGTGAAATCAAGTCAGGAACTGTTAAGGCATCATGGTGTGCAGAAGAAAGAAGATGTCGCTGAATTGTACCAAACAGCTCTGCAGAAGAATACAGTAGAAGAGACATGAATTTTGATACAGCGGCCCCAGCAGAACCTAAAGACAATTATCTTTCTTTGGATATGGAGCCATCCACATGGCGTGTCTGCTATGACCAGATCAGTGATGCATACCACACAGATGATGTTGCTAGGAATGGTCGGAAGTTTGGTCATAAGCAAATATGTTCCCTTCAAAGTAATAGTTATCAGTGGTTAGAGGACGGCTCTTCCCTGTTAGAAGACTCTGATCTTTCAAGTGCTAACCCAACTATTTGTAAAATGCAAAAGACAGAAGATATATTCCATGGGCATGCATATTCTGGTAAGTTTGGACTGCTACAAGATGCAGAAATTGAAATCGGTCCAAAAATAAACTCCAAGAATATTGCTTTGAATCTCCCAATAAACCGAACGAATGACCTGTGATTTTGTGCAAAAGAAAACCAATATAGAGGCACACATTTCAGGCCGTGATGGATTCTATGTTGATTTTGATAAATTGAACGAGGACTGTCTACTCAATGAGATATCAAGACAATCACTGATTTCCTTCCCTCAAATGCCACACTTTAATGATGGATTCTGTCCTGAGGACGTTGGCTCCTCCAAGAGTTCCTGTAGTGTCATGAAAAAGTCTAGTAAAAGGCAAAATAATGCTAATGCAATTGCCCAGATGAAGTTCCATGATATGCAAGCAGTTTGCGAAAGTGATTACATGGAATAGGTCCTTCATCAAGGATACATGCGGCCTTCATTTCTTTCATCCATTCTTGTTGGCTGATACACCTCGCAGTCACAGTCGTCCAAGGATTGACTTGGAATTGCATGGAAGGTCAAATGAAAGCATTAACAGTTGGAACTGTGAAAATATTGGCACTGATTATGGATTTACTTCAGACAGGTTTAATATTGAATCATCAATGATTTTTGAAGGAAGCAAACATCTCAATAACTTTGGCAATGGAACTCAATCTCCTAGTTACTTCAATCATGAATATTGTTCTGTCGGTCAGTTTGCTTCCAAACAGGATCGGATACCCTTGAAATCAAAACATGATGCAAGAATGTCATATGATATTTCTCCTGAGAAAAGTTCTACTGGTTGTCATTTGAATGTTTCTTTTTCCCAAGTGGCAAAAAGCAGCAAGCTTACTGAAGATCAGTATGGATGCAGTCAGAGGCCCAGGCTTTCCAGAGGTAGATATAGGAGTCGTTCTGCACCACCATTTTACAGAGGCAAAATAAAAATCCCTCGATTAAACGAACCGCTAACCAAATTGACTACAGAAGGTGGTAAAGATACCACTGTTATCGACTCAGGAGGTACGTCTTCTCACAGCCATGGCAAATCTTTATACTGCTCTGTCATAAGCGATAAGTTTGTATCTTTTATACTAGATGCAGATATCACACCTGTTCAGGAGTATACATCACATATGAATGCAACCCAGCCTATTCCTGAGACCTTTAGCAATGAGTTTTCTGACCTAAATTTCGGGTATGCTTCTTTTGCTTGTTGCCATACTACTGAGAATGTCTTACTCTTTTTTTATTTTTTTCATAAACCTCTTACTATGTACTTGTTTTTGCCATTTTCTTAGCTTGAAGGGAAATGTCAAAATGTGTGAAGAGAAATGTTCTGATGAACTTGAAGATTCTACTGCTTCAGATGAAATAACAAAATGGCGTGATGACTCTGACCATCATGTAGTTGAGCATTTTGTGCTAAGAGTTATATCAGTGTGCACCATTTTCTGTGCTCATGATTTTATCTCCCTGTGTAGGTTTCGGAGTTGCAACATGGTCCTTTTGAACACGATGATGATGTACTTAGCATTTCTTCTGGGCCCTTACACCTCTCATGCGTTGTTCTAGTTCCTGAATGTATTGATAAAAATTGCTTTGAGGAGGCAAGAGTTTTGTTGCAGCTGGATAAGAAATTTATTCCCGTCATATCTGGGGAAGTACTACTCCTTGTTGATCAGGTCTGTAGTCAAGTATGTCATTTGTGGAAAAAAGTTAAATTTAGGAGTATTCTCTCCATTCAAAAGTCTTAAGACATATTTCATTTTTTGGTTTTTTCAAAAGTCTAAGGCCTATTTGTAATCTTTATGTGCTAAATTAAATTGTTGACCGGAACCCAAGAAGCCATCTTAGTACTTATTGGTTGCATGCATGTGTATACTTCATTGGTTTTGTCACATGGTGGACGAGTTAATTACTCCTTCATCTTTGTGACAAAAGAAATAGGTCTTAGACTTTTTGGATGGAGGGAGTATCATTTAGCAGTTTGTTTATATTATTTTGTGGTAATAGTCATGTTGTGGAGATGAATTCTGTTGGATTGCTTGTTGCATTTGATGACCGCGATACAATACACTACTTTTTTTTTCTTACTGTTTAGAATTGACTAGTCATAGGAGATGTTTGACCTTTATGTATATGATGCTTGAGCACATAAAATGTTTGAAATATATGCGGGATACCAGAAACTTGTTGGGTTTTTTCTTTCTTTAAACATGAAGAATTCATTTCTTATGTTCACATACTATATGAAGTAGGCAGTGTGTATATGGTGACAAAGGTACTTATCGGAAAGATTTTAGTAACTTACTCCTTGTTCTTACTATTTTACAGCATGCAGCTGATGAAAGGATACGTTTGGAGGAACTCCGTCGAAAGGTTGTTTAACTTAAGTTGACCAGGAATGTTCATAACATTGTTTCCCCTCTTTCATACTCACTTTGTTTGGGTTTACAGGTTTTATCAGATGATGGCAGAGGGATTACTTACTTGGACTCTGAGGAGGACTTAGTACGTCAGTTTATACTTTATAGCAGTTGGCATCTGCTGCACTGTGTTAATAGCTTAATATAATATATCTAAGAGAATTATTTTGAGATTAAGATAAGTTTTCTTTGAACACTAGGATGTGTTGTTTGATCTTCTATCATCTATTTATTTGTCAGGTTCTCCCTGAGACTGGATTTCAATTGTTCCAAAAGTATATGCAACAGATCCAAAGTTGGGGCTGGATCATCAACAGTACTAATTCCTGTGAATCATTCAAAAAGTAGGTGCTTGACAATCATGTGAATGAAAAACTTTCTTTTGTGTACTTAGCCTTCGGTGCTATTTTATCAAGGTCTTCTTGCACATCTTCTAGTTATGTTCATTTGAATCTGCTTCTGTAATTAAGACAATCTGAGCCTTCTAGTGCTGTTTAGGTTGCACAATTGTAGTTTGTGTTTATCATACCTTCAGCTTCTTATAGTATAAGAATAGTCAGTTCAGAAGGTCACATGAATTTCTTCAATTAACATTTGGTGATAACATGTTATGATGCTTTTGGATGGTTCAGTCCATCATTCTCTACCTATTGTGAAGGAGCAAAAAGCTGTTTACCCCCTTTGTATACACTAGAATATAATAATTGACACATACCATTTACTTTATATTTTAAAGGAACATGAACGTTCTGAGGAGACAATCGCGCCGTCTTACTCTTGCTGCTGTGAGTAACCTTTTCTGCGACTCACATATACTCAACCTCTTTGCAATAGCTACTTATCGTACCACCCCTGCAATCTGTCTAGGTGGTCTGTTGCTTTGTACCTGTGTTGATTATATGCTTATTTCTATGGTAAAAGTTAGTTTGATACTTTGATATCCATGAAATGTCCAAAAGTGTTTCAAAAGAATATAGACAAGCTTCAAACACTATATTTCTTTGAAACCTTCAGGCCATGCTATGTTTCTTAAAAATAAGGGAAAAATATTTAATAAGGGATACTTGTTCTCATTGGGTCTGGTAATTAGCTGTTTTTTATGCAATTTGCTATCTGTAGCCATTTATGTTGTAGTGATCTAGTTAATCATTGTGTACATTTTTTTTTGTTACTGCTATTTGAAGCGCAAATATTATCAGGAGTGGCTGTGGATATGCAATTGTCTTTTTTATATATTGTTTTTCTATGCATATTATCCTAATGCTGTTACAAATATCTGGCGAAATTTTCTCAGAATTTGCAACACATGTTATTGTGCCCTCATCATGTACCCTGCACAGGTTCCATGTATTTTGGGCGTCACTTTAACAGGAAAAGATCTTATGGACTTCATTCAGCAGGTGATTTATTCCGCTACACTTCATTTTAAGTTATGAAACTCATTAATTTAGGTCAACATTAGTCAAATTGTTTGGATATGTAATGCTTTTTCTTGACAGTGTATTTGTACACTGTTAGATGTAGGTCCCGTGTCTTAGAAAATGCTAGTTCGGAAGGAAGATAAAACTGCAGGGAAATGATTTGTTATTCTAACTGCAGAGTTTTCTTATGCATTGCTATTTTTTCCAGCTTGATGACACAGATGGGTCGTCAGCTATCCCCCCAGCGGTCATCCGTATTCTCAATTTCAAGGCTTGCAGAGGTAAACCTTATCTCTCTCCTTTTGTTCAAAAGTATTCACCTCTGACTCAAAAGCGGCGCCCTGATGTTTGTTCATGGTTGACCTTAGGTGCGATCATGTTTGGCGATCCTCTGCTACCATCGGAGTGCTCTCTGATTATCGAAGAACTGAAAGCAACATCTCTATGTTTCCAGGTACCATCGAAATGCTACAATTTCCAGATCTTATTCTTACTGTTATCTAAGCCATTGGTTTACTGATGAAAGCTCCATTAATAAACCATTAGTAGTGTCTAATCAAGGTTTTTCTTTGTTTTTTTTTTCCTGGCAGTGTGCTCATGGACGTCCGACCACCGTGCCGATTGTGAACGTCGCATCTCTCCGCGGCGAGTTGGCGAGGCTCGGAGCGGTGAACGGAAGGCAAGAAGAGACCTGGCATGGTCTCTCGCACCATGGACCCAGCCTTGAACGTGCTCGAACGCGCCTCAGAGAACTGAGAAAGCTACGTTGTGGCCTGTAGCTGTACAACAGTACAAGATGTAGGATCATATAGAGGGTAAATAGTCCAAAAGAAAAGGAGAAGTGTTGCATAGTGCTTCAATAGGAAGCGGCTTCGTAGCTTGCAGAGATAGAGATGCCATTCGTTCACGAAGAATAGGTAAAAATGGCCATGAGCCGTGTTGTACAAACCATTGTGATTTGTGAAGGCCATTCTCACCCTGTAAATATATGACTATTTTTCGCAGTTTTCAGAGCAAAAGTCAAGTCCGGCTCTCTCTTTTTTTTTTTTACAAAGCAAAAGGTAATAAGCTTAACAGCTTGGGCTCCTTTGAAACAAATGAATTTTATATGAACTAACTTGATTGCTATAAAATTTATCTTACAAAGTCCGCCTTAACAAGGTTTTTGCCTTTCTTTTCAGATGATGACAAAAGTAGAAGAGAGTGGTAGCCCAACTCCTCAATCCTCAATCTCAAGTTGGGCCTTGCTTATGTGGGCCAGCCTATGATCCCAAG
Source organism: Oryza longistaminata (assembly GCA_009805545.1). NCBI lineage: Eukaryota > Viridiplantae > Streptophyta > Magnoliopsida > Poales > Poaceae > Oryza > Oryza longistaminata. The sequence continues at coordinate 16,185,324 of CM020186.1, read as the reverse complement.
CCCAATTCAGCCCATGATGAGAGGACGGCCTCTCTCGTGAACCGTGCAATGTACTCCTACGGTACAGCGTTGGCGCGCGGCTGCGGCTTTCGGAGTTCCATTTCCCCCCCAAATCCTCCCGCCCAAATCTCGGTCAGTCTCTCTCTCTCTCTCGCCAATTCCCCATCTCTCTCTCTCTCTCGCTCCTCCCTCTCGCCGCCGATGGGCGCCGCCACGGCGGACGACGACTTCGCCACCCCGCCGCCGCCGGCGCGGGCGCCCGGCGGCAGGGTGTACCAGGTGGGCGGCGTGCCGGTGGAGTTCCCGTACAAGCCGTACGGGACGCAGCTCGCCTTCATGGGCCGCGTCATCGCCACGCTGGACCGCGCGCGGCGGCAGGGCCGCTCCCACGCGCTCCTCGAGTCGCCCACCGGCACCGGCAAGTCGCTCTCCCTCCTCTGCTCCGCGCTCGCCTGGCAGCGCCACTACCCGCTCCGTGCCCCGCCCGCCGCCGCCCCCGACCCATTCCTCCACGGCGGCGGCTTCGTCCCCGACGACACCCAGAAGCAGGCGACGCCCGGTACGCCCCCCCGCGCCTCTCCTCTCCGCTCGTGTCGCTTTTTTGCGGCGGTTCTTGGAGCCGCAGATCTGCAACCATTCTTGCTCATTTCGCTCTGCCCGTTCTTGATGTTTAGGCGTCCCGGAGAAGGCGACCAGGAAGAAGAATGTTCCGACCATCTACTATGCGACGTAAGGTTTTCTGCTCTCTTTGCCCAAACTGACGAGACGATCTTGATTGATTCTGAACTCTTGGTTGGTTATCTTTCTGAAGGAGGACGCACGCGCAGATAACCCAGGTGGTCCGGGAGTACCGCAAGACGTCATACCGAGTTCGCATGGCCATCTTGGTAACCATTGCCCCCATCTCAATTTGCTTCTTGCTTTATTTTGCGTAGTAAGATTACGCATTGTTCAACCAAGGTTTCAAGTGGCACGTATAACTTCAGACATAAATTCAATCTTCATGCAGTAGCATAGTTGATAATTCCTCTTTATGCCACATATTGCCTGATGTCAAACTCTTCCATTTAACTACATGCTATCTGAAGTTGATTTCTAATACTAGTAGCGGTGTTTTGAGGGGTGACACATCCTTCCTCTTTCCACATCCTTCCTCTTTCTGTTTTTGGTGTCTGTCAATTAATAATAATCATGCAATGCAGGCCTCAAGGAAGCACTACTGTGTCAATAAGAATGTGTGCATGAGTGGCAACATCGATGAACTATGGTAATATACACTATGAAACATTTCTTCACAAGCTTTTTCATTTCCATTGCCAACACTGACTGATTGTTCTTTCCGTCATTAGCAAGTCACTCCTTGATGACAGTGCTCAAGGCTGTCCAGAATACAAGTAAGATTTCCTATTTCAACATCAAAACATATACTAATCTGAGAACATCCCCCTTTTATTTCCAACACGATTGTAAAACATATTTGCAGGAATGCACAGAAACTAAGTCGCCATCCATCCCTTCATATTGGTGGCTGCTATGAAGTTCATGATATTGAGGATCTCGTTAGAGTTGGACGGAAAGTGAAGGGTTAGTTGCATGCATTCCCTCTTGATTCCTAAGAAAAGTATTGTGCCACTTCTGATTTTTGATACCTATTCAATTGCCACTTTTGCTGTTAATCTGCAGGGTGCCCATATTTTGCTGCACAAACTATGGCTGAGGCAGCTCAACTGGTTTTCTGCCCATATAACTATCTGATTAGTCCAATCGTGAGGAGAGCAATGGACATTGACATAAGAGGCTCAATCATTGTTCTTGATGAGGCTCAGTAAGTCCCAAACAACTCTGAATCTTTTTCTTTAGATCAGTTATAAAGTAAAGAATACTGGCTAATGTATTCATTTCACAATCTGCATTCTTTTGTATTGCAGCAACATAGAAGACATAGCACGTGATGCTGGAAGTTTTGATGTTGATGAAGAATCACTTCTCTGTGAGTTGTCTGTTATTCTATTAAGGCTCATGGTTATCAGTTCAATTTTTTTTTCTAAGTTGAATTGAATTGTGCTTTTATTAAGTTTTGCGGCAAGAACTAGAAGGGTTAGTCACTGATGAGGCTGTTGCAAAGATATACGAACCCTTGCATGAAGTTATTCAGGTAATTCTACTGTATTTTCTAGAAAATAGAGGGAGAACAGAGTTAACACCGAGCTATATTAGTTACAAGCATTAAGCTTTTAATACTTCTGCAGGGGCTTAATGGTTGGATTGATGAGCAGGGAAATAACCTTCAAAAGAATGAGTTTGAGCATCCTGCTTCATTGTATGTACCATGCAATTTTTGCCTCTTATCTTATGTATCTATTTAGTGTTTTTATTTATTCTTCCTTGTGGTTTATTATTTTCACTATATACTTGTGAAAAAAAACGAATACCTCAATAAGGCATTACTTGTTTATGTAACCTGGCTTAGACAATATTGGATTGCTATTGGGCATGCATAATCGTAAATATATTATCTCCAAAAATCATTCAAATGTTTTCAATAAACTTAAATACTGAGTTAAAAAAAAATTCCGTTTACCTTTATCTTCACGATTTGCAGAAATTTGCTACATGTTTGCAATGAAGCATGAAAATAAACATTTCTGTTACATTCAATCGATTCTAAGTTTCTAACATTTTGTTTTTGTATCCTCAGTTGGACTGGTGAAGAGGCTATGAAGGAACTCAAGTATGCTGGCATTACTCCTGTAAACTTCCCAGTATTGCAAGAGTGTGCAACAAAGGTGCTTCCTATTTCAAGTATTACAGTGTACTAATTCTTAATGCAGCTGTGAAACATTTTCTCTGTAATATTGTTTTTGGGCCTTTGACATTCAAAAATTTCAGCAACCATCTTGATATCATCTTGTTGTTTTAGGCTATTAAAGCTGCTTCAGATGCTGAATCAGAAGGAGTGCACTTAAGTGGTGGTTCAGCTATGACACTAGAGAGTAAGGAGCAATTATTTTATTTTTTTTATCTTTTAGGAATTTAATAACCTAATGTTACTGTGCATTATGCAGGTTTGTTCTCCTCATTGAGCTACTTTTTTGCTGAGAATGGACGCCATTCAAATGATTACCAACTTGCTTTACAGCGTTTTGCTAAACGTGAAGGTGCTAATATGATGTCTTATGATCTTATCATCTGTAAGAAAATTGTGTTTAATTCATGAAAAGATTTCCTAGTAATGTGGAATTGCCATGTGAACATTTTATGAAAATGAAATCTTGATTCATATTGTACATATAAAATTCATATGTTGTGAGGGAAATGCATTGTCCTTTGAATCAGGGAAAGAATTAATAGATAGTTGCTTGATGTACTTTGGGCTTTTCATGCAGTTCGATTCAATTATAACATATCCTTCTAGCTCTTCCATTATTGAATTACTTTATCTCAAATTTGTAGTTCATGTAACTTTTGAATTATGACATTTGCAGGCAATTCTGTCACTTCTTTCATTGGATGGAAGTGTGTGATGAGTCTGTGGTGTCTCAATCCTGCTGTTGTTTTTCGAGACATCGCAGATCTAACACTTTCAGTAATTCTCACATCTGGGTAAGTCTCCAAGTTAATGTTTCTCTTCAAAGACTTCGTAGAGTGCTTTACTTTGTTGTAGCAAATATGATTGTGAAAGCAACATGGAGAATAGGTACATATGCAAGTCATGCATAATGGTAGCTATAATTTGAATATACGCAATTCAAGCCTCTACAGGCTGAATTGTAGGTGCATGGGCCACTGAGAAATGGAGATCTTCCAAACTGAATATAATTAGACTGTCACCTTTAAGTTTTCTGAAATATTCAGTTTCTATTCAATAGGAGATAACATATAGCTGGTTCTTAACTACATCTTCACAGCACACTCTCTCCAATGGGATCCTTTGCATCTGAACTTGGTGTCCAGTTTGAAGCTTGCATGGAAGCTCCTCATGTAATCAATGCTGATTCTCAGGTATGTTTGTTGCAAGTTGGCTCTAGAGTCGAGAAGCTTTTGCCTGGAGTGCTCTAACCCCTCAATCACATTAGTGACGTGTGTAAGATAAAATCAACATGTATCTCAGTGTATATTGTGCACAGTGCAGGTTTTTGCAACTGTGCTATCATCTGGCCCAACAGGACGTCGACTGAATGCCAGTTATAGAACTGCAAATGAATATTCTTTCCAGGTAACTTCTCATTATCCTTTTTCTTTGGTGAGTTTTAAGCTGATACAGTCATATGATCCAGAGTTCCTTTTGCATTTATACAGGATGAACTTGGAGCAACACTAGAAGAAATATGCAGAGTAGTGCCTGGTGGTGCTCTTGTGTTTTTTCCTAGCTACAATTTGTTGGAGAAACTTCAAAGGCGCTGGTCTCAGACAGGTCAATGGGCACGATTGGAGGCTCAAAAGCATGTATGCGTTGGTAAGGTTTTGTCCAGGACTCTACAATGTTTTCTTAAAATTCTAGAAGGCAGTACCAAGGACATTAGAAGCTTCCTCCATTTTTACTTATGTAATATTCAATTCTTTCAGAGCCTAGAGGAAGTACCGAGGAACTTGAGCCTGTCCTAAAAGGATATTACAACGCAATCCTTGGCAAGGCTCCTCCAAAGAAAGGCAGAGGTGGTGCAAAACAAATTGTGAAAAATCGAGTGACAAAGGATTCATCACAGGAGTCTGCTAAAGGAGGTGCTGCTTTTCTTGCAGTTTGTCGTGGAAAGGTGCTAATTCCATTCCTTTACTTGTATTAATAAATTTATGCACCTGCTTGAACCCTAATTTAATTTTTCGTTTGTACACCATGTGCTACCTACTGTCATCAGCTTATGTTATGTGGTTACCTTTTATTTTCATTATTTTCAGGTATCTGAGGGGATTGACTTCTCTGATGACAAAGCTAGAGTTGTGGTATCCTTTGTTTTCTCCTCATATGTTTTTTATGCACCAGAGAGAATGTAAACTTTTGCCCCTACTTCCCTGTAATATCTATCATGATTGGTAATAGCAAAGAGTACAGTATTTGTAATTATTACATATATCCAGCAGTTTCCTTGACCAAGGCATAAGGTTATTGTTGGCATTCCATTTCCAAATATGTAAGTCCTCATTTTTCTTCTATGGATAATCTCAATGTCTTGTGCTGTACTAATCAATTTAATTCAACGTGGACCAGAAATGACGTTCAAGTAAAGCTCAAAAAGAGATATAATGATTCATACAAATCATCAAAAGATTTGTTGAGTGGGAATGAATGGTACTGCCATCAAGCATTTCGTGCTCTGAATCAAGCTGCAGGTGTGATGCTCTATTTTATCTGCTTATTTACCTGCAGCGCAGGTACTTCGGTTAATATGTTTAAAATGATTTGTTTCTATCCTTTCATTTTTCTAGGTCGATGCATTCGCCATAAATTTGATTATGGAGGGATAATTTTGATTGGTATGTCATTTGTTCCATGTGTTTGATTCTCAAGCTTTCATATTTGACTGATTCCACTACTTCAGTGCTTGCAATATGTAGTTATTGATTCTTACTCATCATGCTATTTGTACAGATGAGCGTTATCAGGAAGAAAGAAATATTGTGTATATTTCTAACTGAGTGAAACCAAAGTTTTGAAGAACTTAAGAAGAAGTTAGTCTCTGCACCAGTTCTAATTCTGCCAGATCAGACAAAAGACTTCCAGGTCTACTGTGATGCATCTCGCCAAGGGCTAGGATGTGTTCTGATGCAAGAAGGCAGAGTGGTCGCTTACGCCTCGCGACAGTTGCGTCCACACGAAAGCAATTATCCTACTCATGATCTTGAGTTGGCAGCAGTGGTTCATGCTCTGAAAATCTGGCGGCACTATCCTATTGGCACCCGCTGTGAAGTCTACACTGATCACAAGAGTCTGAAGTATATCTTCACTCAACCCGACCTGAACCTCCGACAGCGAAGATGCCGTATGAAGTTGTCTGATACATCATCAGAGTCATGGCATATCTCTTCAAAACATTCTGGTTTAGTAAAGAAACAAATCTCCCCAGAACCAGAAAATGTGCCAATGGCATGCCAACTCCCTCCCTCGTACAAAGTTCAATATAATTTAGAAGGTGAAGCAGATAATGGGACAAATTATGAAGTAAATATAAACTTCATTGACTTGGAAGAGTGTGATACTAAGCCACGGTAATTTATAGTCAGTCAGTCAGTCATATTTTTACTTAATATGTTAACCCAATTCTCATTTAGCCTTTCTGTAATTTGCAGGTATGCGAAGTTAACTATCTTTAATCCTTCAGAACACATAACACAACAATCTACTGTTATGGAAGAAACTTATGCAGAGGTGCCAATTGCTAGTCCCAGTAACCGAAATGGGGAAAACGCCTCTACAGTGATGAATGAAGGAGATCCGGTTTTAGATCTGCCCATTTCGCTTTCAGCTGCTAACAGAAACATTTCTTGTGTGTCCACATCGGCAGCTACTCCTGAAAGATCAGGTAGCATTAGTCATTTGGAGCATGAATCTTGGACTAACAGAAGTGTGAATTCCCACTGCCAGAAAAGGAGAAAGTTAAGCTCCCCTATGAGCTGCTGTACCTACACAGAGCGTTCATGTTCTCCAAGCAAACCCTACTTACATGGTGGTTGTGATGTAAGCATGTTGCCTGGAGATCTGAGAACTGATGGAATGTGTTGCAAGAGTATGAAAATGTCAAGATGTGAAAATGTTAAGGTTGAAAGAAACAGCAAGCTTGCAGAGTTCCCATCGAGGGAATCTACGCAGGAGAAGCTTTTCATTTGTTGCGCTAGATGCAAAACAGCACTTGGATTACAAGAGGATGGCTTTCTTGTTTCATGCTCATCGTCTTTGTCCTCAAAATTTTACTTGACATATCTTTGGAGACATGGACCATCAGCAGATATCCTTCCAGGAAAAGATTTTTTGGCATCACCACCCTTGAAGATAAAAGTGATGGTGTGCAATGTATCTTCAGTGAACAAGATGATGCTTGGCAACTTGAGCAATGAAGGTTCTGCTCATAATTCTAGTTTTTGGTCTGAAAAGGATGGATGTGTGTACAAGCCAGTAACTTGTCAGACTTGCTCTTGCAAAAACGCCTGTGTCACAACCCTCGGAGCACAAGTTGTTGCAACTGATTCGTCAAATCAACAATTTTGTGATAAGGTACTTGGGCATATTTTTGTTGAATCTTGCAATTGAATGCTATCTCCACATTAACTAATTACTATATTTGTTCAAATGAAGGTACTTTTGTTTGATGATCTTCTGCATGTCAAGCATGGACCGTCGAAGGATCAGGTATGACTTCTTTATGTCCCCAGGTTTATATCCTTCTTGTCAAATACATTTAGAAAACTAGCAAATGCTTAATGGTGTTATTTGTTTCCATGTCAAGGCTACAAGTGCTCCCATAGGTACTGTTAAACCCATCTCACCCCCGCCAGTGATTGATCTCGAGTCCTTTGCGTACAAACCACTGAAGAAGGATCCTGTGCCGGTGAACACAAGAAGGTCCAAGGTCAGTCACCAGTTGCCTCTGTTTCCTATCCTACACAATTTCGCTATCGTTCATTTTCCTAGTTTATAGTTTTATTTCATCTTGTTGGGTAAACTTGTAAAGGCTAACAGGGTAGCCGAACAATTCCGAACCTACAAACAACGCTGAACTTGTTCAGTTTTTTGTTGTTTATGTGAGCAGCTTAGGTTACCTGGCACAGCCAAATCCAGGAATGGTGCATAATATGAAGGATTCGTCTGCTATATGCTCTGAAAGAACTGGGAAGTCAAGTACACTTCACAAGCGAATGGGGTGCCAATTGCTGTGGGTTCTTTTTGTGTTGTTTTCCCCCTTCTGTAAGGAAATATGGGCATGCCTCTTCTGGGTCAATCTCTTCATGGATGAGATCAGCATGTTTCTTGTTCTTTTGTTGAAGGGTTGATGTAAAATATAAACTGCCGGCAGCATGGTATATGATGTAAATACAAATTCGTATGTTGAATGGATAAATATTATAAACTGCAAGGCAATTGGAAAAATTGTTTTGGCTGGCATTCTTACCACGGCTTCTGAAAGCTGCGTTTTGGACAAAATGTACAGGTCATGTGACTGCCTGTGACCAATATTTCAATGGATAGATGTTAAGGCAGTGAAAATTGTTTTGGCTGCAATTCTTACCATGGCTTCTGAAAGTTGTGTTTTGGGGCAAATCATGACTGCCTGTAACCAGAATGAGTGGCTACTATGAACAAGACTGACAAAAAAAAAGAAAGGGATCGAGCTCCCGGCGAGGATCGAACTCGCGACCTTTCGCTTACGAAGCGAACGCACTACCACTATGCTACGGAAGCAGCTCACGCACTTCGAGGAAGACGAAAGTTCTTGTCAGAAATACTGCCCAAAACTGTCAAAAAATAGGATCTCTTGAAAGCAGGTGCGGATCCAACAAAATCCTCACCTGACACTGGAAGAATCAGAAGTCGTGGACATTGCGTGGCAAGTTACTACAGTAGAAATCACAAGATATATTCCACTCTCCGCAATTTCCATGCATTCGTATCATCACTACAGTACATCAGTGAGAGTAGATGTATGGCCGGATTTTAACTCTTTGCCACTCTCACAATGCTTCCTATCGGTAGGAAGAGAGCATTTAATACTTCTTACCGGTTAAAAATCAACATTGGGGATGCCCTAATGGGAGTAACAACAAAACTGAGAAAAGAACCTTTCCAACCACCAAGCTGCTGTTCGGCTCCAATCCTGACAGAACGTGTACAATACCACATGCCGGGAGCTTCACATCCAACGAACCAACCAGAAGATCATCACAAGCATGCAGATATGAGATACCCAAAACAGAATGCAACTTGCCAGCCACTTCTCAGATAGTTCCAACAATCGCGGCTAAACAAGACAAAACTACTATCCATCAAGTTATTACTGTACATCACAAGATCGAGCAGTGGCAGTTACTGTACCACACAGGTTACTAGATGCACCACAAACATTCAGCAATTTGTAGTACTGAACCAATGCAGAGAACTGCACACAGGCTCACAGCAAAAGCGCATGGAGAAACATTTCAGAAGCGAGGCATCACAATGCAAAGCAAGTAAACGAACTGACAGATCCGGATGCATCATTAAACAGGAAGCAAGAGACTTGTTATATTTTTTTCCTTTTCCTCTTCAGCAACTAACACAGATGGCACCATCTACTGAGATCTGAGATTTAAAACAGCAACAGATACGAGTACTCACTTAGATTACAGACAGTGAGACAAAACAGACGACAAGATGGTGGTCAAGTGCCGAAGAGAGCGAGGACACCACATGAGAGCTAAGCTACAGGAGGAGACCTCTAAGACTAAAAGCTAAAGGCAGCAACATCCGAACACTAGCAAGGAGCAGCAACCAGCAACGTCCACTTTGGTTAGGCCGACTCGAGAACTTTCCCTACTACCTGCAGCCCTCCATCGATCACTCGTCACCCTGCACATACACAAACACAAAACAGTCAGTGAGGTCACACAAGAAGATTTATGAGTTAATGGAGACACGGTGTTGCGGATTGGAGGGAGGTCTTACGCTGCCCTCGTCCTCGTCGTTCACCTCGGACTTGGACTTGTCAGAGTCGCCTGAGGTAGCCGGGCCTCCTGCCTGCAACGAGAAACGCACAACAGATCAGTTTCAATGTGTCATGACAGTTGCAGGTGCAGAGTTGTGGAGAGGGGGATTACCTGCTTGTTGTTGTAGGCGTCAATCTTCTTGGTGTACTCAGCCTTGAGCTTCTCAGCCTTGGTCACGAAAGGAGCCTTGTCCTGCATCGTTTCAACACCTCAAATGTAAGAGCTAAGCAAAGCACAAGGTGGACTGAAACACTAACAGAGCATTCACAACAAACACGACAGAGACAACAGATCAGCACAAATGATGAAACCACTGTTCCAAATACAAGCCTAAACATCGCGGTTGAGTACATATGGCCACAAAATTTTACTAGAATTTGACTTCGCGGTGAACATTCTGACTTAACATTAACCAAGTAAGGCAGGGCAGTAATTTACAGATCTATTTGTAGGATTGGAATGAGGAGCAATTTCAACTTAGTGAACATGTATGACCGACCTTACAAGGCACAGCAACTACGACATAACCCCCAATCTGAATTTACCCATGAGCAAACAAATTTAAGTGCATTTTCCCCACATATTTGAAGTTCAACCAGCAACAGTGACACAAGTAAGCAGGCTAAAATTAATCCTCAGCAACAATTAGATCCATACGAGCAATACAGAGACATGGACAACACTGGCATCACAAGAGTAAACGGATCTAGAACGAGACACGGCATCAGAGAAACCGAGCAACTCCTCAATTCGCGACCAATTAGCGCAAATGCACATGGAGCAGTTCAAATAAGGGGAAGTGAGAAACTCACAGCATCAGTCATGGACTTCCACTTGTCACCACCAGCCTTGCCAATCTGCGATTTCCACCAAAACCAAGTCAGAACACAAAATGTCAAAGCGAAATCCACAACCGTTCGAAACGAAGAGACGCAGCGGAGGAAAACGACGCTTACCACCGAGACCTGCTTGACGTTGGGGTGCTTCTCCTTGTAGTCCTTCCTGAACTGCTCCCTGCAGAAACCAACACCCCCAAATCGATCAGAACGCCCAAAACCACTTCGAACGGAGAACCACTAACACAAAAACCCACAGATCTAAGACTCACATGAACACGAAGAACGCGCTGGGTGGCCTCTTCGGCTTGTTCGGGTCCTTCTCCGCCTTGGTCTTCCTCACCGAGAGCCTTCACGAAACACCACAAAAAACCCCAAATCAAAACCCAACCCAACCAAAACGAACCGAAACCACCCGCGAGCACAAGCACAAAACCACCAACAAAACTCACCTGGAGTCGCCATTGCTGGACCTCGACCTCGCCTTCATCTCGAGCCCTACCGAGTAAGAACAAAACCGATCAGAACCAACACAACAACCCAAAACCCAACACACACTCCCGAACCAACACAAACAACCCAACACGCGGAGATTCGAGCAGCATTTCGAGGCAGCCAGCCATGGATTTACCTCCGGATCGGCGAGAACGAAGCGGCGGTGGTGGCGGTGGGGAATTTGGTTTATCAAGCGGCGAAGCGTTCGTGGGTGGGATGCGATGCGGGTGGATTGGATTTGGAGAGGAAAGGGGAAGGAGAAGGGCGCCGCCTTTAAAGGCGGGGACGGTGGGCGAGTTTGCGCGGGATCTGAAAACATTTTCTCGCCACGTCACCGATCCGGGAGCTCGCCTCCCATTGGCCGCGCGGCGCGCGACGCGGCTACCGCCTCCCTCTTGTACGCGGCGCGTACGCTAGCCCGCGGTTGCTGTGTCCTGAGAGAGGCGGTCTGGGTTCACGTGGGGCCCACATGTCATTGGCTCTACGGGTGGGGTTCCGGATTTTTTGTCCGGCCGCGGGGCGGAGGCGGAGTTCGGGCGGTGTGCTTTCCCCCTGTGCTTCTTGGAGGGGTATTTTTGGTATTTCTCGGAAGTTTCACGGATGTTGGTGGGTGTTCTCCGCGGGGCCCACGTGTCATTGGTGGGGGCGCTACTCTCTGTTTATCCCAAACTTTTTACTATGACGAGGATTAGAGCAAGTTTAATAGTATAGCCAACTACTAGCTCCAATTCATCTATAGTCAATCTAATAACTCATTCATACAATAGTTACATACTACACTATTAATACATGGTCCCACATGTCATACACACACTGTGTCTTGGAGTCCGTGCTACAGCTGGCTATAAAT
>CM020186.1:16152927-16173448 GCA_009805545.1 Oryza longistaminata | reverse complement strand
TCCTCATTTATCTTCTTAAAATATGTTTACAGCTGGCTTATAGCCTACTACTGTACCTGCTCTTAGGCCTGGTTTAGGAGGTGTTTGGGGAGAGAGGGACTAAACTTTAGTCTTAGGGTAGAGACTTATTTTTTAGTCCCTCTCTTCCAAACACCCCCTTAGTTTTTAAAAAAGCATTCTCAAAAACATCACATTTTGAACACATGCATGTAAATTGCGAGACGAATTTTTTTAGCCTAATTAGTCCATGAATAGTCATAAGTACTACAGTAACCCACACGTGCACAGTTTGCATGTAAATCGCGAGACGAATCTTTTAAGCCTAATTAGTCCATGATTAGCCATAAGTGCTACAATAACCCACATGTGCTAACGACAGCTAGGTTCAAAGGATTCATCTCGCGGTTTCCAGCTAGTTATGAAATTAGTTTTTTTATTCGTGTCCAAAAACCCCCTTCGGCGTCCGGTGAAACATCTGATATGACACCCAAAAATTTTCTTTTCGTGAACTAAACTGGGCCAATGTATTGTGTTATAGAACACACTAGAAAATCAGCGTGTCTATTGGCACACTTGCTAATTTAGCCTATAAAACTTTTTTTTGGAGCATTTGTATACTACTTAGAGATTATTTAGAACCTGAGATTTTTTTAAGCAATTAATCAAATACTTAAAAAGTTGTATCAACATTGTACCTTTAAAATATCCTTTTGGTGTGTTTTTAGATTTATTTTTGTGGGATACTGAGTAAGAACCACCGCATCATAGTAATATACGCTAACAAGTTGATGAAGGTGGTATATTAGAGGGAAAGAAATATGTGTTTTATGAATACTCCATCTCACTTTTATAAATTCAAAAGTTGTACCTTTAAGTTGTTAAAACTGTAGAATTAAAATTAGAAGCAAAATATGTTCATGATGTTTATACTTGCTACTAATTATTATATATTTTCTAGAAATATAGGATAAAAACAAAGCTAAGTTACATGTTTTAAAATATAACCTAATGCAAGAACCATGTTTCAAGGCAATAGAGAAGAAAGACTTGGTGGCTACGGTCGGCTTCACCCACTAGAGGGGTATTCATGTCTAATTTTAACGGTGTTATCTTATTATATGGTAGAAGTAGTATTCTCAGTCATAAATAGATTTAGAAATAAGTGAGAGATGAACACTTAGGTCTATGGTGGGTATGATGTGAAAAGAAATAAGACACAAACACTTAGATATGTAGCGAGGATGACTTGGAAATAAGTGAGATATGAGCACTTAGATATGTAGCGTGGATGACCTTTTTAGTGTATTAATGATGTATTAGGCTTATTTAGGTGGTATAAGTGCAGTTCCATTGCACCTAGCTTTGAAGATGATGATAATAAGTAGTGGTGATAATAGACAAGATTATGTATAGTTGGGATAAAGTGATTTTTAGTTGAATCCAAGAGACATTCTTATTGTTAGTGTATTACATTATATGGTCTATTTTGCTACGTAGATATTTCTTCTCTCTTTTTATTATAAGATAATCTATAGTACTTACAATAATGACATATGATTTCTTTTAGCACTCTTTTTACAGACAATGAACAAGATACCCATGCATATGCACGGCTTCTTTCCTAGTTTTATTAATGGATTACGTTCATGGTTCAAACTTCAGAGGCTCGAGGATTCCTGTCGAAGCACATAGTATCCACTCCGCATCAACCCCTGAACCCATAACCATTTGCGCTGAAATTAAGCAATTGTTGGTCATACTCAGAAAATAACTTTTGATTTTTGTTATACTTTTTTATTACAGCTTTCGAAAAAACAAATTTTTGTATCCTCTCCTCCCTTAAAAAATCGATTTCTCTATAAGAAAAACAATACCCTTAAATACCTCTCTAAAGAAATGTAAAAACTCAATTTCAAAAAGGACTAGAAACTGGGTTAATAACAAGTGTTGATACCTAATTTATGCATTAAACAATATAAGTCATATAAATACTTTTAATACGAAAGATATTAAACAAGTGTATATATAGTATTTAATACGAAAGATATTTTTGATAACTTAATCTATAATGCTATAAGGATTAATAATATTGAATGATATAAGTCATATAAATATTTTTATGGGTAAATTAGATATCAACACTTGTTATTAATCCAGTGATCGTAGTGCACTATATATATTATTCAAGTGAGTTGTGATTCACTGTTTAATGCAAATGCATGTAAGTATTATTTACTCATATAAATGTAATATCATTAAAAAGATAATAATTATTACTTACTCCTATAAAAACATAGATAATATATATTACGGAGCATACACACATGACCTAGCTGCTAGTATTCATGTGTGAGTAATAGTGCTAGCTGTAGCAAATATGACTCTTTGATTGATCGAGGGGTAAGAACTTCAAACACATATGCTAAGCTACGGAAGCAAGGAAGAGGGTTGCTATTTGCTAACATTAAGCAACAAGCGAATACTGAGCAAGTCTTGCAAGCAGAAAATAATGCAAATACAACTTTTTCTAAAAGTCTTAAAGCTGAAACATTAGCATGGCAGAGAGCAAATACCGCTAAACAACTAGATGAGATAGTGGAGAAGAGCCTTAAGCATACATGCAATCAAATAGAAATAGGAGACATGTCATAACCAGCATGAAAGCTTATATAGAGAGTGCCAAAGAGAGGGAGGAGAAAAAAAAGAGAAAAAGAATTTTGTTTGGAAATAATGTTATCTGTTTCATTTTATTTTATCATTATTCGATGGAAATGGAAATTAGTGTCGCCTTAAGAGAAGAGGAATCAAGAGGAAAATGGATGTGAGTGAAAATTGCTACATCCTACTTTGAGGGGATAGCATGAATGATATTGATGGTGATATTTGGCTGTGTGAAATGGTTAATAGACAAACATATGAATGTTTTGCATGATTCAAGAGCCGAAGAGACTCATGTCACCTTGCACACTATTTCAAGAACTTGCTTTGAGGGCTTATCGTGTAACTAGGTGCCAACGCGTCGATACCACTGATTGCGACTCATATTGCCTCATACATCAATGAGATCCTTGGTTCTATTATTTTTCAAGAAGTATTCGGGATTGGAGCTAAAGTTTCAGGCTTCGAGGGTTGAATGTATGGATAGTGATGTATACACTTCCTTTATCACTTTTGTTTGCATTTAGATTATCAGTTTTGCATTCAGATTATCAGTTTTGCCAAAATCAAAGAGGAGATCAAAACTTGTGTCTTGGCGGGAGCGAAAAATCTTCATAATTAGCTTTCTTATAGCTCAATTTTTTCCTTTCGTTTTGTACAGTTTGCTCATCTATTCAATGAAATTGGCGGCTTACTGATTTGTTAAAAAAAGATTCTCAGCTTTTGTCTGCAACACCTTTTTCAAACTAGAACTGGTATTTAGAAGAGCCTAACTTGAAGTCTCTAAGCTGATATGATATGGCCCCCTTTCTCTTATATTGTTAGAGATTTTCTCCGGTCCAACCAAAAATACGTCGAGATGCTGGTACTTCACGATACCAAATCGTTGGATCTAACAATGCCCATACTGCCCAGCTAGATCCAACGATTAGAAACAATTTGGTATCAATATCTCGAGATACTTTTTGCTAGATTGGAGCAAATCGCATATTCTTAACCCCACCATGTACAAGACCTTGTAAACAAGTTTGCATGTCTCAAATATTTATGAACAAAAAAGGAATCCTAATCAGCATTTTAATTACTGGGATTCCAACTTACACAGGCTAAAAGAGTTAACAAACAACAAAGTTCATCGTTTCAATTTAAGTACAGAAAAAACAGACAAAAGAAGATATATTAGCCAAGATAGTAAGTTAGTAACTAATTACTTGACCAAGTGGACTATTTTGAAGGATTGGATGCCAAACAGGAGGAGGTTGAGGCCATTTGTGTCGAAGGTCTGCGGCAGTTCTGGGATGGCTGGGGAGGCAGGAGTGCATGTTGGGGAGGAGACGATGACGATGCCGGAGGTTCTCAGCAGGGTGGCATGCGGCATCGGTGGAGTTCGGCGGCGCCGGATGGGGAAGACCTCGGCTCCGGCGACGGCGGATGGGGAAGACCACAGCTTCGGCGGTGGCTGGGAAGACATCGGCTCCGACGGGGGTAGCGGTGGAGTGCGGTGGTGGCAGAAGGGAACTTACTCGTTTTCAGATCGTGTTTTCATCTACCAAATGCAACCGCCAATGCTCAAGAACGAAGATCATCAGACATAGAGATCAAAATTTCCACACGTACGGAGAAGATTAAGGAAAGAACAGGATTTAGGGACTTACTCGTACTCTAGGCTTTCAACAATGGGGCCAATACTGGCGATATGCTAATGATGATGAAGTGGCAAATAGGGAAGAGGGCCAACCTCGGTGCCGGCCATCGGTGGAGTGCACGACGGTGTCGGTGGCGGCGGAAGGGGCTGAGGTAGGCTCCGGCGAGGATGCGGCGAAGTGGCGGCAGCGGGGAGGAGCTCCGGCGAGGACGCGGGGAGGAGGAGGAGCGAGCGAGGAGAAGAAGCGCGGTCTTCGCGGCCGCGGGTGGAGGAGGAACGATGTCTTCGCACGTGGAATCCTCGGCGGTGAAATCGTGCGGTGGAGAAAACTTGCGCGTGGATGGACGGTTCAGATCAATTTGGATGATTTGACCTGTAGCATTGGAGGAGGACAACTTCTTTTTATATTAGTATAGATACATCTAAAGATAAATACTTATAGGGTTAAAAATGAAAATGGGCCATTGGTGTGACAGATCGGCAGGTTCGTAAGTGGTCTTGGGATCTAGTAACTTCCTTGCAACCCCGGCTGAGATTTATTCTCTTTTTTTATAACCAATCCTATGACCAATATTTATGGTATGACGTGGCTCTTTCTTTTTTCATCATGAGAAAGTCTTTTCACTAGTTAAGATATGATACAACGCAACTACCAGTAGGATAAATGGATAATGGAATAGAGCTATTTGCTTGGCTGCTAGCATAACCACTCTCTCTGATAGCCCACTAAGATTTTATTAATTACTGATTCCGAAGAAATTGTTGTTGAAACCCACCAGCCGAATTTTAGAATTTAATTTTCACAGGCTTCTCCGTCAACTTCGTTGCCCTAGCTTGCCCATGTTTTATTTCCAATAATTGCTAAGAATAATCAAAATTAGCTTCAAATTTTATGCCAAGCACACAGATACTGCATCCCCTCTGTAGTCAAATACTGGTTTCTGACCCTGTGTGTTATTAATATCGTAAAGTAGCAGCGGCGAAGTATTTTTGGTCTATTTTTTAGCTGTCTTTATTGAAGCTTTCAGGATAAGGACGCAAGTTGGTTTGATTTGAAGCAATCCACGGCAAATTTGTCGAAGTTTTGGACCAAAACAGCCAGTTAGATGGAAAAAATGAGAGGACACATCAAGGTCTCAAATACATACTTGCCAGGCGAACACCGTTTGCTAGGCGGTTTTGTCGGTTATCACAATTACCGCCACGAAAGCCGGTAAAACTTGATAAATTTGCCGAAATGTTGATTTTTTTACTTCTCGAGTTTCTAACCGGTTTCACAACGCGAATCGGCTTGAGATGACCAATAACCGCCACAGCATGTTGAATAGATAATCCTTATGTTGTCAAAGCTAAGCTGATGCTTCAATGCTGAATGTCGTCAAAAATACTCTTCGGTGACCAATAACCAATAGTCAGATTTAGAATTTTTAACCATATTCGAATAAATAATTGTGTTGTCAAAGTTGTACCTTGAAGACTGAAAAGAGTCAAACACTGAGTATTTTCAATTAATTGAAGCAATGAGTATAAATAGCGTGAATGCACACTGATTAGTTCTACGTGCTTGTATATTTTGATTTCCCCGTCAATTTCTAAAGCAAGCAGATGTCTTGAGAAGATTTCTGAGCAACATTGGCTCACAAATAGCAAGAAAGAGACCAATTTTCATGGATCCATCAGATGCTTTCACCTACGTCATCATCAGCGTCGTCGTCGTCCTCCTCCTGCCGCCGCCGTGTTCATCCGACGACCGGCTTGTCCCCGGTAAGCCGCTAACCTCTGATGCCACCGTCGTCTCCGACGGCGGCGCCTTCGCCATGGGCTTCTTCTCCCCCTCCAACTCCACCCCGGCCAAGCTCTACCTCGGCATATGGTACAACGACATCCCTGTGCGCACCGTGGTCTGGGTCGCCAACCAAGAAACCCCGGTCACAAATGGCACGACGCTGTCCCTGACCGACTCCTCCGACCTCGTCGTGTCCGGCGCCGACGGCCGCGTCCGCTGGACGGCCAACGTCACCGGTGGCGCCGCCGGCAGCGGCAACACCACCGCGGTGCTGATGAACACCGGCAACCTCGTCGTCCGGTCACCGAACGGCACCATCTTTTGGCAGAGCTTCGAGCAGCCGACCGACTCGTTCCTGCCCGGGATGAAGCTGCGGATGATGTACAGGACGCGCGCCTCCGACCGGCTGGTGTCGTGGAGGGGCCCCGGCGACCCGTCGCCGGGGAGCTTCTCGTACGGCGGCGACACGGACACGCTCCTGCAGGTGTTCATGTGGAACGGGACGCGGCCGGTGATGAGGGACGGGCCGTGGACGGGCGACGTGGTGGACGGCCAGTACCAGACGAACAGCACCGCCATCAACTACCTCGCCATCCTCAGCCGCGACGACGAGGTCTCCATCGAGTTCGCCGTCCCCGCCGGCGCGCCGCACACCAGGTACGCGCTCACCTACGCCGGCGAGTACCAGCTCCAGCGGTGGAGCGCCGCCTCGTCGGCGTGGTCGGTGCTCCAGGAGTGGCCCACCGGGTGCGGCCGCTACGGCCACTGCGGCGCCAACGGATACTGCGACAACACGGCGGCGCCTGTCCCGACGTGCAGGTGCCTCGCCGGCTTCGAGCCGGCGAGCGCGGCGGAGTGGAGCAGCGGCCGGTTCTCGCGTGGTTGCCGGCGCACGGAGGCGGTGGAGTGCGGCGACCGTTTCTTGGCCGTGCCGGGGATGAAGTCGCCGGACAAGTTCGTGCTCGTCCCGAACAGGACGCTCGACGCGTGCGCCGCCGAGTGCAGCAGCAACTGCTCCTGCGTGGCGTACGCCTACGCCAACCTGAGCAGCAGCGGGTCCAAGGGCGACATGACGAGGGGCTTGGTGGAAGTTGGCCTCGGGAGCGGCCACAGCGACACGCTCTACCTCAGGATTGCAGGCCTTGATACGGGTAAAAAATGACACACACTGTTTGCTCCTCATGTTTTTTAACGAATCATATGCTGCTGATTTTGATTTTTACACATGGCGTTGGGTAAATTTTCAATTTTTTTTAGAAAAATCTAGTGTAAATATTAAAAAATAATAAGTCATCATTGAAATATAGTTGATGATAAACAAGTCACAACAAAATAAATGATCATTCCTCCATTAAAAAAAATATAGATGTTTTTTTGGCTATGTAGCTAGTGTATAGACATAAATGCTTATATTTAAGCGACGGATGAAGTGTATATTTTTTCTTAAAAAAAAGCAATGTTCAAAAATTGTATAAAAAGTCAACAGCATTATCAATTTAAAAACAAATATAGCATATTTTATATTTCTATGCATCACTATTTCTATGTCCGTCTTTTTTACTTGACGTTCTAACATAGTTTTCAATAAAAAAGTTGTTATTTTTTAATTACATGTTTATAAAAATATTAAAAATGAAAATATATAAAGTTTTTTAACATAACAATTATATTAACATCATTTCCACATTTCAAATGCTAATAATTTTAAATTTATTAACAATTTAGGATTTCAATGTGTGGCTCTGTATATTTGACAATGGAGGTAGTAGTATTTACAATTTGTTATTTGGATCATAAAACTTTGCACCATACTGGCACTGTTGCACAGGTGGAACGGCGAAGAGCGACGCAGTCAAGATTGTGCTGCCAGTTTTAGCTTGTATTTTGACTGTTCTATGCATTTCCTTTGCATGGTTAAAAATCAAAGGTATAATCAACGTATTTTTGTTTCTTAGAAGCCAATGTGGTACTCATAAAATGATTGATATCTATATTGATTTGTGAGCAGGCAAGAGAAGAAATAGGCAGAAGCACAGAGAGCTAATTTTGGATGTCATGAGTACATCCGATGATGTTGGGAAAAGAAACCTTGTCCAGGATTTTGAATTCCTATTTGTAAAATTTGAGAACATTGCTCTAGCAACTCACAACTTTTCGGAAGCATATAAGATTGGGGAGGGAGGTTTTGGCAAAGTTTACAAGGTACTCTTATTTATTTATCTCGTTTGTTTAGTAATTCATTTTGTATGTATTTATTTAAATCTTAATTTCTTCTCGAAAAGGCAATGATAGGTGGTAAAGAAGTTGCTGTTAAAAGATTAAGTAAAGATTCTCAGCAAGGAACCGAGGAATTCAGGAATGAAGTTATTCTTATCGCAAAATTGCAGCATAGAAATTTGGTTCGCCTTCTTGGTTGTTGTGTTGAGAGAGATGAAAAACTGCTAATTTATGAGTATTTGCCTAACAAAGGCTTAGATGCTACCCTTTTTGGTATGTTCTCTAGACAAGTCATACATCAAAAGCTCTTAAAGGAACTCGATGGTAGATTGCTTATATTTGCTTGTCTTGTTTGTAGATGGCTCGAGAAAACCAAAACTAGATTGGACAACGCGGTTTAATATAATCAAAGGAGTAGCTAGAGGACTTCTTTATCTGCACCAAGATTCAAGATTAACCATAATTCATAGAGATCTCAAAGCCAGCAACGTTTTACTGGATGCAGAGATGAGACCCAAGATAGCAGATTTTGGTATGGCAAGGATCTTTTGTGATAATCAACAAAATGCAAATACCCGGCGTGTTGTTGGAACATAGTGAGTAGTCATTTGAATTATTTGATGAAATTAAATTTGATTGAGTTAAAAATCCTCTTTAGTAACTCCTTCAAATATAATGGTCAAACAGTGGTTACATGGCTCCTGAATATGCAATGGAAGGTATCTTCTCTACTAAATCGGACGTCTACAGCTTTGGCGTGTTACTATTAGAAGTTATAACCGGTATTAGGAGAAGTTCCACAAGTAACATCATGGACTTTCCAAACCTCATAATCTATGTGAGTATATGTCTATTATGAAGTTCCAATTTAGATTAAACCTAAATAATATTGACATTTTTATTCTATAATCCAAACGATAATTTCGATTGTTTCAGGCTTGGAACATGTGGAAGGAAGGGAAAACCAAGGATTTGGCGGACTCATCAATTATTGGTAGTTGCTTACTTGATGAGGTTTTGCTTTGCATCCATGTAGCACTATTGTGTGTTCAAGACAACCCAAATGACAGGCCACTTATGTCATCTACTGTGTTCATTCTGGAGAATGGGAGTAGTTCTGCACTTCCAGCCCCAAGTCGCCCCGCCTACTTTGCATACAGAAGTGATGAATCGGAGCAATCAAGAGAAAATATTCAGAACTCAATGAATACTTTTACCCTAACAAATATAGAGGGGCGGTAACTTGAGATGTAATTACCATTGTCCAAAGAAAAATATCTACGAACTACTTTTGCATGATGGAAGTCAATTTGTTGCTCATCTCTCCTACGTTGCTTTTTTTTGTTGTCTTCCTAGTTAATTGGTAATATCGCAAAATCTAATAACAAATAAGAAATACAAAATGTATTGTCAAAACTCAAAAGATCTAGAGTAGCAGATGAATCTTGAATTATTATGGAAACGTTTTAGTGGCACATAGGCAAGTCAAAGTACACACTAGCGCAGTTGGACAAGCTTAGTATGTTGGTTACTTCAATGACAGGCACTTTGACGTATGCGAAGGGCGCGTGTTCATGTAATCATGTCATTCGCCTTGTTCTCGGCAGCTTGAGAGAGAGAGAGAGTCACATGATACTTGGGCTGTGTTTAGTTCAAGCCAAAGTTTTGACTTTGGTTGAAATTGGAGATGATGTGACTGAAAAGTTGTGTGTATGACAGGTTGATGTGATGGAAAAGGACTGAAGTTTGGATTCAAACTTTGGATCTAAACACACCCTTGATGGGTGGACACTCCATTGTGGCTGAAATTCCCAAGTATCTGTCATAAAGCAGCCAATAATTTTTGTAGTCTATACAGACTAGTCTGATGAAGAAGGGTGGTGTGTAAAATTCAAGACGAGGTAGAATATGTAGTGGCAGCGATTGAGAGGAGTATTACATTGAATATGTCAGTGATTATTTATTTATTGTTTATTATATTGAAATGATTCTATTAACTTTTGACTCTTTGGATACACGCTTGACCATTCATGTTTAAAGTATTTTTCATGATAAACCAAATCACATTAAAAGAAATGATAATTAAATAATTATTTTTAATAAGACGAATGGTTAAACATATGTCTAAAAATCAACAACACCATCTATTAAAAGTATTTGTTAGGAGGAAATGATTTGGCAGCAACAAGCCATCTCCGCACCAGCGTCAAGTCTAAGGTTGTATTTTCTTGGTATAGTTAAAACCTCAAAGGTTCATTTTAAAAATAAGTTTTGATGACTTTTATCTTTTAAAGTGCTGCTTAGAAATAGTTTTGGGCATGTGCGTTATGGATGTACTCCTAAATAAGTAATGAATTTAAATTTGTTACTCTTATATTGACTTAGTTGCATATAAACACATCCCCTTTGAATCCATCAATGTGCTTGCCGTTTAAGCAAGTGACATACTAAAAATCGTCCAACTGTGCTAATGTGCCCTTTGATCGATCACCTGTGTTCCACTAAAATGTTTCTATGATTCAAGATATAATCGTTGAGTTATATTTTATCTCTCTTTTGGCAATGCGTTATTATATTACAAACAACCAGCAAGAAGAAATAATGGAGCAGGCCGGAGAAATAAGCAACAAATCGACTCCCAAACCACACATCAACCAGCAAGAAGACATTTTTGTTTGGACGCTAACTGTTACATCTCAAATTCTCAAGTTAAAGAATTATCCTACCGCCCCTCTACATCTGTTAACGTGAGAGTATACATTGAATTTTCAATATTATGTCTCAATTGATCCATTTCCATTTTATCACTCCTCTGCGCAAAGTAGGTAGGGCGACTTGGGGTTGGCAGTGCAGTACTACTTCCATTCTCTAGGATGAACACAACAAATGGCATAAGTGGCCTGTCATCTGGGTTTTCTTGAACACACAAT
The DNA here is from genome assembly GCA_009805545.1 of Oryza longistaminata. Classification (NCBI taxonomy): domain Eukaryota; kingdom Viridiplantae; phylum Streptophyta; class Magnoliopsida; order Poales; family Poaceae; genus Oryza; species Oryza longistaminata. The sequence continues at coordinate 16,162,212 of CM020186.1, read as the reverse complement.
AAAGCTAAATGGATGCAAAGTAAAACTTCATCTTGTAAGCAACTATCCATAATTGATGAGTCTGCCAAATCCTCGGTCTTCCCTTCCTTCCACATGTTCCATGCCTGAACAATCAAAAGTATCATTCGATTGTAGAATTCGAAATTTTTCAAAATCCCAGACCATTTTAGTCCCGCTGAACCTTTAATAAAATTCAAAGTTCACTAGTTTTAATTTAAAAGTTACTTTATGGTTTTTAATAAGATACTGAAGGTACAAAAATATAGTGTTAATTTGTGCCACCTCCTATTTGCTTACTAAGTAGGTAACAACAAGTACCCAATTCACATTAGAAAATGTTATGGCTATCGATACCTTCCGAAGCAACGTAAATAATAATAATAATAATAATAATAAAATAGAACTTCATAAAAGACGTATACTTACATAGACTATTAGGTTTGGAAAGCCCATGATGTTGCTAACGGAATTTCTCCTCATACCGGTTATAACTTCCAACAATAACACACCAAAGCTGTAGACATCTGATTTAGTAGAAAAGATACCTTCCATTGCATACTCAGGAGCCATATAACCACTGTTACCATTTCACATGTAAGAGTTATTGGAGAAGACTTAACTCAATCAAACTCAATTTAATCAATTAATGCAAATAACTACTTACTATGTTCCAACAACACGTTGGGTATTTGCATTCTGTTGATTATCACCAAAGATCCTTGCCATGCCAAAATCTGCTATCTTAGGTTTCATCTCTGCATCTAGCAAAATATTACCAGCTTTGAGATCTCTGTGAATTATGGTTAATCTTGAGTCTTGATGTAGATAAAGAAGTCCCCTTGCCACTCCTTTGATTATATTAAACCGTGTTGACCAATCTAGCAACAATTTTCTTGAACCATCTGTATTTGAAAACAAATGTAAGCATTCTATTATTGTTTAGATGCTTTAAAACTTATGCAAGATGCGTCACCATAACTTACTGAAAAGTGTTGCATCTAAGCTTTTGTTAGGCAAATACTCATAAATTAGTAGCTTTTCATCTCCCTCAACACAAAAACCAAGTATGCGAACCAAATTTCTATGTTGTAATTTCGCAATAAGAATAACTTCGTTCTTGAATTCCTTCGTTCCTTGTTGAGAATTCCTACTTAACCTTTTAATAGCGACTTCCTGACCCCCTAGCATTCCCTTTAAATTGTGAGAAAAGAAATTAGATTTGAGCATATGACATACAAAATAAATTATTGAATAACCTAGAACATATAAAAGGAAGCTACTACCGAATGAGTTACCTTGTAGACTTTTCCAAAACCTCCCTGACCAATTTTATGGTGCTTCCGAAAAGTTGTTAGTTGCTAGAGCAATATCCTCAAATGTTACAAATGGGAATTCAAGATCTTGGACAGGATTTCCTTCCCCAACCTCTTCAGCTGCACTCATGCCAAACAAAATTTGCTTTCTGTGCTTTTCTCGATTTCTTTTCTTGCATGCTGAACAAGATCAATCTTAATTATAGTCATCAGCTTTTAAGAATAACATATGTTTACAAGAGAAAAAAACACTAAATATACCTTTCATTTTTAACCATGCAAAAGAAATGCATAGAATTACCAGAATACTACTTGCTAACACTGGAAGCACAATCTTGACTGCATTGCTCTTCGTCCTTCCACCTGTGCAAAGTTTTAGTGTCTAAGTAGTTTTTTCAAAAAAAAATAAATATTATTGGAGGTGGAATAGAAATATAATATTTTTCTGTTGATTTGTATAGGACTTTCAAAAAGTACTTAAGACTAAACTTTAACCATTCATTTATTATCGTATAATAATATATTTTAGATAGCTATAAGACCTACTCCATCCGTCCCAAAAAACTCAACTTCTGGAGATTGAATTTTGTCCCAAAAAAAACCAACTTCTACCATCCTACCTACTCTCAGCACATAAAACGAGAAAGTTTTATCTCTTAAATACTCTTTACCTACCTATCAATATTACTACTTTTTTCAATAATGGGGGGCATTTTGGTCATCTTTACTCTTCACTAAATTTGCATTGGGATTCTAGGATTGCTCTTTTTGTGAGAGGGAGGGATTACCTTGTTAGTCTAAAACATGAATGGATTACCTTGTTAGTCTAAAACATGAATTTCTTGGTAGACTCATCATAGAGGAATTTTTATACCAACTGATCAAAATCTATAGAGAATTTGACTTTTAGACATCAAAGTACTCCTACGTCCTATGAACAACAACGGATGGAGTAATTGATTATAGAAAAAATGTACTAAAAATTAACGGTGTGTTTACCCGCATGAAGCTGAAGGCCTGCAAGCCTGAGGTAGAGCGTATCGCTGCCCAGCCCTTGTGCACCAACTTTGCCCATGTCAATCAGCTCCCCTGACCACACCAAGCACCTCGTCGTGTCGCCCCTGGACCTGCTGTTGCTCAGGTTGGCGTACGCGTACGCCACGCACGAGCAGTTGCTGCTGCACTCCGCGGCGCACGCCTCCAGCGTCCTGTTCGGGACGTGCACGAACTTGTCGGGGCACTGCATCCCCTGCACGGCCAAGAAGCCGTCGCCGCACCGCACCGCCTCCTTCCGCCGGCAACCCCGCGAGAACCGGCCGCTGCTCCACTCCGCCGCGCTCGCCGGCTCGAAGCCGTCGAGGCACCTGCACGCCGGGAGAGGCGCCTCCGCCGCCGTGCTGTCGCAGTACCCGTTCGGGCCGCAGAAGTCGTAGGGGTCGCACCCGGCCGGCCACTCCTGGAGCACCACCCACGCCGACGATCCGCTGCTCCACCTCTGAAGCTGGTACTTGCCGGCGTAGGTCAGCACGAACCTGGTGTGCGGGGCGTCGTCAGCGACGCTGAACGTGATGTATATCTCCTCGTCGGTGTCGATGATCGCGACGTAGACAATGGCGCTGGTGTTCGTCTGGTACTGGCTATCCACCATGTAGCCTGTCCACGGCCCGTCCCGCATCAACGGCCGCGTCCCGTTCCACATGATCACCTGGAGGAACGTGTCCGTGTCGCCGCCGTACGAGAAGCTCCCCGGCGACGGGTCGCCGGGGCCCCTCCACGACACCAGCCGGTCGGAGGCGCGCGTCCTGTACATCATCCGCAGCTTCATCCCGGGCAGGAACGAGTCGGTCGGCTGCTCGAAGCTCTGCCAAAAGATGGTGCCGTTCGGTGACCGGACGACGAGGTTGCCGGTGTTCATCAGCACCGCGGTCGTGTTGCCGTTGCCGGCGGCGCCACCGGTGATGTTGGTCGTCCAGCGGACGCGGCCGTCAGCGTCGGACACGACGAGGTTGGAGGATTCGGTCAGGGACAGCGTTGTGCCATTTGTGACCGGAGTTTCTCGGTCGGCGACCCACACCACCGTGCGCCGGGGGATGTCGTTGTACCATATACCGAGGTAGAGCTTGGCCGGGGTGGAGTTGGAGGGGGAGAAGAAGCCCATGGCGAAGGCGCCGCCGTCGGAGACGACGGTGGCATCAGAGGTTAGCGGCTTACCGGGGACAAGCCGGTCGTCGGCTGAACACGGCGGCGGCAGGAGGACGACGACGACGCTCATGATGATGACGTAGATGAAAGCATCTGATCGATCCATGGAAACCAAGCCCTTTCTTCCTTTTCGTGAGCCAATGTGCTAGCTCGTAATCGCGTAGTTGTTGTTGAGCATGTGTTTGACTATAAATATGTGGAAATTCAAATGTACTAGTCTGTGCGTAGCTAACCGGCGTATGGTTTTGGTATCACGGGTAGATTTTCTCGTGCAATTTCAGCGGACCAGCTAGAAATGTCGAGATGTATTTTTTTTTAAACCCCGCGGGGTGTACTTGTATTAAGTAGGGAGAAAAACTATAAAATAGCTCGAGGCTAGGAGATTACAAAAGGAAAATAAATAGAAAAGCGAGAGGGGGAGGGGTGGGCTGCTAGGGGAAAGGGGTTGGGGGTATATGTCACGACTTACATATTGTTGATTGTACTTCCACGGGTGTCCGGGAGCAGGGATTGAATGTTCCTTGCTCCACTTGCGCGCCATAGCCAAACTTCATCAATCGACCGGTTAATGATTACTACTTGTGACGGTGCTGTCGAGATGTATTTTGATGTGCAACTCTTGCTTATGTTTTCATAAATACAAACTGTATTTTGTAAATTATATTGATTCTATCTCCATAAATACGATTTTTACGACAAAGATTGGAAATGATGATACTCCTTCATTGTAAAGTCGGAGCTGCTGCGTCACTATTGCGGGCTTGACAACGACGATGATCGTTTGCATGAAGTCGAAGCTGCTATGCCATTGTCAGCTCTCAATGTCCTATCATTTTCTTACTTTTCTACTTCATCCGTTCCTAAATATTTGATGTCGTTGACTTTTTTAAACATATTTGACCATTCATCTTATTCAAAATTTTTTTGTACATATTATTCAAAAACTTGAGTAGTAGTAATATATTTAACAACGAATCAAATGATAGGAAAATAATTAATAAATACTTAAATTTTTTAAATAAGACGAACGATCAAACATGTTTAAACAAGTTAAAAATATCAAATATTTAGGGATGGAGGGAGTATCATGTTAAGTGGTGTCATTCTCTCGAAATGACCGTTGGTCCAAAATGTGGACTATTCTGCACGCAGGCGTGGACAATTTCAAACCAACTTGCGCCGCCGGCGGCCAGAACGACCACGCCGCGCCGCCCTCCACCGCCGCCGCAACCACCAGCAGCAGCACGGCGAGAGCGGCCATGTCGTCGCTCGCAGACAGCGAGATGGAGAGATCGAGATCAAGAGGAAGGGTGCATGGATTTTATGGGCGAGACGCGCGCGCGCTCACGTACGCGCGCTTTAATCCCGTGCTGCCTTTTGGTCGACAATTCCCTGTGCAGAAAGCGAGCGATGCTGCTGGATTAAACAAAGCGTGTGCATGATCTCAGCGACGAATTAGCGCAGAGATATCGTCCAGATTAAATCGGCCTCGTTTTCTTTTGGATTAGGTCCCAGCTACTGAGTGAATCCACCTCACCCACGCCGTCCTCATGCGTGTGTTTGCCACTGCATGCGCCATTTGCGCTTTGCACTTCGCATTACGTACGTACGTGACAAACGTGGACTCAATCGACTGAGGCATGCAGCCCCAGTCAGCAACTGCGCATGCTGTACATACGCCTCTTCAGTTCACCCTGGAAAAAACTTTAAACTGAAATTAATTAACCAGAAGATCGATTACAGTTACATACACCAACCAACTAGTTCATTCCCAAAAATACATCATTTGAGCATGGGATTAGTATATTTGACCATAAGAAAATGCTTGATAGAAGAGGGCGAGGATGTGTGCAGCTGATGTATGCAGGGTCCATTAATTTGCTCTGATAAATTAAAGCATGCAGTGGCTACTAGAGTGGAGTGGGTGCCCATTGGACCATCCTAGCAGCAGCAATACGAGCTTAAAGGAAGTAGAAGGCTTTGTAGTCGCCGTGTTAAGATTTGCAAGTTGACATTTTTCGCCTAGATGGCTAGTTCGATCGAGCAAAGGGGGATGAAGCTTCGTGCAACGTACTAGGAATGGAGCAAAAGTCATCTCTCCCTTTTTTGCCGCTGTCTTCCTGTCTGCTGCTCGTCGCTGATGCATGTATCGTATCGTGCGTGTAAATTGTGTAAGCACACATGTACTAATCCGCATGAATGATCCAACAAGGAGAACGATTGAGATTGTGTCTGATCCTGCATGCGTCGTCAACCGGCCCACGATCGATGGGAAAACTTTGGGTTTTGTGACAGAAGTACAGCAGCTATGGCTTAGCTAGAGGTCAAACCCTGCATTAGTTTTCCACTGGGAAAAAAAGAGATTCGGTGGTGCTTACTGGAGGTGCTACCACTGAGCAGCAAAAGGGAAAACCAAGAGATTTACTCCGGTCCAACAAAAAAAATATCACGAGGTATTAATACCGTGAGGTACTAAGTCGTTTCCAATCGTTGGATCTAACAATACACATCCTGTCCAGCTAGATTCAACGATTGGGAACGATTTAGTACCGTGAGATACCGGTATCTCAAGATATTTTTTTTTATGGACCAGAGCAAATCTTGAAAACTAGGTTGTGTTTAGTTCACACTGAAGTTTAGAAGTTTGGTTGAAATTGGTACGATGTGATTGAAAAGTTGTATGTGTATGAAAGGTTTGATGTGATGGAAAGTTGGAAGTTTAGAAAAAAACTTTGGAACTAAACAGGGCCTAACTTGTAAAACAGCCATCTCAAATCGCATCCAAGAAGAAGGCACATCATGCGAAGAACCAGGATAATCCAACAAAAAAGAGATATGCATCAGTCATCACATTAGAACTGCGAACTATGGTAGTTTTCAGTTGCTAGGTGTTGACAGAAAACACGAGGCCTGGGAGATCTGCTTAACTCCAGTGCAGGTCCAAAGCTCGCCTTCGAATGTATGAGCGTGCCAGTTGATTTGATCCTGTAATCAACAAGAAACAAAGACAAAGAATCTGTAGTTAAATCCATAAATGATAGCCGATCGGCTAGATGCCGATGACATATCATTTATCTTTGAGACGATGTCATATGTGAATCGATTGGCAATCGTTAATAAGAAAGAAAGACCTAGATCTGCTCAATCGGCTGTAGGTATCAACGATATATAATCTTCATGCTGGTATATACTTAAATCGAGTGATTGGGATAGATCGGTCGTAATGCCGAGACAGTATAAATCACTACGATCGAAATATATACTAATAAGAGGATTATATATGTTTATAGCATAGCCGATCATGTAGACCTGGCACGTATCGGCTAATACTCCGATACTACTCTGTATTAAGATACTAAAGCAAATCAAATATACCAAACAGTAGCCTAATATACTTTAGATGCGACAAGATCTTAATGCAAATGGCAGATTTAACGTATCAAATAAGCGTATAGGATAGAAGTAGTTAAATCAGATAAGATCGGCTGAAACTCCGACACTACTCTACTCGGCAACTAGAAAGCAAGCTAGAGATTACAATTCTAAGCACGACTTAATAGATCAAACTCAACTGATGCAGCATTAAGTATGAAAAGAAGAACAATATCTAGACAATCAAGCCGCTAGATGTTTCATAGAGTGGTAGATATCTTGTATAATCTAAGCCAACGTCGCTATTTAACCTAATCGGCCGCCTTCTACTAACAGATGTTAGCCGATTGTAGATTAGATAATGATATTGTCGAAGATTATACAAGATATATGATAGCTCGACGAATTACATAAACAAGATTAGAGTGTCATAAAGATGGAAGCACTAATCCCGAAAACACAAGTCGTCATGACAAGTTTTACCTCTTGTTGAAGATCGAAACCGATGCAGCTCAACCCGAAAGCAAGAACTCGTCGAAATAAAACTAAAGCAAAAGGATGGCGATGCGCCGAAATTGTATTGAACGTCTATTGTTTTTTACATAGGACTCGGAGTCTATTTATACCCAAGAATTACAAGATATGCCCATACCGGACACGGCTATTATCTCTAACAAACTCTAAGATACATAAGCCTTTACGACAGACTCTTGCCCACATTTATCTCTAAAGAATTTACTTAAGATACCCTAATTAATAGATACAATCGCCTTCCCAGGACTCTATCCATGCGTGGCGATCATCTTGAAGCACTTCAACTTGAACCCGGTATCATACATCGGGCTGTATTGTCGGAATCGGCTACATCGGCTAACCCGGTACAACTCAGACCCATGGAGGGAGTATCATGTTAAGTGGTGTCATTCTCTCGAAATGACCGTTGGTCCAAAATGTGGACTATTCTGCACGCAGGCGTGGACAATTTCAAACCAACTTGCATTCTTATCATGCAAGCTTCAACCAACGGTTCAGCAAAAAATATATTTCTAAAAGACCAAAAAAGTAGTTTGAATTTCACTTTGCTGCAGGAGGGGCGCAGTATTAGCGTGTGCTTTGGCATAGTTTGGCTTAGAAGCTAGCCGAAGCTAATTTTAGAAATTAGACCTTAATAAACTGAGCCCTCCTTTGGAACACAATAATTTTGCAGGGGTCTTATTGGAGTTAGTTTTAATTAGCTTCCAGAAAATTTATCCAATTACCTGTATTTCAAACGACGCATAAGAGTCTTGCTGTTGTCTGAGACCGAAGATTGCGGTTGTTAAATGGCACTATCATTCCTAGTGGCAGAAAAAAACCCGAGCAGTCCATGCACTGCAACTCTGCAAGTTTATTTTCCACAGACAGACCGAATTCGGCTCTTCTTTTCTCTGAAGGGGATTTGCCTAAAATCTGAAGCTGCGGACGTTGTAACTTTCGCCCGCGATCTCTATCCTCCATATGTAGCAAGTTTTCAAGATGTTTCTTCGAGAGTCACGTCGGAAGAAACAATACAGGCATGCAGAAGAAGTCTTGGATCCTAGCCGTACGTTTTAGGGCCCCTTTGAATCAAATAATTTATGTAGGAATTTTATAGGATTCAAATCCTATAGGAAATTTTCTTATTTGGCCCTTTGATTCAAAGGATTAAAGTTTTCCAAATCCTATGAAATTCCTATGAAATGGCACATTGCATGTGGATTTTGGAGAAAATTTAGCAAGAGTTCCAACCTCTTGGAAAATTTCCTTTGAGTCTATCTCTCTCATCCGATTCCTGCGTTTTTCCTGCGCTCCAATCAAACGACCATTCATGTGTTTTTCCTGTATTTTGCAATCCTCTGTTTTACACTTCAATTCCTGTCAGAATCCTATGTTTTTCCTATTCCTCCGTTTTTTCTACCCTACGATTCAAAGGGGCCTTTAATCTGAGGGTTCGTGATGGCCTGGGGGCCAGGGTTCAGAGATTAAAACTCCGACCCCAGTAAGGTTGTATTTAGTTCACACTGAAGTTTGGAAGTTTGGTTGAAATTGGAACGATGTGACTGAAAAGTTGTATGTGTATGAAAGGTTTGATGTGATGGAAAGTTGGAAGTTTAGAAAAAAACTTTGGAACTAAACAGGGCCTAACTTGTAAAACAGCCATCTCAAATCGCATCCAAGAAGAAGGCACATCATGCGAAGAACCAGGATAATCCAACAAAAAAGAGATATGCATCAGTCATCACATTAGAACTGCGAACTATGGTAGTTTTCAGTTGCTAGGTGTTGACAGAAAACATGAGGCCTGGGAGATCTGCTTAACTCCAGTGCAGGTCCAAAGCTCGCCTTCGAATGTATGAGCGTGCCAGTTGATTTGATCCTG
>CM020186.1:16029788-16152902 GCA_009805545.1 Oryza longistaminata | reverse complement strand
GCCAATATTCTCTGATGTTGTGCGTCAATCTACAGAGAGTTCTCTGCCTCTATGGGCTTGTGGGCGTCAACCTCTCGCCATTTTGGCGCAAGTGGTTGTTGGTGCTTCCCCTGCTTGCCATCATGCCAACTTCCAGTCGGCCGAACCATCTTTTACATGCCAGGGCATTAAGCGCCGGTCGCCGCACGGATACGTTGTGTTGGTCAGGAAGCTGCGCGGAATCTGGGAGTTTCGGGACAGATAAGAAACGGCAATAGCAGATTTGCGGATTGATTCAGTAGCTCAGCTTCGTTTAAATTTTGGAACGAAGAGGTAGCTGTCGAGATCCTAGCCTTGTCTGGACGCCGTATGCTTTAGGAACTAGCTAGCTCATCGGTCTTGATGCAGGCGAGCCGGCCAAACATGATTGATATATAGGAATTAATCGTACGATCGACGAATATGACAATTTGCTTTACGATTCGATCCGAATCAGTTTTAATTACACACGATGTCGGCTAAGTTGAGGCTCGATAGTTGTTCTGGCTAGCTGTTAAAAATAAACAATGGATGAGATTGCGTGGAGCACGATAAGATTGCACGAAACTAAGAAAAGTTACGGAAATTCGGTTGAATTTCAATTCATTTTAATGACCAAGATTTTATTCTAGAAAATCATTCGAAATCCAGCCTCTCGAAACAGGCGACCTCGTCGTGAACTGACCGGTGCTCGAGTATGTCGTAGGCGCCCGTATACCATTTTGATGCAAAAAAAAAAACCTTAACTAAATTTTGGGCAACTTGCTAAAATTTTGGGACAGGATTTTATATACTTATTAAAATTGGCAGTAATTAAATGCTAAGCACTTTATGGCACTTCTCAAAATTTACGTAAGATTGGAAAATCACAAAATTGAACGTCGCGCAAGAATTGTAAACCTGACTGCAATGACTCGGTACATTCGATCTTCCCTGACCATCCTCTGCTCTCTTTTGGGCTCGTTTAGGCGGCTCCATGAAGCCATTAACATGTGCAACTAAGAACGACGACACGGTCCCTCCCCCACCACGGCGTCGCCCTCGCGCCTCCGCGCTGCGCCGTCTCGATCTCCCTGCCGCGCGGCGGCGCTCGACTAGCGGCACGGCGGCGGCGGCGGCGAGGATGCCTCTGCGGCCGCCGCCTGGGGAGCGCTCTCCATCTCTGAACACGTAAATTAAATGGCTGCTCAGCCTTTATGCATCAACGTCACTTTGCCCGATTGGATTATTTCAGATTCTAACCTTAACCGACGCCTTTGTGTTCGAAGAATCTCTAGAATGAACCGCTAGATGGCCTGTATTAGATCGAACGTAGAGAAATGATCTAGTTGGTAAGTTTTGAATGATTAGTGTCAGCTTACACTTTGTTCCAAACAATCTCGTATGTATATAAATCGGAGAAAATTGTTTTTTTATATGGTAAAGCGATCTAAAGCATACATTGATATGGAATACAGACTGGTTTACATTCTGGTGGTCTCAGGAAAAGTTGAGACGATTTTCTTTAGATATAATCACGGATCACTCCAAGTGGTCAGGTACATGTATTAACATTATTCCGGTTTTGCGGAAAAGTACGATTATAGTTAAAAAGGAGTAACTCGCGCAAAAAGCCATGTAATTGCGGAGTTTTTCGGAGCTTTCTTAAAATAAATAATCAGAATTGAGTTTGAATTTTTTCAACTTGGAACTGGAAAAACCGAGTCGGTCTGTTGTGAATCGTGCGGCTGCCCAGAAGTATAGGTTCATTGGAGTTTGTGACACCAAGGTCTGTACAGACACATTTGTTTCCACTTCTTGCTCGCATGCAAATTGAGTTTGCTTTGTCAGGCTGTTGGTAGAGTGGCCTAAGAGGTTGTTCTTCCCCCACTAACCGTCAGTGCTGGATGATGGCATTGATCACTTCAAAAATGTGTGCAATCCTCTCCTAGGCGTGCTGTATCGAACTACTACATGGTAGGGCTTCCACCCAATGACCAGGAGCCTCTGAGGCGTGCTCGTGTTTATTCCAGGACATGGTGGTCCCTACCTCCGATCCCTTTTTCACGCATTGATTTATCTGTCTCTAGTCAATAGGAGGACGGCGCATGTGCGAGTAGGGCACAGTTTAAGAGACGACGAGTGAGAGCATGTTCATCATAGGGGTGGGAAGCATGTGCCTAAACGATATTCGCTCGGTGGGCCAACGGTGTTGTGCACACACCTCGATCTGGGTGTGTAGCCACACATTGAAGCTTGGCCGTGTGCCTATCTGCTCGGCACCGGAGTGTATACGATTGCTGAAGTCCATGCTAGAAGTAGCACATGTCATACCTATGCAAACCAAGTCACAACGCCTCTTTGCATTTGAGGCGTAATCGCCTCCATGGGAGAGTACAAGGTGGTCCGGACTGTTCATCTCCCTCCCGGATTTACCAGCCGTTGAGCCCCTCAGGTCTGTGGGTTTACAGTCAAGGGTGGCACAGGCCAAGGCATGCACATTGGAAGGGGAAACAGGGCCGTCAGTTCTTTGTTGAAAATGCAAAAGGGAACAGCGGTGTCGGTGTTAATGGGGTGGGTTTAGTCTTGATGGATGCTCTATATATGCTAGTGGATTAATTAGTGGACTGGGAGTGGCTTCAATCAGACTTATCTTTTTTGAACTTGAGACTGAGGAATGGAGGGAAGACATCAGGATATTTTTTGACTTGAGACTGAAGAATGGGGGAAGCCATCCGGGACAATTAGACAGCTTTGTTCGACGGGGGATTTGATCACAGATTAATTTCTCAATTTGGCATCAAACTTTGGTCTGGCTGAGTGAAAGGCTATTTAAGTTCTAGTGTTCCCAGCGGTTTTGTCAACATGGACTATGGGTTTCTAACCATTATGAAACCCCGTGCTGGGTTATAAATATAGTATTCAGAGAATTGTTCATCCTGTTTTTGAGTAGATGTAAGCATTGTGGTATTGATGATGGAGGAACATCTGGTTAGGGATGGCGGAGATGCCTATAGATCCACGACACGCATGTCCGCCATGCATCTAGTGTGCGTGTCAGACATGGCCGGTACACAAGTTTAGCCCAGAAAATCGGACGGTAAAGTCGGGGCCTCGACATGTCGCCACAGAGTGGTGGACGGTAGTCAGAGACCAGGCACGGTAAAGAGAGAGACTTCTATGTAGCATCTAATGCTTAGTAGGTCGTCAGTGACTTGGAGACACGATCATGAAACATTGGTACCATTCAAATAAAATTCAAATCCTCTTCCTGTCATTCATGTCTGTTCTTTCTTCTCTCAAGCTCTTTTCCTCTCCATTCCTCATCTCCCGACTGTGAGAATTAGTGGTATCCCTGTGACATTGTATAATACGCAGATCTGAGAAGCCTACTCTTATGGAGTGATATAACGTACCTAGTTCTATAAACATTCGCCTTCAGGTGCAGATCGAACGCAGGAGAAGCAGAACATTCGACTTGGCGGTTTTGATGAGATTGGGGATCGCTTTGTCTGCTTGGAAGTGTGGTCAATAGCACAGGCGGTGTACGACCAGTGCCGTCACACTGGACCTAACGGCGTGACCAACTGGACACGATCAAGCGCGTGAAGGAGTTGCGGGAGGAGGTGGGGATTCCGAGCAAATGGACTGTCGACCAGTTCTGCCGCTCTCGCGCCACGAGGCGACTGCTCTCCTCGAGTTCTGTGACGGACGGAGGAGGGCCGTGTGCACGTTGCGCCGTCGGAGCCATGTCCCTGCTTCCGTTGACGGACGATGCGCACAACGTGGGTACGTCGCGTCGGTGCCTTCCTAACCCACATCTCGGAGTGGCTCCGGCGGGGCCGAGCCGGGGAAGACAATGGCAGTGGCCGCGCACTCCCATGGACCCGGGAAGGTGCCAGCTGTGGTACGAGACGTGGGTCGCCGCGGTGCACTCAAGGGGTACGTTAGTTCCCGTCTCTTGGGAGTTTTGGATTGGGGATCGGATTTGATTCGAGAGAGGTAGGTTTAACAATAGAGTTCAGCTAGATTTCCCAAATTTGATGTTCGGATCCACAGGATTGGAGAATGAAGTGTGCGCATTCTTTGATGTGAATAGCACTTTTATCTCAGGGTTTGTGGGGTTTAAGTTCTAATCATTTACTTTTTGGGGAGGCTTGCTTTCAGTGGCTGAGATCAACTAGAGCTCACTTGAGTTCCTATTGGGAGATTTTTGGCTGCTATTGCCGCGAGCTTTAAAAGAAGACATAAGGGATAGACATACAAAAAAATAAAAAAAAAAAAAAATATAAAAAAAAAAAAAAAAAAAAAAAAAAAAAAAAAATAAAAAAAAAATAAAAAACGAAAAAGGACATACAAAGAGCAATCACAAACAAAAAAAAGTCAAAAGTTAAATAAAAAAAAAAAAAAAAAAAAAAAAAAAAACAAAACAAAAAAAAAAAACAAAAAAAAATAAAAAAAAAAATAAAAAAAAAAAACCGAGCACACAAAAAAAAATAAAAAATAAAATGCAGCGGTCACGCGGAGCTGCGGGTGACTCGGGGTCGGCCGGCGACCTCAGCTGCTGCCGCCACCTCGCCTCTTCCACCGCCGCAGCTACGCTGCTTCCCCGCCGCCCGCCGTCACCCGAGCGTCAGCCCGCCAGACTCCGGCCAAACGGCGGCGGATCTGGCGGGGGTTTCCGCCGCCGCCCGGCCCTATACGCCGGCCACCTACGCCCGCCAGCGCCGCCCAGCCACCACTCCGCCGCCCCAAGCGCACGCCCGCCGGATCCGGCCGGGCGGGCGCGGATGCCGGACTATGGGGGTTTTGCACATCGTCGCCCAGCCGGCCAGCTCCCGGCCTGGCGAGCGCGCGCTGAGGCGAAGCCCCGCCGCACGTCCCGCGGCCGCGCGCTTTTGCCGGCGCCCGCTCAGTGCGGCGGCGAGGCGGAAGAAAGGAGGGGGAGGAAGGAAGAAGACGGCGGCGGCCGTCCCCTCTCGTGTCGCCCGTGGGGAGGGGAACCGGCGAGAGCAGAAAAACTATCCTGGATAGATTGGATCGCTTTCTTACCGGGGCTCAACCCAGTAACGTCAAGCCAGCACCTCATCCGGGAACACACGGATATCCAGCGTACCCGCTGATATGCAGCTTAGGTTCATAGATGAATATCGAAGGAATTTCGGAAGGTCGATACCAAGAGGTGATCAGGCTCGCTTTGGAGGGTTCGAGAGGTCCAAATAATGCCTGCTGATAAAAAGGTCCCTCGTCACGTTGTAGGTGTCATGCTCTCGCAGCTTCTTTTGTCCCCTGGGAATAATAAAGTCACAAAGTCGCAAAGTTCCCGGGTCGATGGAAGCAAGGAACACAGGGTCGAGGTAACGTGGTACGTGACTCGTGAGAGGCTTTTACAAGGGTGGGAACGCAAATGACCGCGCGGAGGAACGCTGCCACCTACTCCCTCCGTCCCACAAAACAAATCAACCTAGTATTGGATTTGATGTTCTAGTAACATTGAATCTCGAAAAATGTCCATCCAATACTAGGTTAAGTCCTTTTTTGGGCAAGGGAAGTACTCTCCGTTTCCTTGACTATGGATGGGATGTTCCAAATTGTTGAGATGGTGTGTTGGGCGACTTCGGTCATCATCTTCTTTTGCGGGCATGCTCAGCTGCAAGTGCAACCATGGAAGCTCGGAGAAATCGCTTCTGGCTACCTCCCCAATCGAAACGCCTGAATTTGAAATTCTGCTCCAACCGCTTACTAGTGCTATCTAACTGAAACCTTAGTTCCATCTCTATGGTACCGATTGTTAGATAGCAAATTTGTACATAACCTTTCGATGACATACAAAATAACGAGACGGTGTCCCCTCGAGAGTTTAGAATCCCACCCCGTTATTCTGTGCTGAGAAGCAAGGCTACCAGTACAGTCTACAGTTGTTCAGCCAACGCACAAAAAATATTTGAAGATCTGATGGGTGTCGCAGGCGTGGTCGAAAAGGCCTCCGGCGACTGAGATGATGGATCAGCTGATGAGGCCGATTCCCTGGCCCCTTGGAGTAACGGGCTCTAATATAGTTGGGCCGCTTTATGGGCTGCAAAATAGTAGTCCTAGTCTCTACAGGAATACGTTTAATCCACGATTTGTTTAGGGGTCGGAGTAGAAACACCGAAACCCCAAAAAAGCTTCCATCCGCTACGCGAAACCTGCAATGTTGGCGACCTAGAAACTGAAACTACCATAGTTCGTAGTTCTATTGTGATGCTCTGATGCGTATCTCTTTTTGGGTTGGATTATCCTGGTTCTTGCTGATGCGCCTTCTTCTTGGATGGGGTCGGAGTTTTAATCTCCGAACCCCCCAGGCCATCACGAACCTCGGATTAAAACGTACGGCTAGGATCCGAGACTTCTTCTGCATGCCTGTATGTTTTTTTCCGACTTGACTCTCAAAGAAACATAATGCCATCTTGCAAACTTGGTATTCTTCCGTTTCATATTATAAGGACTTTCTAGCATTACCCACATTCATATATATGTTAATGAATATATTATATATATATATATATATATATAATATATATATATATATATTATTATATAAGAGTGTCTAAGTTCAGCGCCACACGATTGGGCGCTGAACAAAAGGCTCACTTTTTAAAATAAGTTTTGGCAACGGTTCATTTGTAAAATTTAGTTTTTTCAAAGGGTCAAATTATCAAAATTAATGCTGCAAAATAATAGTCATAGTCTCTACAGGATTGAATCACCGTGTTAATCCACGATGGTTAGGTCGAAGTAGAAAACACGGAGAGAGCTACAAATCGGACGTCCAATGGTATATAAAAAAATCGGACGGTCAAATGTTTCAGTTAACCGTTGGTGCAACATTATGTTTTATACATGGGTGAAACAAAAAAAAAATCAGCCTCTGAATCATACAGAAATTTTGTGAAACACAATTAGACACAATGGTGAACCATATTGCTTACACGTATGAAACACATAGTTTTTATTGTTTGAAACATAGTTTTTTCTTTCATCAGAATAAGTCATGTGATATCTGTTTGTAAAGATTTAATTTATAAAAATTCAACGGTATGATCAAGTCGCTCATCGGATAAATAGTTTAGAAGAAAAAATATTTTTAAGATCACTAAATGCATGCATACATGTATGGTGTGGGGGAGAAAGCTAAATTGAATGGCAGAGAGGAGTACTGACATAAACATCCATACTTTTTCTTGTCATTTATAAATTTTAGTTTTATATATGTTGAAACAAAAATATCCGTTATTGAAACATTTATTTTTTTTAATAATATAATGAAAATATGTGTTGAAAACATATTGCCTACCGTGTCTGAAACATTAAATTTTAACTGATTGAAACATATGTTTTTTTCATCGGAATGTAATGATGTGATATCTTGTTGTAAAGATTTAATTATAACAAATATAATAGTGTGATCATATCATCGTTGGATAAGTAGTTTAGGAGAAAAAATATTTTAAAGATCATTATATCATGTAATAGATGTATGAAGTGGATAGGGAGATAGTAGTTTGCACTCGATTTTTCATGATACGTCAGACGTTCGATACTAAGCATTTCCGAGAAACACCAAAACCCAAAAAGCTTCCATCCGCTACGCGAAACCACTACAATGTTGGCGGCCTAGTGTTAACAAACCAAATTTGGTAATCCGGCATCGGAAAGGGATTAGATTGAAGTAAGGACAGAGGCGGAGATCAAGTTCAAAACCAGAGCAAGATTCGGCCGGAGATCCAGATCGGCTACGATTAGATCGGCTGGGTCTGAGTTGTACCGGGTTAGCCGATGTAGCCGATTCCGACAATACAGCCGATGTATGATACCGGGTTCAAGTTGAAGTGCTTCGAGACATGATCGCCATGCATGGATAGAGTCCTGGGAGGCGATGTATCTATTAATTAGGGTATCTTAAAGTAAATTCTTTAGAGATAAATTGGGCAAGAGTTCTGTCGTAAAGGCTTATTATCTTAGAGTTTGTTAGAGATTAATAGCCGTGTCCGGTATGGGCATATCTTGTAATTCTTGGGTATAAATAGACCCTCCGAGTCCTATGTAAAAACCAAACAGACGTTTCAATACAATTTCGCGTCATCGCCATCTTTTTGCTTTAGTTTTATTTCCGACGAGTTCTCGCTTTCGGGGTTGAGCTGATCGGTTTCGATCTTCAACAAGAGGTAAAACTTGTCATGACGACTGTTGTTTTCGGGATTAGTGCTCCATCTTTATGACACTTCTATCTTGTTTATGTAATCTCGTCGAGCTATCATATATCTTGTATATCTTCGACAATATCATTATCTAATCTATATCGGCCAATATCTGTTAGTAGAAGGCACCGATTAGGTTAATAGCGACGTTGGCTTTGATTATTACAAGATATCTATCACTCTATGAAACATCTAGTGGCTTGATTGTCTAGATATTGTCCTTGTTTTTCATTACTTAATGCTGCATCAGTTAGATTTTGAATCTATTAAGTCGTGCTTAGAATTGTAATCTCTAGCCTGCTTCTAGTTGCGAGTAGAGTAGTTGTCGGAGTTTTCAGCCGATCTTATCTGATTTAACTACTTCTATCCTATACGCTTATTTGATTTACGTTAAATCTGCGCGTTTACATTAAGATCTTGTCGCATCTAAAGTATATTAGGCTACTGTTTGGTATATTTGATTTGCTTTAGTATCTTAATACAGAGGTAGTAATCGGAGTATTAGCCGATACGTGCCAGGTACATGATCGGCTATGCTATAAACATATATAATCCTCTTATTAGTTATATATTTCGATCGTAGTGATTATCACGTCTCGCATTACGACGCGTCTATCCCAAATCACTCGATTTAAGTACTATACCAGCATGAAGATTATATATTCGTTGATACTCAGCCGCGTTGAGCAGATCTAGGTCTTTCTTCTTATTAACGATTGCGATCGATTCACATATAACATCGTCTCAAAGATAAATGATATGTCATCGGCATCTAGCCGATCGGCTATCATTTATGGATTTAACTACAGAGATTCTTTGTCTTTGTTTCTTGTGTGATTAGTTCAAGTTCCTAAATTTTTCTAAAATTGAGATCTACACAGTGGCACTATTGTTTCTCTGGTTTGAGCTTGTTTTATTGCCTTTTGTTTATTAGCTTTGTTTTCGCGTTAAGAGCCCGAGTTCGAGGAAGCCCCGGACGCCGCTTTCGAAGGAGAAGACCCCAACCCTGTGCAAGGCAAGCCCCTTTGATCACATTGCCCCTATATTTTCAATGATATGTTGTTTGCAAAGATGCATTGTTAGTTCACACGATTAACATGTTTAGGCCTCGGATTGTTTATACAACCGACGGACCAACCTAGTAGTTGCACTTATATTTCATAGGTTGATGTTTCCATACCTTTGATAGCTCCACAAATATTTGCGCCGGTATCGTTATACGATTACCGAGGTAGTTCCGCTTAGCCACGCTTACGTTGTTGCTGTGTGGGAAACTTGGGTTATTCCAAATCCATGTTTAAAAATCCGGTACGTTGTACCGAGGAGTTGTGAAATAAAATGTGTTGTGAAAGTGGTGATGATGCGGAGTCATTCCTTTGTGGTTTGGCTACGTATTGTCGTTAAGGACCGATTCCTTTGGGAAATCCATCCGAACACGTTATAGTGCGACCACACGGGTATTATGGGATGCCTCTGGCTAAGTAAATTGTTATCACATGGGAGTTGGTGTGCCAATGGTTGTAGAATGCCGAGGATGAGGAGACGAAGTGTTACACATTTATTGCCCATCATGGGTGTCTTTTTGCCTCTATTGTGGCGTGGTACCAGTAGGAGTAGGAGGCATCCTCGGTATTTCCTGAGTGGATGACGGCTGTTATTGCCTGATACTCGGCTATGGATCTTAGCCCAACTAGGTGGCATGCGATTTTCATGGGTTAGCTTTGGAAAGGCCTTATCACGAACTTCCGGTATCGGCCAATACCGGTGTAAGTTTCGTGTCGTGTGGGTAAAGCGTGCAACCTCTGCAGAGATTAATGAACTGTTCGAACAGCCGTGCTTACTTCAATCTAATCCCCTTTCCGATGCCGATATTACCAAATTTGGTTGTTAACACTAGGCCGCCAACATTGTAGGTGTTCGCGTAGCGGATGGAAGCTTTTTTGGGGTTTCGGTGTTTTCTCGGAAATGCTTAGTATCGAACGTCTGACGTATCATGAAAAATCGGATGGGCAAACTACTATCTCCCTATCCACTTCATACATCTATTACATGATATAATGATCTTTAAAATATTTTTTCTCCTAAACTACTTATCCAATCGATGATATGATCACACTATTATATTTGTTATAATTAAATCTTTACAACAAGATATCACATCATTACATTCCGATGAAAGAAAAACATATGTTTCAATCAGTTAAAATTTAATGTTTCAGACACGGTAGCAATATGTTTCAACACATATTTTCATTATATTTCATAAAAAAATTAAATGTTTCAATAACTGAATTTTTTGTTTCAACATATATAACCTAAAGTTTTATAAATGACCAAGAAAAAGTATGGGATGTTTATGTCAGTACTCTCTCCTGCCATTCGATTGGCTTTCTCCCCACACCATACATGTATGCATGTATTTAGTGATCTTAAAAATATTTTTTCTTCTAAACTATTTATCCGATGAGCGACTTGATCATACCGTTGAATTTTTTATAATTAAATCTTTACAACAAGATATCACATGACTATATTCTGATGAAAGAAAAACATATGTTTCAAACAATAAAAACTTAGTGTTTCATACGTGATAGCAATATGTTTCACCATGTGTTCTAATTGTGTTTCACAAAATTTCTGTATGATTCAGAGGCTGATTTTTTTTGTTTCACCATGTATAATATAATGTTGCACCAACGGTTAACTGAAACATTTGACCGTCCGATTTTTTTTATACCATCGGACGTCCGATTTGTAGCTCTCTCCGTGTTTTCTACTTCGACCTAACAAATCGTGGATTAACACGTGATTCAATTCCTGTAGAGACTATGACTATTATTTTGCAGCATTAATTTTGATAATTTGACCCTTTGAAAAAACTAATTTTACAAATGAACCGTTGCCAAAACTTATTTTAAAAGTGACCCTTTTGTTCAGCGCCAAATCGTGTGGCGCTGAACTTAGACACTTCTTATATATATATATTCATTAACATATATATGAATGTGGGTAATGCTAGAAAGTCTTATAATATGAAACGGAAGAAGTACCAAGTTTGCAAGATGGCATTATGTTTCTTTGAGAGTCACGTCGGAAGAAACAATACAGGCATGCAGAAGAAGTCTCGGATCCTAGCCGTACGTTTTAATCCGAGGGTTCGTGATGGCCTGGGGGGTTCGGAGATTAAAACTCCGACCCCATCCAAGAAGAAGGCGCATCATGCGAAGAACCAGGATAATCCAACCCAAAAAGAGATACGCATCAGTCATCACATTAGAACTACGAACTATGGTAGTTTTCAGTTGCTAGGTCGCCAACATTGCAGGTGTTCGCGTAGCGGATGGAAGCTTTTTTGGGGTTTCGGTGTTTTCTACTCCGACCCCTAACAAATCGTGGATTAAAACGTGATTCCTGTAGAGACTAGGACTACTATTTTGCAGCCCATAAAGCGGCCCAACTATATGAGCCCGTTACTCCAAGGGGCCAGGGAATCGGCCTCATCAGGTGATCCATCATCTCAGTCGCCGGAGGCCTTTTCGACCACGCCTGCGACACGGCCATCAGATCTTCAAATATTTTTTGTGCGTTGGCTGAACAACTGTAGACTGTACTGGTAGCCTTGCTTCTCAGCACAGAATAACGGGGGTGGATTCTAAACTCTCGAGGGGACACCGTCTCGTTATTTGTATGTCATCGAAATGGTTATGTACAAATTTGCTATCTAACAATCGGTACCATAGAGATGGAACTAAGTGTTTTAGTTAGATAGCACTAGTAAGCAGTTGGAGCAGAATTTTCAATATCAGGCGTTTCGATTGGGGAGGTAGCCAGAAGCGATTTCTCCGAGCTTCCATGGTTGCACTTGCAGCTGAGCATGCCCGCAAAGAAGATGATGACCGAAGTCGCCCAACACACCATCTTCAACAATTTGGACATCCCATCCATAGTCATAGGAAACGGAGTACTCCCTTCGTCCCAAAAAAGACTTAACCTAGTATTGGATGGGACATTTTTCTAGATTCATTGTACTAGAAAACATCAAATCCAATACTAGGTTGATTTTTTGTGGGACGGAGGGAGTAGGTGGCAGCGTTCCTCCGCGCGGTCATTTTCATTCCCACCTTGTAAAAGCCTCTCACGAGTCGCGTACCACGTTCCTCGACCCTATTCCTTGCTTCCATCGACCCGGGAACTTTGCGACTTTGTGACTTTATTATTCCCAGGGACAAAGAAGCTGGAGAGCATGACACCTACAGTGACGAGGGACCTTTTTATCAGAGGCATTTTGGACCTCTCGTAACCCTCCCAAATGCGAGCCTTGATCACCTCTTGGTAATCGACCTTCCGGAATCTCCTCTCGATATCATCTATGAACCTAAGCTGCATATCAGCGGGTACGCTGTATTCCGTGTGTTCCCGGATGAGGTGCTGCTTGACGTACTTGGGTGAGCCCCGTAAGAAGCGATCCAATCTATCCAGGATGAATCCCTTCTTCATATCCTGCAGAGCCTGCAGCTTCTTGGCAGCACGCTTATCGGCCGCAGCATCGATCCGGAACCTCTGCGATTCCTCCCAAGCCCGGATCTTGAGCCGCTCCTCGTGATCACGTACCCCGAAATTCTGTTCCACACGTTCGTTAAGAATCTCCTGGACTTCGTCAACAATCTCGTATCTAACTCTAAAGAAGTCCTCCCTGATGTTCTCAGGTAGGGATTCTACTAGTTCTAATAGTATCTTGTCAAGACCAGGCTTGATGAATTCTTGCCTGAATCGCTCTTCCATCTCTTTCAGGGCTTGCGCCTTCTTCGCTGCTCCCGCAGCCTCGATCCAAAACTTGTCTGCTTCCTTCCGTGCATGGACCTCGAGTTGTTGCTCCCCTTCGCGATCCAGCGTCTCGGGATTCCCATCGAAAGCGGCGTTGATGAACTCGAGCCAGAGATCGTCGGGAACCTTGTGGTCGTTGCAGTGTTGCTCCTGGAGATCCAGCCTGATGTGCTCGGGTAGGAGGTGGTCGTAGCAGCTGAGGATCGTTGCCGTCTGCTGGATGAATCGCGTTTCCAGGTCTTGTAGCGCCTGCGCCTTCGCTGCCGCCCACTTCTGAGACATCATCCTCGATGAAAAGACCCCTTCGATCGAGCGCTCAGTTGATCAGACGCGATCAAAACCGGGGTTCTTAAATCTGGGAGAAAAAGAAGTCAAGAACTATTCCGAATCGGATAAGAGTGCCAAACTCAAAGGTAAACGGAGACGGAAACGAATTAAACCTGATGGGCGTAGTGGCGAAAATGTTGATCCTCGCGATCAATGGATTCTGCGTTTCCATTTTCGGCCGGCCCAGAACTCGCGCGGTCAACTTTTTGTTGTGATTTCCACTTTCAGACATGGTCATCAGATCCTGAAATACTTGTACGTTGGTTGAACAACTGTAGACTGTATGTACTGGTAGCATTTGCTTATTAGCACAAAATCACGCATCGAAAGTTTCGATCCTTTAATTTTGCAGGCGATTGCGCATGCGCAGCGAGGAGGGAGAAGAACCCTGGGCCCTGGGGGTTCGGAGTTTTCTTCTCCGAATCCCTCAAAACTCGACTCGTTGGAATAAAATGGGCCGCTGTGGTCCGAGATTTCTTTGTTACCGAACTTGCTATTGCAGTGCAGATACACCTTTCATCTGACCACCTGCAATCCTCTGTGTATCCGTGCAACTACACTCTTCTTTTTGGGATGCTGGCGAAACAAACTCTTCCTCCTTTACCTGGCGAAGTATCTTGCACGGGAGAAAACTTCTAAAGAAAGGGGTGAGATGGGGAATTGGTGATGGAAAGACAACTAGAGTTTTATCCGACAACTGGATACCCGGCTTTCGACCAGAGAGGTTGCAACCTTTGATTCCAATACCGGGGGATGCCAATGTATGTTTCTTAATGGATGAGGGGACTAATTCTTGGAATGAGAATGTGGTGCGAACAGTTTTTGAGGAGGAGGTGGCTAATGAAATCCTAAAGATTCCTATCAGCTCCTATGGAGGGGAGGATTTTGCTTCTTGGCCACTGGAGAAATTGGGTATGTATACAGTTCGCTCTGCATACAACCTGATTAGATCAGAACTCTTTCTCGCTGCCCGGAGCAACAATGGTAGAGGGCTACCCTCTTCGATGCAGGATGATCAAAGGAACTGGAAAATTCTTTGGAAGATTGATGCACCTGGGAAAATGAAAATCAACGTATGGCGGGCTGCGCACGATTGTCTGCCCACTGGCTTCCAATTACGGCGACGCCATATTGCTGCTACTGATGGATGTGTCTTCTGTAATAGAGATGATCCCATTGAGCATGTGTTTCTGACTTGCCCCTTCGCGGAAGCGGTGTGGAAGGAGATCAAGCTAAAGTTCGAGTTCAAGTTGGGTCGGCGAGGTCAGTCCAATTTTAAGCAATGGATCTTTGATTTTCTGAAGCGGGGTTCATCTTTGCACAACACAGTCTTAACTGTCTGTTTGTGGCATATATGGGAGGCCAGGAATAATGCCAGAAATAACAACGAAGTGCTGCATCCAAGTCGGGTGGTCCAAAAGATAACAACTTATGTTGATTTGATCAGGACACAGGGGTCATCAGTGATGAACATGACCAGGGATGCTCCTCTCTTGTCTGCACCAAGATGGAAGCCACCACCAGAAGGGACTGTACTCATCAACTGTGATGCAGCAATCTTTTCGGTTTCTGGGCGAATGGGTGCAGGTGTAGTAATCCGTGATCACAATGGGCTCTACTTGGTTGCTTCTAATGCAGGGATCGCGGGGATTACCACACCAGATACAGCTGAAGCCTGGGCGATCCGCTACGCTCTAAAGCTAGCAAGGGATGAAGGGTTCACCAAGGTGATTTTAGCATCCGACTGCCTCTCAATCATTAACAGAATCAAGTCGGCGCAACGAGATCGATCACATGTTGGTACTCTGGTTGAGGACATCAAAATGGCTGGCACCGAGTTTGTTGCCTGTTCTTTTATCCATGTTAATCGTCTGTGTAATATCGCGGCACATACTTTAGCTCGCCAGGCCGAGCAAACAAACTGTAATGTCTTTCGCTCTGTGACTCCTGATTGCATTCAGGAGGTACTCAGTTCTGATGCTCAGTAATCAATAGAATGCCGCATTTACCTCAAAAAAAAAAAACTCAGAAGTAAGCCTTTTGCAGTAATTTCATCTGAATTCAGTGATATAACAGCGAATTGGACCAGCTAGAGGAGAGGGAGAGGGAAGCCGGCTAGGTGGGCCTTGGTGGCTTAGACCACCTTCCCCTCTCTTCTCTTTTTCTCATTCATTTTGCGTTGCTTGAAGTGAATACTATGAGATCCTATGCGAATGGCATATGTATGGCTGATGAGCGATGAACAGTTGAACACCTGGTGACTTGAAGTTGAATCTACAATGTGCAGCACACTGCAAACCCGCCCCAAGGGCACAGCACAACGTTGAAGCAGCGCAACCAGGGGGGCCCGAGCAAAGCCACGAAAGCACAATATACCACCATTACACCATACTGTTCAATCAGCACGCGAAGGCAACATGATCGATGAAGTAAATCACATCTCTCTCTCCCCTCGTAAGTTCATAACACTCATCTCTGAGAGTTTGCGTTAGTGTCATGACAAAATAAGTTATTGATACATTAAACCAAGACGGAAAAGGGGTAAAATTACACACGATCACTTCTAGTACAACAATTTTTTTTCCTTCACCACGAACATAACCAACGGCAAAACTGTGTTTTGTCTCTTCTTGAACATCTTCCCCGCATGTAGGTTATCAAATTTCACTGCAGTTTGTCTACGGCTAGAGTTTTGTTACTCCTTTTAAACATCTTCCCTCATGGGGTTATCAAATTTCACTGCAATAATTTGTCTACAGCTAGAGTTCCTTCACCCGTGCTTTTCATACCTTTTTACTCCTCGACTTCTTATAAGCTTCCCTGTTGTAAGATAATTACACCATATTAGGATAAAGCAAAGAAAACAATCAAATACAGGCATAAAAGAAAAAAGAGCATTGTACTCTCACCATTCTCGCCTAACCATCCAGTTCCTTTTCCTCTTCCCTCCTTGGTCAGTATCTGGCTTCTTTTCTTTGGTTCCTGATGTTCTCTTGGGAACAGTTTTTTTAATTTTAGCAGACACAGGCTGCTTTTTTTCACTTGTAGGCTCTTCTTTTTCGTTGTGTGTTTCTTTTTTACCACTGCCAGGGCCATTCCGTTTCTTCTCACCCTTCTTATGGTTTTTGAGCGTCTTTTCAGGCCTATCATGTGTCTGTTGTTTGTCCTCAGTCACCCCATCAAGGATGGTTGTCTCTTCATTCATCTTCTTCACATCTTTGTGTATTTTTGACTGAATGGGCTGTTCTTGAAGATCGTCGCTGCTAGGATCAGTCTTCTCAATTGCTTCTTCAGGCACTTTAGATGACTCGGATGTCACTGGGATTGTATTGCTCAACTTTTTCAGCTGTGTGAAAGCAAGTGCCATAATCAGATGTTATGTCTATATCAAGCAAAGAAAATTAAACTGTTCATCATAGAGTACACTCAACACATCCTAATAAATGGAATAAGCACAGGATCAAACTATTTGCAAATAATATATTTATATTTCACCCTGAAGGATAGCATTGGTGTTACCTTTGCAACAAAAAATCCATCCATGTTGTTCACATGAGGATAAAACCTCCTTGTTTTATCTAAAGAAGTATGGAATCGATGCTCTCGGAACCGGATGAATCTGTAGGATAAACATAAAACAATACAAGACAAAATGCAACACATTATTCATGAGGGGAGACACAAAATGCAACACATTCTTCATGAGGGGAGACACAAAATGCAACACATTCTTCATGAGGGGAGACAGATTTACAATACCCTGGACGTCCAAAATCTAATCCACAAGGCACAAGCTTTACGTTTCGCTTTTTAAGGGCATAGTCAATAACTGCCTCATTCTGCAAGATGAAGAGAGGTTCAAGGAACTAAGTTGAGTATCATTGAGCTATGGCAACTCACAAGGCCAATGAACTTACCTCCGGAATCATCAACGAACAGGTTGAGTAAACAATGTAACCGCCAGTTTTGGAGTTGGCATCAACCAAATCAATAGCTGCTAACAGGAGTTGCTGTAGAACAATTCATCAGTTAGATTGTTAAATAGTGGTATATGATATGCATACAAACAAATATAGAGCATAAAGGTTAGGCAGACAACCCAGAAAGATTGAGCAGAATGCACTAAATTATTACATAGCCTAACAAACAAAAAATATGGCACCAAATAATAATTGAACACAATCACATAGCCTAACAAATAAAGGATAAGCAAACAAAACCCATAAATATTGAGCAAATAGAACATAGCAACTCTGGGGTTCATATGTTATTTCCATGTAAGAGCACAACTGAACCGCACAATATAAATTGCTTTGAAATGACTCTTGAAACCAACTCAAGAACATGAGGGTGGACGGGTAATGTTTTGAGCAAGTTACTTGGTTAAGAATCAAATTGAAATAACGCACGTGGAATGCAGTTCTTTTCCTTATGAACAGAAGGGTTGCATTAAGAATTGTGTAAAACTGCAGGCAGGTTCGATTTAAAGAAGCCCTATACAGGAATGCACCTTTTGTACAAAAGCGCAGTCTCTGATGTCCTCAATGCCCTTCGACGTTTTAATTTGTGGGTCCTTCCAAATGGTCTATATAGAAAAAGTAAACATCTGTTAAATAAAAGAGAATATATTGGGACCAGGAGCTTAAATGAAGTAGATGATGCTTACCCCTGTGCCTGTGCAGGGCGCATCCAAAAGAACTCTGTCAACCGAATTCATCCCAAGAACTTTGGGTAGCTGAAATGAAAAGTATGTTATCACAATATAGATTTCCAATCAGAATATTCTACACCCAATTCAAGCAGCAAAAAAAAAAAATCAGGACTTGACATTTATTTTCTGCAAGATTAAAATGGACCAAAAGTTAGCAAAAGATTATAGAAACGGTACTTATGAACATATATTCATTTCTGTCATCATATTGTACAAACTGTTAGATTATACTTGAAAAACACCACAAATCAATATTCTTTCTTAATGCATGTAGTTAGTTGATTATGTTTTTGCCATTAGATAGTCCATGAAACACAACTATTAGCACCATGTTAACAGTATTTATACGGTTTACTCACCTCTTTACCATCATAATTACAAACTATGGTATTGGTAACACCCATGCGATGTATGTTGCCCAAAAGTCCATGCAACCTTTTCTCATTGAACTCATTTGCATAAATTATTCCTGTGCATGACAGATGAAGAAAACAGTATGTTTGCAATTCAATTGCCAGGAGAGTGCACAAAACAAACTTACTCCTATAGGAGCAAAATGTACTAAAAACAGGCAAAGCACACTGACCAGTATTCTTCATAAGAGCTCCAATATATGTAGTCTTGCCACCTGGGGCAGCCCTGGAACCAAGATAAACACTCAGTTTCTGATGAGAGATGAGGACATGAATTTCACAAGTTCAAAATGAATAATTCAATCAAATATTAACATCAAATTTCGAAGCAGAGAAGTGTTATGTCAGGGTAGCATGAGGAGGTTACATGCATGGGATATTCGAATCACGTGTACATCACAAAAAAAAGGTTCACATGTTAACTTTGAAGTCATGAAATAAATGAACAATTGCCATAAGTATATGAGAGAAAGGAAAACATCTTACGCCATATCAACAATTCGCTCCTTCTCCTGAGGAGCAAGAGCCATCACAGGCAAGAAAGAACTTGCACCTTGTTTCTGTAGTCACATTTTAAATGCCAATGTTAATGGAAGGAGAAAAAAAATGAAATAATCTGCATACCAAGATAGGAAAGATAGGGGATAAGAAGGTACCATATAATGCCCAGCCATATATTCAACAGTGGCACCAGCTGAAATGGTGGAGTCATATACAACCAGACCAACCTGCCATTTTCAATACAAGGAGAGTTGCTTTGAGATTCTGGACTTTGCTTGAGTAAAGGAGAAAGATTGAAACAAAGCATACCTTTGACCACTTCCCTATCGGATCCAGATTAAATCCTCTTGGTATAAGAGCAGCAGCAAGATCCCTTCTCCGGGTCTGCCAACATCACAAACAAAACAGGTAAGAAAGATAATCTTAAGCAAGCAAAGAAAAGAATGAAGCGAGATGCAAACCATGCATTCCATGTCACCACATACATATATATCAGGAGATTGATCTGAAATATAGTTAGTTACCTTCAATGTATTCGTCCGCAAGCACTCAGGTGGTCTTTTCTCAAAAGATTCCAGTAGCTCAACAAGCTCAACAGCTGGGAACATCTGCACAGTAAAAACATTTATAATGTTAACTAGGATGGCAGGTAAACGATGACCACAGTTTCCATAAGCATGTCAGACAACAATTTCTAATTACAGTCTGATGATCTCTGATGATACGGTGGAGAAAAACACAGTTTAACAGAAGGAAATAAGCAGATCAAGCTCACCTCAATAAATGCTTCAACAAGAAAATCATTGTATCCATAGTATGACATTACATCAGTCTTGAGTTGATCGACATAATCCTTTCGCGGCACATCTTTTTGCCTTAGCTTACTAAAGTTTGAGAGTACCCGGACAACTAGAGGGTAAGACCAATGGATAGAAGGAAAAGTTAGAAAGTGCAGTGCTTAACAGAAAATCGTTCCTACGGTGTGTATGCACCGCTTCTATCACAATGCAGATGGCCATAATAATAAGTTTGAATTTGCCCTCAGAGTTTACACCAGCAAACAGCTAGATCTCGTTAGCTTGCTAATATTGTGTCAAATCCCAAATGAGGCTCCTCTGTTTTATCTAAAAAAATCATGAACTTAGGTAATAGAAAATATATTGATGAACGCACTTTCTGATATCCTCCTTTTAAGATTCGGCAGGTTTGGTGGTCGAAGTGCCTTGGAGTTTACACAAGAGAACAGCTACATCTTGTTAGCTCACTAATATTATGCCAAATCTCAATTGAGTTTTCTCTGATTCATCTAAAAAATTCATAAACTTGGTAATGCAAAATATATATATGAACACACTTTCTGATATCCTCCTTTTAAGATGTGGCAGGTTTGGTGGTCTAAGTGCCTCTTCCTCCAACTCCTGCAGATTATACTAAAGCTTCAGAGGCGAATAAAACTGAACACGGTAAGGATCAGAACAGAAGGCAGAAGAATCAACCTCCTTTGTAGGCAATCGGAACTCATCAGATTCTGATCTAATATTGAGTTTGAGTTCCTCCTCAGCTTCTTCTTCTGCCTTCCCCTTCGCTTCATCAATTGCTCGTGACTTAGCCTCAAGGTCGTCAGACTCATCTGAATCCACTCCGGAGTCATCTCCTTCGGCTACAAAACCCAATATAGTGGATCAATAGATATTACCGAGATGTACAATCCAGCATCGCTTCCACATTCTCGATTACTATACAATCTCGCGTGAATTCTACAATAGAATTGACTTAATGGGAAAAACACACTACACTATTCATTCAAGCTAAATCAATTCATTAGTAATCCGTGCGTTACCACTTTCGTCGTCACTACTTCCAGCGAGGAAGTCGTCAGCGAGGGGGTCGTCGTCATCTTCCTCCTCCTCCTCGTCATCGTCCTCCTCGTCGCCGCTGTCTCCTCCCTCCAAGGAGGCATCGTCGGAGTCGGAGAGCTCCTCGGCGCCGGAGTCCGAGGGGGCGTCGAGGTCCGACCCTGACTCATCCTCCTCCACCTCCTGGAGCCGCTCCTGCTGCTGCTCCAGCTCGGAGTCGTCGGAGGACGGCTCGAGCAGCTCCTGCTTCTTCTTCGGCGCCCTCTTCGCCGCCTTCGGGGGGGCCTTCCCCTTCTTCGCCACGGCCAGTTGCCGCGCCGCCGGCGCCGGCTGCTGCCTGCGTGGCGCGCCCTTCTTCGCCATGGGAGGAGACCGTCGCCGCGTGGGAGCGGAGGCTTGCCGGCGAATGGGGAGGAGAAGGGAAAAAAAAAAACCCTAAAACCCTAGCCGCGAGAAGCGAGGAGAGGAGAGACCCTCCCGTTTTAACGCTGGGCCTCCGCGAGAACGACCTCGCCTTCCATATGGGCCGGGCCGGATCAGCCCATCCCAGCTTCGCGAAGTCTGATTCGCTAACTGGGCCTTGAGCCTTGGGCCGCAGCGGCCCGACGAGCGAAGAAGTGGAAAGTTCACGAGTTCGCATTTGCCCCTTGGCCAGGAATGCTAATTAGCGCATACGCGCTAGATTAGCAAGTAGTGCGCACTCATGCATGCACCTGTCCCACCCCTGCAACATATGTATGCATGCATTGGTCCCACACCTGCACACGCATCACACACGCATGCATGTGTTTAGCCGGCATGTCTTTTTTTTTCGTTCATATTTTTTTTTTTGAGTCAATTGCAGTTTGGGCTATTGTTTGCCAACGTTTCACTTTGGACTACCCCTAACCTAAAGTTTTCACATAAAGTTAGGTATGTTTACCTCTTTTGCACTTTGGACCATCATCTCCATCTCTTTCTTCTCCACCTCCGGCTCCCCCCACCACCACCATTTTTGCCACCACCTGGAGCTTGATTGACAAGGCACCGGCGACTTGGCAAGCTCCTCTTCTCCCACATCAGTGAGCTCCTCCTCAGTCCAGTTTTTATCCGTGCCCCCAGTGCCTCAGGTACAGATGCCATTGGATTAGAATGAAGCAGGGGCAGCAAGAGGCAATGAGCTTCACCGTTGGATCGGAATGAAGCAGGGGCAATCCATCATATTTAGATGACAACCGGGGGTGGAGGTGGAGAAGAGAGAGATGAAAAAAGGGTGGTCCATAGTGCAAAAGAGGTAAACATAACTAGCCTTATGTGAAAACTTTGGATTGGGGGTAGTCCAAAGTGAAACTTTGGTAAAAAGACCTAGCCCGAATTGCAATTTACTCTATTTTTTTTATATTCATGTTGATTTGGGATATATCGAAAGTCATCAATATTTCTATTAGAAGATATTTTCAATAAAATTTGATTTATTATAATTCAAATTCAAAACGTTCAACTCAATTTTTAAAAACTTTCAAGTCAAATTTTAAACTTTCAAGTCAAACTTTGAAAACTTTCAACTCAAAATTGAAAACTTTCAACTCAAATTTTGAAACTTAAAATTTAAAAACTTTCAAGTCATAATTTGAAACTTTCAACCCAAAATTTGAAAACTTTCAACTCAAATGTACACCTTTCAATTCAAAGTTAAAAATATTCAACTCAAATTATAAAATCTTTCAACTACCAATTTCAAACTTATAATTATTTTTTTAATATATTTCTTTTAAAATATGATGGTAAGTACTAGTATTTACATTAAGTATGATCGTTAGCGCTAATAGCGCGCGGTGCGTGAGAGCTGTGGCCCGTGGGGGCTAGGTGCCTAGTCTGGGAGGCGCGCGCGACATAAGCATCCGGCGCGTGCACGCGGAGTAGAGGCCCCCCTACTTGTCTGCAACCCAACGGCAGTGGCGACATAATCATGGCAGTTTGGTTCCGTATCTTGATCCTAATGGTGATCTTGATGAAAGCAAGAAACTTTAGAGGAGAGGCACTTGAGTGGAGAGACAGTGGCAGTAGAACATGCCGTCTTGGGATTTTAACTGGTATGCTTTTTTTTTTTCCCACAGTGCACTGATTTTTATCATATATGCATTTATGACAATGCCTTCAAAGACTGAATGCAATGAGATTTCATCGTTGCATTCAGTCTTTGAATATATGGTTTGAGGGCTTTCTTTGACTGTGTTAGTATCAGGGTTTCCCATACCGCCGGGGCCGGGGTTACCGCGCCCCGGCGGTAAGCACGGTTACCGCGCGGTAACCGCGGTAACCGTGAAAAACCGTACAAAACCGTGCAAAATTCATCAAAAATTCAAATTATTTTTTAAATTTATTTGAATTTAAGGAGGTTACCGCGGTATTTACATTACCGTACCCCCGCGGTAAGCCCGGTATGGTGAACCCTGGTTAGTATACACACATTTCAAGTATATACTTGACATGTGCTACAATTTAAAACATGATGGTAGGTCAGAAGGAGATCATGTTCTCCTTCGTACCTTTTCAAGAGTCATCTTTGTGGGCGTATTACACACTCCAATGGCAGATATCAGAAGATAATGGTGCCTATCTTTGTAGTACATGAAATTTCTTGGATCGTTTGTGTTGCTTAGAGTATACAGTGGACTGCTTGAAATTGCTTAAGGTAAAAATTCAATGCATTTTATGTCTTTTAAAACGATTATGCTGGGAGATCCACTTATCTGATTAATATATTATCTTATTTCATTCGATGCAAAAATATAAGGGAAGAGAAAAAAAAACTAGAATTGCGATGAAAAATATAAGGGAAGAGAAAAAAAAATGGAGTCTCCAATAGCAGATTTGGATAGACGGCACACATTTAAATGATGGAAGTTCGGTTAGCAACCTTCTTCACAATAAATACATTGAACACTTTGGATGACGGAAATTTGAGATTCTAGGAGGGTAGCTTTGTTTCTACACAAACTGCGGCTTGTTTGCTCTTGTTGAGTTGTTAAAATGCTAGTGACCATGCTGTCACATTACTAATAGTGGTAGATGCTCTTTCAGGCTTTAAGGTTTTATTTCTATTGGTTTAACCAGTGCCAACTTATGAAAAATTAGATAGAGTGCTTATGTCCAGGAAACAAAATTTTCACTATCATCGATATTTGCTCTTAATATAGATATGAGATCATGTTCCTTTAGTCTTAAATATAAATAAATTCATCTCCTGTTTGTAATAGTCATCAAAACTTTAAGTTTAAGTTAGATTGGTTATTCATAGATGGTTTGTGGATATGGTTAAGGAAATCTGGTTAAATGTTGTTGATGGAAATACTACTTTAGAGCATTGGTAGGCAAAAATTCGTAGATTACGACAGTGTCTTGCTGGAAAAATTAGATTTGTTAGATAAAAAAGCTAAATTAACTATGTTGAGTCAGGATGAGATTGATACTAGATATTTTTTTTTGAGAAATAAGTTAGCTTGTTTGCTTAGAGAAGATGAAATTAAATGGTATCAACGAGCTAAGACTAAAGATATTTTGAAAGGTGACTCAAATACCAAATATTTTCATTTGGTTGCAAATGGGAAGCATAGGAAAAACAACAATTTTTCAATTACAGGATGGGGACCGGGTTTTAAGTGGTGATGCGAATTTAAAGACGCATACTACTACTTATTATAAAGGTCTTTTGATCCTCCTGAAGCTTCTTCTTTAACTTTGGATGAAAGCCACATAAGTGATATCCCCAAGTGTCTCAATTAGAAAATAATGCTTTAGTAGATGAATTTACAGAAAAGGAAATTAAAGATGCAATTTTTAAAATGAAACATATTAAATCTCTAGGTCTTTATGGATTTCCTGCTGAGTTTTATCAAGTGTTCTGGAATGTTATCAAATCTGATTTGGTAGATTTATTTAAGGATTTTCAGGTTAGTATACACACATTTCAAGTATATACTTGACCCGCGAGAACGACCTCGCCTTCCGTATGGGCCGGGCCGGATCGGCCCATACCAGCTTCGCGCAGTCTGATTCGTTAGCTGGGCCTTGGTCCTTGGGCCGCAGCGGCCCGACGAGCGAAGAAGTGGAAAGTTCACGAGTTCGCATCTGCCCCTTGGCCAGGAATGCTAATTAGCGCATACGCGCTAGATTTGCAAGTAGTGCAAAGTGGCATATAGTTCAATATCTCCACTCATGCATGCACCTGTCCCACCCCTGCAACATATGTATGCATGCATTGGTCCCACACCTGCACATGCATCACACACTTGTTTAGCCAGCATGTCTTTTTTTTCGTTCATAATTTTTTTTGAGTAAATTGCAGTTTGGGCTATTTTTTTGCCAACGTTTCACTCTGGATTACCCCTAATCTAAAGTTTTCACATAAAGTTAGGTATGTTTACCTCTTTTGCACTTTGGACCATCATCTCCATCTCTTTCTTCTCCACCTCCGGCTCCCCCCACCACCACCATTTTTGCCACCACCTGGAGCTTGATTGACAAGGCACCGACGACTTGGCAAGCTCCTCTTCTCCCACACTAGTGAGCTCCTCCTCAGTCCCCTTTTTATCCGTGCCCCCAGTGCCTCAGGTACAGATGCCATTGGATTAGAATGAAGCAGGGGCAGCAAGAGGCAACGAGATTCACCGTTGGATCAGAATGAAGCAGGGGCAATCCATCATATTTAGATGACAACAGAAGGTGGAGGTGGTGGTGGTGGGAGAGCAAGAGGCGGAGAAGAGAGAGATGAAAAAAGGGTGGTCAATAGTGCAAAAGAGGTAAACATAACTAGCCTTATGTGAAAACTTTGGATTGGGGGTAGTCCAAAGTGAAACTTTGGTAAAAAGACCTAGCCCGAATTGCAATTTACTCTATTTTTTTATATTCATGTTGATTTGGGATATATCGAAAGTCATCGATATTTCTATTAGAAGATATTTTCAATAAAATTTGATTTATTATAATTCAAATTCAAAACTTTCAACTCAATTTTTTAAAACTTTCAAGTCAAACTTTGAAAACTTTCAGTTCAAAATTGAAAACTTTCAACTCAAAATTTGAAACTTAAAATTTAAAAACTTTCAAGTCATAATTTGAAACTTTCAACCCAAAATTTGAAAACTTTCAACTCAAATGTACACCTTTCAATTCAAAGTTAAAAATATTCAACTCAAATTATAAAATCTTTCAACTACCAATTTCAAACTTATAACTATTTTTTTAATATAATAAATACTAGTATTAACATTAAGTATGATCGTTAGCACTAATAGCGCGCAGTGCGTGAGAGCCGTGGCCCGTGGGGGCTAGTGCCTAGGCGGGGAGGCGCGCGCGACATAAGCATCCGGCGCGTGCACGCGGAGTAGAGGCCCCCCTACTTGTCTGCAACCCAACGGCAGTGGCGACATAATCATGGCAGTTTGGTTCCGTATCTTGATCCTAATGGTGATCTTGATGAAAGCAAGAAACTTTAGAGGAGAGGCACTTGAGTGGAGAGACAGTGGCAGTAGAACATGTCGTCTTTAGATTTTAACTGGTATGTTTTTTTTCCACAGTGCACTGATTTTTATCATAAGAGGAGAGACACTTGAGAGGAGAGACAGTGGCAGTAGAACATGTCGTCTTTAGATTTTAACTGGTATGTTTTTTTTCCACAGTGCACTGATTTTTATCATATATGCATTTATGACAATGCCTTCAAAGACTGAATGCAATGAGATTTCATCGTTGAATATATGGTTTGAAGGTTTCTTTGACTGTGTTAGTATACACATATTTCAAGTATATACTAAACATGTGCTACAATTTAAAACATGATGGTAGATCAGAAGGAGATCATGTTCTCCTTCGTACCTTTTCAAGAGTCATCTTTGTGGGCGTATTGCACACTCCAATGACAAATATCAGAAGACAATGGTTCCTATCTTTGTAGTACATGCAATTGATTTTTTGTGTTTGAGATTCTTGAATCGTTTGTGTTGCTTAGAGTATACACTGGACTGCTTGAAATTGCTTAAGGTAAAAATTCAATGCATTTTACGTGTTTTAAAATGATTATGCCGGGAGATCCCACTGATCTGATTAATACATTATCCTATTTCATTCGATAAAAAATATAAGGGAGGAGCCAAAAGAAACTAGAAATACGATGCAAAAATATAAGGGAAGAGAAAAAAAAAAGAAATAGAGTCTCCAATAGCAGATTTGGATAGACTGCTCACATTGAACACTTTGGGTGATGGGAGTTCGGTTAGCAACCTTCTTCACCAGAAATACATTAAACACTTTGGATGACGGAAATTTGAGTGTTTTGTTTTTCTTTTGTCTTCCGTATTCATTTGGAAACAAACTGCGGCGTGTTTGCTCTTGTTGAGTTGTTAAAATGCTATATGCTCTTTCAGGCTTGGAGGTTTTATTTTTATTGGTTTAACCAGTGCCAACTTATGAAAAATTAGATAGAGTGCTAATGTCCAGGAAAGAAACAAAAATTTTCACTGTCATCGATATTTGCTCTTAATATAGACATATGATATCATGTTCCTTTAGTCTTAAATATAAATTCATCTTCGGTTTGTAATAGTCATCAAAACTTTAAGTTTAAGTTAGATTGGTTATTCATAGATGGTTTGTAGATATGGTTAAGGAAATCTGGTTAAATGTTGTTGATGGAAATACTACTTTAGAGCATTGGTAGGCAAAAATTCATAGATTACGACTGGAAAAATTAGATTTGTTAGATAAAAAAGCTAAATTAACTATGTTGAGTCAGGATGAGATTGATACTAGATTTTTTTTTTGGAGAAATAGGTTAGCTTGTTTGCTTACCGAAGAGGAAATTAAATGGTATCAACGAGTTAAGACTAAAGATATTTTGAAAGGTGACTCAAATACCAAATATTTTCATTTGGTTGCAAATGGGAAGCATAGGAAAAACAAGAATTTTTCAATTACAGGATGGGGACCGGGTTTTAAGTGGTGATGCGAATTTAAAGACGCATACTAGTACTTATTATAAAGGTTTTTTGGTCCTCCTGAAGCTTCTTCTTTAACTTTGGATGAAAGCCAGATAAGTGATATCCCCAAGTGTCTCAATTAGAAAATAATGCTTTAGTAGATGAATTTACAGAAAAGGAAATTAAAGATGCAATTTTTAAAATGGAACATATTAAATCTCTAGGTCTTTATGGATTTCCTGCTGAGTTTTATCAAGTGTTCTAGAATGTTATCAAATCTGATTTGGTAGATTTATTTAAGGATTTTCATAGTGAAAGTCTAAATCTTTATTCACTCAACTTTGGTACTATTATTTTACTGTCTAAGTGCAAAGAGGCTATTAAGAATCAACAATATAGGCCTATTTGTTTACTCAATGTCAGTTTTAAAATTTTTACTAAAGTTGCTACAAATAGAATTTCTGGAGTAGCTTAGAAAGTTATTAGTCCTACACAAACAACATTTATATATGGGAGAAACATTATGGAAGGGTTGCTATCCTCCATGAAACAATTCATGAATTACATAAAAAAATGAATGGTGTAATTTTTAAGATTGATTTTGAGAAGCCTATGATAAAGTGTAGTGGTCTGTTGTTCAACAAACTTTGAGAATGGGGGGTTTTTCGCAAAAATGGTGTGATTGGATTGCTTCTTTCATTCAATGGAGACATGTTGGTATTAAAGTAAATGATCAAGTGAGGGTAAATTTTCAAACTTGTAAGGGTTTAAGGCAAGGGGACCTGTTATCTCCAGTTCTTTTAATATAGTTGTTGATGTGTTAGCCATATTAATTAAGAGAACAAAAGTTGATGGTCAGATTTATGGAGTTGTCACACATTTGGTGGATGATGGTTTATCTATTTTACAATATGCTGATGATACTATTATTTTTCTTAAGCATGATTTAGAGAAAGCGAAGAATATGAAATTGTTATTAACTGCTTTTGAAAAATTATCTAGCCTAAAGATAAATTTTCACAAGAGTGAATTCTTTTGCTTTGGCCAGGCAAACAAATGTTATGAGCAATATTCAAATATTTTTGGATGAAAAAAGGAGACTTTCCTGTTAGATATCTTGGTATCCCTATGCATTATAGAAAGCTTAGTAATAATGATTGGTTAACAATTGAGCAAAGAATTGAGAAAAAAAACTCAGTAGTTGAAAATGTAAACATATGTCTGTTAGAGGGAGATTTGTTTTGATTAATTATGTGTTATAGAGTTTAGTTATGTTTATGATTTTTTTTTAGATTCCTAAAGGGGTTTTTTAAAAAAACTTATTCTTGTAGGGGCTTCCGCCGTATGTTGGGCCTTTTGGTTTAGTACAAATGATATGGTTTTTGAGAAAACACCATCAAAGTCTTATTTGCATGTATTTTTCAGGGCAACATATTGGTTTTGGGATTGGGCTCAACCATAAAGGCATGATGATGATATCAAGCTAATAAATGACGCATGTCGTAAACTTGAGTCGATGATTATGCACCTTTTTGCCAACTTCGGATGGAGATTCTCGAATTGAATTCAGTAATTCAAGGTTCTTTTATCTTGTGTTGGTGTCTTTTAGTTTGTGTTTTCTTTATATCATGTCAGTGTGTGCTGAATTTGTTTATGTGTGGACTTCGTAATAATTGGCTGTAGCTTGTTGAGTAAAGGCCAAAATGTTATTACATTATGTAAAAAAATCCTTACTTTTGGTAATACTGGAAACCTCTGATGAGATGGCATCAACTTGTTTCTGGGGATGATTTGTTTTTAACATTTATGTGATGAATGGAAATGGGAGAGGTTTCCCCAAATTCAGCTCAATGGAAGTTGTGAATTGCCTGAGAGAATGAATGTTACACTGTGCAAATTGCATGTAGGCGCTCTAATATAAAATCATAGAGAAGT
The DNA here is from genome assembly GCA_009805545.1 of Oryza longistaminata. Lineage (NCBI taxonomy): Eukaryota > Viridiplantae > Streptophyta > Magnoliopsida > Poales > Poaceae > Oryza > Oryza longistaminata. The sequence continues at coordinate 16,123,142 of CM020186.1, read as the reverse complement.
GGTTGTGCGGGCAATGAACTAAGGTTTGTGAATCAGTGAATGTGAATGATGCTGTTGTAGGATCATGAACTCTGATAGTATATCCTTTTTTTCTCGTTGCTTCATTATCCTGTATTTCTGTGCAAGGCGAAAGCAACATCTGCAGCTTCCTTCCTACTTGTAAGTTATAACACAGTTTTTGCTGATGACTGAATCAAAGTAGTTTTTGCTGCTGACTGGATCAGAGTTCAGACCAAACCCTTCAGAAAATAAACGCAGCATAACGAACATATTAAGTATCAAAGGCGGCTAAGCCTGTAGCTAGATCTGCACAAACATTATCTAGATTATATGTCAATAGTTTTCTGTCATTGGTTATTAGGAATGGGAGCGCCATTTAACAACCGGGCATTCATACGTCAACCCATGATAGTCTCAGGACGCATTAGTTATTATCTCTAAGTTGCAGGTTCCACTGGGCTTCCAAATTAGTTTTGATATTCTGTTGTCATCTGCTTTCGTAATTGAAAGCATATAAACTAACGCTAGATAGCCTGGATTGCTACATTCTGTTTTTGTCTGAACTGAGGTAGTACATCATATATCTCTTCCTTCTCCGTTGCAGCGTGACGTACAGTGATTTTCTGCAGTTTAATTTCCAATAGAAATCTTCATCTTGCCGAAACAGATTCACTATTCTATCCCCAAAGCAAATTCTTGGCCAGGAAGAAGCTTCATCGGTACTATCTCTGATCAACGTAGAAGCTTCATCAGTATCTCTGATCAACGTAGAAGTTTGATTATGATTAGTATCTCTGATCAAGCAACTAGTATGCGATTATGAGCATATATTTCTGAATTTGGCTCACGTCTGAATTTCAAGGAAAAAGGTTTTGATGGATCGGTCAGCTGCTTTAGCTTGCATCACCAGTGTCCTCATTCTCCTGGCGCCGCCATGTGCATCGGACGATCGGCTTGTCCCCGGCAAGCCGCTCTCCCCTGGCGCTACCGTCGTCTTCGACGGCGGCGCCTTCGCCTTGGGCTTCTTCTCCCCCTCGAATTCAACTCCGGAGAAGATGTACCTCGGCATATGGTACAACGACATCCCCCGGCGCACGGTGGTGTGGGTCGCCGACCGGGGAACTCCGGTCACAAACAGCAGTTCGTCTGCGCCGACGCTGTCGCTGACCAACTCCTCCAACCTCGTCTTGTCCGACGCAGATGGCGGCGTTCGCTGGACGACCAACATCACCGACGATGCAGCGGGCGGCGGCTCCACGGCGGTGCTCCTGAACACCGGCAACCTCGTCGTCCGGTCACCGAACGGCACCACCCTGTGGCAGAGCTTCGAGCACCCGACCGACTCGTTCCTCCCTGGGATGAAGCTTGGGGTGACGTTCAAGACGCGCACATGCGAGCGCTTGGTGTCGTGGAAGGGCCCCGACGACCCGTCGCCGGGGAGCTTCTCGTTCGGCGGCGACCCGGGCACGTTCCTCCAGGTGTTCCTCTGGAACGGGACGCGCCCGGTTTCGAGGGACGGGCCATGGACGGGCGACATGGTGTCGAGCCAGTACCAGGCGAACACCAGCGACATCATCTACTCCGCCATCGTCGACAACGACGACGAGAGATACATGACGTTCACCGTCTCCGACGGCTCGCCGCACACCAGGTACGTGCTGACCTACGCCGGCAAGTACCAGCTCCAGAGCTGGGACAACAGCTCGTCGGCGTGGGCGGTGCTCGGCGAGTGGCCGACCTGGGACTGCAACCGCTACGGCTACTGCGGCCCGTTCGGCTACTGCGACAACACGGCGAGGGCGCCCGCCGTCCCGACGTGCAAGTGCCTCGCCGGCTTCGAGCCGGCGAGCGCGGCGGAGTGGAGCAGCGGCCGGTTCTCGCGTGGTTGCCGGCGCACGGAGGCGGTGGAGTGCGGCGACCGTTTCTTGGCCGTGCCGGGGATGAAGTCGCCGGACAAGTTCGTGCTCGTCCCGAACAGGACGCTCGACGCGTGCGCCGCCGAGTGCAGCAGCAACTGCTCCTGCGTGGCGTACGCCTACGCCAACCTGAGTAGCAGCATATCTAAGGGCGACAAGACGAGGTGCTTGGTGTGGTCAGGGGAGCTGGTTGATACAGAGAAGGAAGGTGAAGGGCTAAGCAGCGACACGATCTACCTCAGGCTTGCTGGTCTTGACCTTGACGCGGGTAAACACCATTCAAATTTTAAATGTTTATCTTTTCTATCCATGCATCAATTTACTGCTTACAATTTACTACTAGCTCCTTTCCAAAAAAAAAAGAATATTACATTTAGTACTTTGATCAAAACTTTGCACTGTGTTTTGTTGTACTGTTCCATGTAGGTGGAAGGAAAAAGAGTAATGCAATCAAGATAGTACTGCCAGTGTTAGGCTGTATTCTGATTGTCCTATGCATTTTCTTTGCATGGTTAAAAATCAAAGGTATATTTAGTGTATTTTTTTCATAGAAGCCTATGGTATACTCACAAGAGAATTAATGTTGGCTACATTTGATTTTGTGAGCAGGCAGGAAAACAAACCAGGAAAAGCACAGAAAGCTAATTTTTGATGGCGAAGGAAGCACTGTCCAAGATTTTGAACTCCCATTTGTAAGATTTGAGGACATTGCTCTAGCAACCAACAATTTCTCAGAAACAAATAAGATTGGGCAAGGAGGTTTCGGAAAAGTTTACATGGTAATTAATTCAATCGGTAGTAAAACTTCCTCTCGTTTATTCTGGTTTGTTCAGTAATTCATTTTGTGTGATACATGCTCAAACATAAATTTCTTCTCTTTTTTTAAGGCAATGCTAGGTGGTCAAGAAGTTGCTATTAAGCGGTTAAGTAAGGATTCTCGACAAGGGACAAAGGAATTCAGGAATGAAGTTATTCTTATCGCGAAATTGCAACACAGAAATTTGGTTCGCCTTCTTGGCTGTTGTGTTGAGGGAGATGAAAAACTGCTAATATATGAGTACTTGCCTAACAAAGGCTTAGATGCTACCCTTTTTGGTATGTCCCTATGATTCAACACGCATAAGCAACTCAACAATTGATTGATTACATTTTGCTATTTTGTCTATAGATGGTTCAAGAAAAATGAAACTAGACTGGACAACACGGTTTAATATAATCAAAGGGGTGGCAAGGGGACTTCTTTATCTGCACCAAGACTCTAGATTGACCATAATTCACAGAGATCTCAAAGCTGGCAATGTTTTGCTAGATGCTGAAATGAAACCCAAGATAGCAGATTTTGGCATGGCAAGGATCTTTGGTGATAATCAACAGAATGCAAATACTCGACGTGTTGTTGAAACATAGTGAGTTGCCATTTGAATTAATTTCTCAAAGTAAGCATGATTAATTTAAATCCTGTTTAGTAACTCTTGCAATTGAAATGGTAACAGTGGTTATATGGCTCCTGAGTATGCAATGGAAGGTATCTTCTCTACTAAATCCGATGTCTATAGCTTTGGTGTGTTACTATTGGAAGTTGTAACTGGTATAAGGAGAAGCTCTACTAGTAACATCATGGACTTTCCAAACCTCATAATCTATGTGAGTATATGTCTATTATGAAGTTCCAATTTAGATTAAACCTAAATAATATTGACATTTTTATTCTATAATATAAACGATAATTTCGATTGTTTCAGGCGTGGAACATGTGGAAGGAAGGGAAAACCAAGGATTTGGCGGACTCATCAATTATTGGTAGTTGCTTACTTGATGAGGTTTTGCTTTGCATCCATGTAGCACTATTGTGTGTTCAAGACAACCCAAATGACAGGCCACTTATGTCATCTACTGTGTTCATTCTGGAGAATGGGAGTAGTTCTGCACTTCCAGCCCCAAGTCGCCCCGCCTACTTTGCATACAGAAGTGATGAATCGGAGCAATCAAGAGAAAATATTCAGAACTCAATGAATACTTTTACCCTAACAAATATAGAGGGGCGGTAACTTGAGATGTAATTACCATTGTCCAAAGAAAAATATCTACGGACTACTTTTGCATGATGGAAGTCAATTTGTTGCTCATCTCTCCTACGTTGCTTTTTTTTTTTTGTTGTCTTCCTAGTTAATTGGTAATATCGCAAAATCTAATAACAAATAAGAAGTACAAAATGTATTGTCAAAACTCAAAAGATCTGGAGTAGCAGATGAATCTTGAATTATTATGGAAACGTTTTAGTGGCACATAGGCAAGTCAAAGTACACACTAGCGCAGTTGGACAAGCTTAGTACTACTATGTTGGTTACTTCAATGACAGGCACTTTGACGTATGCGAAGGGCGCGTGTTCATGTAATCATGTCATTCGCCTTGTTCTCGGCAGCTTGAGAGAGAGAGAGAGTCACATGATACTTGGGCTGTGTTTAGTTCAAGCCAAAGTTTTGACTTTGGTTGAAATTGGAGATGATGTGACTGAAAAGTTGTGTGTATGACAGGTTGATGTGATGGAAAAGGACTGAAGTTTGGATTCAAACTTTGGATCTAAACACACCCTTGATGGGTGGACACTCCATTGTGGCTGAAATTCCCAAGTATCTGTCATAAAGCAGCCAGTTTTTGTAGTCTATACAAACTAGTCTGATGAAGTAGGGTGGTGTGTAAAATTCAAGACGAGGTAGAATATGTAGTGGCAGCGATTGAGAGGAGTATTACATTGAATATGTCAGTGATTATTTATTTATTGTTTATTATATTGAAATGATTCTATTAACTTTTGACTCTTTGGATACACGCTTGACCATTCATGTTTAAAGTATTTTTCATGATAAACCAAATCACATTAAAAGAAATGATAATTAAATAATTATTTTTAATAAGACGAATGGTTAAACATATGTCTAAAAATCAACAACACCATCTATTAAAAGTATTTGTTAGGAGGAAATGATTTGGCAGCAACAAGCCATCTCCGCACCAGCGTCAAGTCTAAGGTTGTATTTTCTTGGTATAGTTAAAACCTCAAAGGTTCATTTTAAAAATAAGTTTTGATGACTTTTATCTTTTAAAGTGCTGCTTAGAAATAGTTTTGGGCATGTGCGTTATGGATGTACTCCTAAATAAGTAATGAATTTAAATTTGTTACTCTTATATTGACTTAGTTGCATATAAACACATCCCCTTTGAATCCATCAATGTGCTTGCCGTTTAAGCAAGTGACATACTAAAAATCGTCCAACTGTGCTAATGTGCCCTTTGATCGATCACCTGTGTTCCACTAAAATGTTTCAATGATTCAAGATATAATCGTTGAGTTATATTTTATCTCTCTTTTGGCAATGCGTTATTATATTACAAACAACCAGCAAGAAGAAATAATGGAGCAGGCCGGAGAAATAAGCAACAAATCGACTCCCAAACCACACATCAACCAGCAAGAAGACATTTTTGTTTGGACGCTAACTGTTACATCTCAAATTCTCAAGTTAAAGAATTATCCTACCGCCCCTCTACATCTGTTAACGTGAGAGTATACATTGAATTTTCAATATTATGTCTCAATTGATCCATTTCCATTTTATCACTCCTCTGTGCAAAGTAGGTAGGGCGACTTGGGGTTGGCAGTGCAGTACTACTTCCATTCTCTAGGATGAACACAACAAATGGCATAAGTGGCCTGTCATCTGGGTTTTCTTGAACACACAATAAAGCTAAATGGATGCAAAGTAAAACTTCATCTTGTAAGCAACTATCCATAATTGATGAGTCTTCCAAATCCTTGGTCTTCCCTTCCTTCCACATGTTCCATGCCTGAACAATCAAAAGTATCATTCGATTGTAGAATTCGAAATTTTTCAAAATCCCAGACCATTTTAGTCCCGCTGAACCTTTAATAAAATTCAAAGTTCACTAGTTTTAATTTAAAAGTTACTTTATGGTTTTTAATAAGATACTGAAGGTACAAAAATATAGTGTTAATTTGTGCCGCGCCGCCGAGTGCAGCAGCAACTGCTCCTGCGTGGCGTACGCCTACGCCAACCTGAGTAGCAGCATATCTAAGGGCGACAAGACGAGGTGCTTGGTGTGGTCAGGGGAGCTGATTGACGCGGAGATGGTAGGCGAAAGGCTTGGCAGCGACACGATCTACCTCAGGCTCGCCGGTCTTGACGCGGGTAAGCACCAATTTAAATTGAGCAATTTTACTGTTCGTAAGGAGGTATTTAAATTTGATACCTTATGTTACCTAACTACTACGAGGTACCAAATTTTTCACTAAATTTTTGATACCTGATGGTATCTCCTCAAAGACTATAAAATTACTCATTCAAATTTGTTTATCTTTCTACTATGCATGATTGTTGTTTTTCTTGGAGAAGTACGGATTACAATTTGAGGTATTTTACTGTTTGAGGTTTATACTTTTAGTCCTTGAGTTGAGAAAGTACTACCAGATACAGCGAGGTGCTAATGAAATATAACTGTCCATCTATCAAGTAGGATCGGTCTAAATAGTACGTTGTTCCTTGCCTTTCGTTTTGTTCATGCAAAGCGGCGATCCATGAAATTTTTGTACCTGGAAAAAAATCTTGGTACATGTTGGGGGGATGGATTCTAATAGCTCGAGTGGACGTCCACCCGTTTATTGCATGTCAACTAAATGGCTATGAAAAATTTTCAAAAAAATCGGCAAGATAGATCAATATGTAATATATCACTCCACAAACATGCAAGTTAAAATTCAACTTCTACAAGTTGTAGCAAAAATAACAAATTTATCGGCATCGGCGTCAGCGTCAGTGAGAACATGGCGCTGATAACATAATATAGCATCACCGTCTACTGCCAATTGCCGCTGCATGTAGTACCAATATATGCTATGTGCACGGCTTGGGTATATTGACAAGATTAGATTGTGCCTTTGCCAGAGGTTGACGAGATTATAGTAGGAAAATTTGCTAACACCGAGATTCGCCACCCATTTCAAAGTGCAACGAGTTTCAGTTCTATAAATCCAAGGGTACAAAATCCATATATACCAAATAAAACATCCAAAATTTCAGTTCAATAGAAATCGAGGAGGCCTGTGAGCTAAAATTCTTGCTCCTTGCTAACTCGCCTGTGAGCTCGAGGAGGCCTTTCCGCCATTGTCCTCAGCCATATCTGGTACCTCGATGTCGTGGCGTTTGGAGGTGTCCCGTGGAGTTCGAATCCTGTCCTCTCCAATATAAAAAACGATTAGCTTTTTAACACATAATTAATTAAGTATTAGCTATTTTTTTAAATAGTTAATATAATTTTTGAAAACAACTTTTCTATAAAGATATTTTTTTTGCAAAAAATAGAAGAACGCATTAGAAAGCGTGCTCATAAAAAAAAGAGAGAGTAGAAGATGATAAGAGGGAATGCCGAACACAACCCAAGTATCTCTCATGACCAGACATGCGAAAATACCATTATACTGTCTTAATACTTGGTAGGATTGAGTGATGGTACCACAAGAACCCTCGTAGTACTAGTTGGAGGCCGTCTAGGACTCTAGGAGGCCCTTCAAGCTACTTTTTCTTACAACTAGCTGGGTGGCCCACGCAATTGCGCGGCTAGCACCTAAACAAAATCATATATTTTTCAGTATGATTTTACCTAAAATTTATTAAATAGCTATCCCCGTATCATCCCCGTATTTATAATTATATAGTTTTTAAAAGTCACTCTACCCCTTACTTCTGTCATATCCTTTTTTATTTACTTGCTCGGTCTATCACTATTTTTATTCATTCTCCTTGAAACCTTAAAAAATTGGATCTTATAGTTTTTTGAGTTTATTATCTTGTTGGGTTTCTTTTTATAATTTCTTGAAGTCCCGTCAAACGCTGCCATTATATTCCTCTACGGCCCGTCCAATGTCTTTTCTCTTTATTGTAATTAGGATTTTACAAATCGAACATAATTATCGTTCGAGTTCATTTTTTACTTTCTATAAGTCCCGCCAAACCGTCAGCGGCTTTGCCATTGTACTCCTTTATTGCTCACCCGCTGCCTCCCTTCTTTATTGCCATTGAGATTTTAAAATCGAACAGGATTATCATTGGTTGTTTTTTTACTTTTTAGAAGTTCCGAACCTTTAAAAATTGGACCTTATAGTTTTTAGAAATTATTGTCTTGTTGGGTTTCATTTTTTATAATTTTTAGAAGTCACATCAAACGATGCCACTATACTCCTCTACGATCCATCCGTCGCCTACTCTTTATTGTCATTGGGATTCTAAAAACCAAACATAATTATCGTTGGAATACATTTTTTATTTTCTAGAAGTCTCGCCAACCGTCAGCGGCTCTGCAACTATACTCCTATATACCCCGCATGCTGCTTCTCCTTTTTATTGTCATTGAGATTTTAAAAATTGAATATGATTATCAATGTGGTTTATTTTTTTTACTTTCTAGAAGTCACGTATAGTGTTCTTTTAATATTTTTATTTTTTTATTTTTGAATTTCAGTTGTTTCAAAATTTGTATTCCTACTTGAACTCTCTTTTAATTTTTCTAGTTTTAGATATTTTTTTATTTTTTTATTCTGAATTTTAATTAATCTCATATTGGGTTCTTATATAATTTTTTTCTTTCAATACTGCTTATTTTTAATTCCGAATTTCAGTTAATTTTAAATTATATTCCTACTTGAACTCTTCTTTTTCTTTTTGCTATTCAGATTTTATTTTTATTTTTATTCCGAATATTAACTAATCTCGTATTGGGTTCTTATATGGACTCTTATCTCAATATTCCTTATTTTTAATTCCGAATTTCAGTTATTTTTAAATTATATTCCTACTTGGACTCCCCTTTTGTTTTCTAATTTTGGATTTTTTTATTTTTATTTCAAATTTTGATTAATCTCGTATTGGGTTCTTATATAGACACTTATTTCAATATTGCTTATTTTTAATTCCGAATTTCAGTTAATTTTAAATTATATTCCTACTTGAACTCTTCTTTTTCTTTTTGCTATTCAGATTTTATTTTTATTGCCAGTATCAGGCGAACTCCAGCGACATCTTCTACTTCTCCATCGTCAACAACGAGGAAAAGAGATATATAACGTTCAGCGTCTCCGAGGGCTCGCCGTACACCAGGTATGTGATTACCTACGCCGGCAAGTACCAGTTCCAGCGCTGGAACATCAGCTCGTCGGCGTGGGATGTCGCGGAGTGGCCTAGATGGGACTGCAACTATTACAACTACTGCGGCCCGAACGGCTACTGCGACAACACAGCGAGGGCGCCTGCTGTCCCGACGTGCAAGTGCCTCTTCGGCTTCGAGCCAGCGAACGCGGCGGAGTGGAACAGCGGCCGGTTTTCGCAGGGTTGCCGGCGAAAGGAGGCGGTGCAGTGCGGCGACCGTTTCTTGGCCGTGCCGGGGATGAAGTCGCCGGACAAGTTCGTGCACGTCCCGAACAGGACGCTCGACGCGTGCGCCGCCGAGTGCAGCAGCAACTGCTCCTGCGTGGCGTACGCCTACGCCAACCTGAGTAGCAGCATATCTAAGGGCGACAAGACGAGGTGCTTGGTGTGGTCAGGGGAGCTGATTGACGCGGAGATGGTAGGCGAAAGGCTTGGCAGCGACACGATCTACCTCAGGCTCGCCGGTCTTGACGCGGGTAAGCACCAATTTAAATTGAGCAATTTTACTGTTCGTAAGGAGGTATTTAAATTTGATACCTTATGTTACCTAACTAGTACGAGGTACCAAATTTTTCACTAAATTTTTGATACCTGATGATATATATCTCCTCAAAGACTATAAAATTACTCATTCAAATTTGTTTATCTTTCTACTATGCATGATTGTTGTTTTTCTTGGAGAAGTACGGATTACAATTTGAGGTATTTTACTGTTTGAGGTTTATACTTTTAGTCCTTGAGTTGAGAAAGTACTACCAGATACAGCGAGGTGCTAATGAAATATAACTGTCCATCTATCAAGTAGGATCGGTCTAAATAGTACGTTGTTCCTTGCCTTTCGTTTTGTTCATGCAAAGCGGCGATCCATGAAATTTTTGTACCTGGAAAAAAATCTTGGTACATGTTGGGGGGATGGATTCTAATAGCTCGAGTGGACGTCCACCCGTTTATTGCATGTCAACTAAATGGCTATGAAAAATTTTCAAAAAAATCGGCAAGATAGATCAATATGTAATATATCACTCCACAAACATGCAAGTTAAAATTCAACTTCTATAAGTTGTAACAAAAATAACAAATTTAACTGTAAATATACATATAGTAATTTTTTGAGTTTTGTTGGACATCGGCATCGGCGTCAGCGTCAGTGAGAACATGGCGCTGATAACATAATATAGCATCACCGTCTACTGCCAATTGCCGCTGCATGTAGTACCAATATATGCTATGTGCACCGCTTGGGTATATTGACAAGATTAGATTGTGCCTTTGCCAGAGGTTGACGAGATTATAGTAGGAAAATTTGCTAACACCGAGATTCGCCACCCATTTCAAAGTGCAACGAGTTTCAGTTCTATAAATCCAAGGGTACAAAATCCACATATACCAAATAAAACATCCAAAATTTCAGTTCAATAGAAATCGAGGAGGCCTGTGAGCTAAAATTCTTGCTCCTTGCTAACTCGCCTGTGAGCTCGAGGAGGCCTTTCCGCCATTGTCCTCAGCCATATCTGGTACCTCGATGTCGTGGCGTTTGGAGGTGTCCCGTGGAGTTCGAATCCTGTCCTCTCCAATATAAAAAACGATTAGCTTTTTAACACATAATTAATTAAGTATTAGCTATTTTTTTAAATAGTTAATATAATTTTTGAAAACAACTTTTCTATAAAGATATTTTTTTTGCAAAAAATAGAAGAACGCATTAGAAAGCGTGCTCATAAAAAAAAGAGAGAGTAGAAGATGATAAGAGGGAATGCCGAACACAACCCAAGTATCTCTCATGACCAGACATGCGAAAATACCATTATACTGTCTTAATACCTGGTAGGATTGAGTGATGGTACCACAAGAACCCTCCTAGTACTAGTTGGAGGCCGTCTAGGACTCTAGGAGGCCCTTCAAGCTACTTTTTCTTACAACTAGCTGGGTGGCCCGCGCAATTACGCGGCTAGCACCTAAACAAAATCATATATTTTTCAGTATGATTTTACCTAAAATTTATTAAATAGCTATCCCCGTATCATCCCCGTATTTATAATTATATAGTTTTTAAAAGTCACTCTACCCCTTACTTCTGTCATATCCTTTTTTATTTACTTGCTCGGTTTATCACTATTTTTATTCATTCTCCTTGAAACCTTAAAAAATTGGATCTTATAGTTTTTTGAGTTTATTATCTCGTTGGGTTTCTTTTTATAATTTCTCGAAGTCCCGTCAAACGCTGCCATTATATTCCTCTACGGCCCGTCCAATGTCTTTTCTCTTTATTGTAATTAGGATTTTACAAATCGAACATAATTATCGTTCGAGTTCATTTTTTACTTTCTATAAGTCCCGCCAAACCGTCAGCGGCTTTGCCATTGTACTCCTTTATTGCTCACCCGCTGCCTCCCTTCTTTATTGCCATTGAGATTTTAAAATCGAACAGGATTATCATTGGTTGTTTTTTTACTTTTTAGAAGTTCCAAACCTTTAAAAATTGGACCTTATAGTTTTTAGAAATTATTGTCTTGTTGGGTTTCATTTTTTATAATTTTTAGAAGTCACATCAAACGATGCCACTATACTCCTCTACGATCCATCCGTCGCCTACTCTTTATTGTCATTGGGATTCTAAAAACCAAACATAATTATCGTTGGAATACATTTTTTATTTTCTAGAAGTCTCGCCAACCGTCAGCGGCTCTGCAACTATACTCCTATATACCCCGCATGCTGCTTCTCCTTTTTATTGTCATTGAGATTTTAAAAATTGAATATGATTATCAATGTGGTTTATTTTTTTTACTTTCTAGAAGTCACGTATAGTGTTCTTTTAATATTTTTATTTTTTTATTTTTGAATTTCAGTTGTTTCAAAATTTGTATTCCTACTTGAACTCTCTTTTAATTTTTCTAGTTTTAGATATTTTTTTATTTTTTTATTCTGAATTTTAATTAATCTCATATTGGGTTCTTATATAATTTTTTTCTTTCAATACTGCTTATTTTTAATTCCGAATTTCAGTTAATTTTAAATTATATTCCTACTTGAACTCTTCTTTTTCTTTTTGCTATTCAGATTTTATTTTTATTTTTATTCCGAATATTAACTAATCTCGTATTGGGTTCTTATATGGACTCTTATCTCAATATTCCTTATTTTTAATTCCGAATTTCAGTTATTTTTAAATTATATTCCTACTTGGACTCCCCTTTTGTTTTCTAATTTTGGATTTTTTTATTTTTATTTCAAATTTTGATTAATCTCGTATTGGGTTCTTATATAGACACTTATTTCAATATTGCTTATTTTTAATTCCGAATTTCAGTTAATTTTAAATTATATTCCTACTTGAACTCTTCTTTTTCTTTTTGCTATTCAGATTTTATTTTTATTTTTATTCCGAATATTAACTAATCTCGTATTGGGTTCTTATATGGACTCTTATCTCAATATTCCTTATTTTTAATTCCGAATTTCAGTTATTTTTAAATTATATTCCTACTTGGACTCCCCTTTTGTTTTCTAATTTTGGATTTTTTTATTTTTATTTCAAATTTTGATTAATCTCGTATTGGGTTCTTATATAGACACTTATTTCAATATTGCTTATTTTTAATTCCGAATTTCAGTTAATTTTAAATTATATTCCTACTTGAACTCTTCTTTTTCTTTTTGCTATTCAGATTTTATTTTTATTTTTATTCCGAATATTAACTAATCTCGTATTGGGTTCTTATATGGACTCTTATCTCAATATTCCTTATTTTTAATTCCGAATTTCAGTTATTTTTAAATTATATTCCTATGCAAAATTGCAGCACAGAAATTTGGTTCGCCTTCTTAGTTGTTGTGTTGAGAGAGATGAAAAGCTGCTAATTTATGAGTATTTACCTAACAAAAGCTTAGATGCTACCCTTTTTGGTATGCCCTGGTGACATATCAAGCATAAGCTACTAAATTGACTTGACAATAGATTGCTTACATTTGCTTATTTCTATAGATGTTTCAAGGAAATTGAAACTAGACTGGAGAACACGGTTTAATATAATCAAAGGAGTGGCAAGGGGACTTCTTTATCTACACCAAGACTCAAGATTAACTATAATTCATAGAGATCTTAAAGCTGGCAATGTTCTACTAGATGCAGAGATGAAACCCAAGATAGCAGACTTTGGTATGGCGAGGATCGTTGGTGATAATCAACAAAATACAAATACTCGACGTGTTGTTGGAACATAGTGAGTTTCTATTTGAATTAATTGTTCAAAGTAAGTGTGATTAATTTAAATCATGTTTAGTAACTCTTGCAATTGAAATGGTTACAGTGGTTACATGGCTCCTGAGTATGCAATGGAAGGTATCTTTTCTACTAAATCCGATGTCTATAGCTTTGGTGTGTTACTATTGGAGGTTGTAACTGGTATAAGGAGAAGCTCGACTAGTAACATCATGGGTTTTCCAAACCTCATAGTTTTTGTGAGTATATATCTTTTCTGTAGATTTATCTCAGATTAAAATTAGAAGATTTTGGATTTTTTTCTTGGTTTATAACCAAATATTGCTTTTCATTGTTTCAGTCGTGGAACATGTGGAAGGAAGAGAAGATGAAGGATTTGGCAGACTCATCAATTATGGATAGTTGCTTACTGCATGAAGTTTTGCTCTGTATCCATGTAGCACTGTTGTGTGTTCAAGAAAACCCTGATGATAGACCACTTATGTCATCCGTTGTGTTCTTCCTGGACAATGGGAGTAATACTGCACTTCCAGCCCCAAATAGCCCTGCCTATTTTGCACAAAGGAGTTCTGAAATAGAGCAATTGAGAGATAATATTCAGAACTCAATGAATACTTTTACGCTAACAGATATAGAGGGGAGGTAGCTAAGGATAATTCTTTGACTTAGGATGTAACAATCACTGTCCAAAGAAAAATGCAGACAGCTGATGCATGATTTGTGGTTTGGAACTCAATTTGTTGCTATTCTTTTCTAGCCCTTTCTTTGGTCTTTCTCGTTATATCACAAAAAAAAATCTAAATAAATCTAAACAACACATTATACTTAAAAAGTAAAAGCCAACATCTGTACAAGTGTAGGATGTCACTCAGTTGAACACACAGAACGTTGACTGACACGAAGGGTATGCATTCATATGAAGCTAAGTCACCTTCAACTCGTTCCCGAATCCCGACGCACCAGTGCAGCACGTACGGCAACTGCGACATCACCGACGGGTGCCGCCGCCACGCGCAAGTGCCTCGACGGCTTCGAGCCGGCGAGCGGCGAGGAGTGGAGCGCCGGCAGGTTCTCGGGGGATTGCCGGCGGAAGGAGGCGCTGCCCGTGCGGCGCCGCCGATGATTTCTTGGCGCTGCCGCGGATGAAGGTGCCGGACAAGTTCTCTATGCTCGTCGCTTTGCAATGAAACAGTAGACCAGTTTACCAAGCTTTGCTCCTGCTTTGAGACTTGCCGGGTCTTCACCTTTCCTATACATAAAAGCTCGTCACGATCTGTAGCGATCAGTCTCTTTCAGTACACAAGATGGGGAACAACTGGATTTAACGGACCAAGGTTTTCATAGCCGCTGAGGTAAAGAGTTTTCCTTTTCATCCCTTGTCAATGAGGGATTGAGGGGCAGGAAGTCTATTTTATGATGTTTCATTGTGTGAAGTGGTAAACCAAGTACGGAAAGTTGCCAACGTTTCCAAATCTATATTTCACCGCAGGCAATGATGTAGCCTGCTCACTTCACTTGCTCAGTGCTAGCTCATACTGAAAAGGAAGAAGGTTTCGATGGATCGGTCAGGTGCGGCTTTAGCCTGCATCACCGGCGTTCTCATACTCCTCTTGCCGCCGTCATGTGCATCCGACGACCGGCTTGTCACCGGCAAGCCGCTCTCCCCTGGCGCCACCTCGTCTCCGACGGCGGCGCCTTCGCCTTGGGCTTCTTCTCCCCCTCAAATTCAACTCTGGAGAAGTTGTACCTCGGCATATGGTACAATGACATCCCCCAGCGCACGGTGGTGTGGGTCGCCGACCGAGGAACTCCGGTCACAAACACTAGTTCGTCTGCGCCGACGCTGTCGCTGACCAACTCCTCCAACCTTGTCTTGTCTGACGCTGACGGCCGCGTTCGCTGGTCGACCAACATCACCGACGATGCAGCGGGCTCCGGCTCCACGGCGGTGCTCCTGAACACCGGCAACCTCGTCATCCGGTCACCGAACAGCACCATCCTGTGGAAGAGCTTCGATCACCCCACCGACTCGTTCCTCCCTGGGATGAAGCTTGGGATGACGTTCAAGACGCGTGTCTCCGATCGCTTGGTGTCGTGGAGGGGCCCCGATGACCCGTCGCCGGGAAGCTTCTCGTTCGGCGGCGACCCGGACACATTCCTCCAGGTGTTCGTCCGGAACGGGACGCGCCCGGTTTCGAGGGACGCGCCATGGACGGGCTACATGATGTTGAGCCGGTACCTGCAAGTGAATTCCAGCGACATCTTCTACTTCTCCGTCGTCGACAACGACGAGAAGAGATACATAACGTTCAGCGTCTCCGAGGGCTCCCCGCACTTAGGTATGTGATTACTTACGCCGGCAGGTACCAGTTCCAGCGCTGGAACATCAGCTCGTCAGCGTGAGCGGTGCTCGCCGAGTTGCCTAGATGGGACTGCAACTACTACAACTACTGCGGCCCGAACAGCTACTGCGACAACACGGCGAGGGCGCCTGCCGTCCCGACGTGCAAGTGCCTCGCCGGGTTCGAGCCGGCGAGCGCGGAGGAGTGGAACAGCGGCCGGTTCTCGCGTGGTTGTCGCCGGACGGAGGCGGTGCAGTGCGGCGACCGTTTCTTGGCCGTGCCGGGGATGAAGTCGCCGGACAAGTTCGTGCACGTCCCGAACAGGACGCTCGACGCGTGCGCCGCCGAGTGCAGCAACAACTGCTCCTGCGTGGCGTACGCCTACGCCAACCTGAGTAGCAGCATATCAGAGGGCGACGTGACGAGGTGCTTGGTGTGGTCAGGCGAGCTGATTGACACAGAGAAGATAGGCGAATGGCCTGAAAGTGACACGATCCACCTTAGGCTTGCCAGCCTTGACGCGGGTAAATGCATGATTACAATTTTCCTCGCAAAAAAAAAAAAGTGGTTACAATTTCAGTGATTATATGAGAAGTGGATTCTTGTCCTCAAGAGGACATCTTCTCGTTTTATGCATGACATTCAAAAAGTTATCAGAAAATTTGAAAAAAAAATGTTAAGATAGATCAATACATGATATATCGTTTCGTAAACATGCAAATTAAAATTCGACTTATACAATTCAAAAAATAACAAATTTGACTGTGAATTACACGTTCTTTTCATAAACAAATTTAATATATTTTTTCTACTTGTATAAGTTGAATTTGAATATACATGTTTGTGAAGTGACATATCACATATTGATCCATCATAATAATCTTTTGATGACTTTTTAAGTGAAATGCAAAAATGAGGGGATATCAGGATGAATAGAGTTTTGCGATTATATGCTTTAGTACTCCACTACTCCGTACCTTTTAGTACCACCTTTTTAGTTTATTTTTTATTAGCTTAGGTACCAAATTTAGAATAGAAACCGTGCCAAGGATTGCTATGTTACAATTTACTACTTCCTTTCTTTCTTGAAAAATACATTTGCTAGTTGGATCGTAAAAGTTTGCAGCGTTTTGTACTGTTGTACAGGTCGGAGGACGAAGATCAATGCCGTACTCAAGGTTGTTCTGCCAGTGTTAAGCAGCATTATTATTGTCCTATGCATGTCCTTTGCATGGTTAAAAATTAAAGGTATATTCAGTATTCTTTTCTTTTCTTAGAAGCCCCATGGTACAGCCATCAGAAAATTAACGTTGGATACTTTTGATTTTCTGAGCAGGCAAGAAAAGAAACCGGGAAAAGCACATGAAGCTAATTTTCGATGGTGCGCATGCATCTGAAGAGATTGGGCAAGGGAACCCTGTCAAAGATCTTGAACTTCCATTTGTAAGATTTGAGGATATTGCTCTAGCAACCCACAATTTCTCAGAAGCAAATAAGATTGGGCAAGGAGGTTTTGGCAAAGTTTACATGGTAATTCGTTCCCTAGCTAGTAAAACATCCTCTTATTTATTATAGTTTGTTCACTAATTCATTTTCTATGACACATGCTCAAATTTCTTCTCAACCTTTTTAAGGCAATGCTAGGTGGTCAGGAAGTTGCTGTTAAGAGGTTAAGTAAGGATTCTCGACAAGGGACAGAGGAATTCAGGAATGAAGTTATTCTTATTGCAAAATTGCAGCACAGAAATTTGGTTCGCCTTCTTAGTTGTTGTGTTGAGAGAGATGAAAAGCTGCTAATTTATGAGTATTTACCTAACAAAAGCTTAGATGCTACCCTTTTTGGTATGCCCTGGTGACATATCAAGCATAAGCTACTAAATTGACTTGACAATAGATTGCTTACATTTGCTTATTTCTATAGATGTTTCAAGGAAATTGAAACTAGACTGGAGAACACGGTTTAATATAATCAAGGGAGTGGCAAGAGGACTTCTTTATCTACACCAAGACTCAAGATTAACTATAATTCATAGAGATCTTAAAGCTGGCAATGTTCTACTAGATGCAGAGATGAAACCCAAGATAGCAGACTTTGGTATGGCAAGGATCTTTGGTGATAATCAACAAAATGCAAATACTCGACGTGTTGTTGGAACATAGTGAGTTGCCATTTGAATTAATTTCTCAAAGTAAGCATGATTAATTTAAATCCTGTTTAGTAACTCTTGCAATTGAAATGGTAACAGTGGTTATATGGCTCCTGAGTATGCAATGGAAGGTATCTTCTCTACTAAATCCGATGTCTATAGCTTTGGTGTGTTACTATTGGAAGTTGTAACTGGTATAAGGAGAAGCTCTACTAGTAACATCATGGACTTTCCAAACCTCATAATCTATGTGAGTATATGTCTATTATGAAGTTCCAATTTAGATTAAACCTAAATAATATTGACATTTTTATTCTATAATATAAACGATAATTTCGATTGTTTCAGGCGTGGAACATGTGGAAGGAAGGGAAAACCAAGGATTTGGCGGACTCATCAATTATTGGTAGTTGCTTACTTGATGAGGTTTTGCTTTGCATCCATGTAGCACTATTGTGTGTTCAAGACAACCCAAATGACAGGCCACTTATGTCATCTACTGTGTTCATTCTGGAGAATGGGAGTAGTTCTGCACTTCCAGCCCCAAGTCGCCCCGCCTACTTTGCATACAGAAGTGATGAATCGGAGCAATCAAGATGTAACAATCACTGTCCAAAGAAAAAGGCAGACAGCTGATGCATGATTTGTGGTTTGGAACTCAATTTGTTGCTATTCTTTTCTAGCCCTTTCTTTGGTCTTTCTCGTTATATCACAAAAAAAAAATCTAAATAACACATTATAATTAAAAAAATAAAAGCTCATATTTGTACAAGTGTAGGATGTCACTCAGTTGAACACACAGAACGTTGACTGACACGAAGGGTATGCATTCATATGAAGCTAAGTCAAATCTAGAGTCGTCAAGATGACGGTAATCAATGCAATACCATCAGAAGTACGTCTGCAATAGGATAAATTCAATATTATTTGTCTAAGGCTGGTTTGAGCCGCCTAATAGTGTCGTTGATCACGTTTTCCTGCAGCTCTCTCCTGATCCTAATAAAATTCAGCCGATGATCTTCACCTGTCCAAAATAAAGTCGATTTCATCAATCATCAGAAGCAAGTCTGGAAGGTGACTTTCAGGTTTAAGCTCTGAAGTTTCGGTAACCAAGACAAATGCAAAACGAGTAGAGATTTTAAACATACCTGAAAAATTCACAACCTACAACTCTGGTTTGATTTCATATTTTCATTGTTCTGACTAGGACTGTACAGAAGAGAACACCATTGGACGGACATTCACGCGCAGTATGAACAACACGCACATGCAGGAAAAAAAACACGCTTCCACACCAAATAGTACTAGTATTTACCTACCGATCCTCTTGTTCTTGGTCGCACCATCGTGTTCACCTCCTAAGAAGAAAATCTTCAGTTGTTGTTGAAGATTGCATTGTGCGTAACAGAGGAGACTATTTCTTCCGTCCATTTTGTTAGGCTTGTTTAGTTCCAAAAAATTTGTCCAAAAATAACGCATCGAATCTTTGGACACATGCGTGGAATATTAAATATAGATAAAAAAAAACCTAATTTTATAGTTTGCATGGAAATCGCGAGACGAATTCTTTGAGTCTAATTAGTTCATGATTAACTATAAGTGCTACAGTGACCCCATATATACTAATGACATATTAATTAGACTTAACAAATTTGTCTTGCGGTTTCCAGGTGAGTTACGAAATTAGTTTTTTCATTCGTGACCGAAAACTCCAACCGACATCCGGTCAAACGTCCGATGTAACACTCAAAAATTTTATTTCGCGAATTAAACGAGCCGCTAATCTACCTGGCACAACGTCACCGTGTACTAGTACCAACTGTCAGACTTAGACGTTGTCTGAAACTCTTGATGCTGGAAAAAAAAAAAAACTCGCCCAATGAAATTTCATTCAGACTGCAATTTTCAGAGTTTATGTATCTGATTGTGCACTTCGAAGCTGCTCCTCCTGATTCTGTAATCCTGTAGAGTACAGAAGGGAATACAAATCTTGGTGATGGATAGTACAGCTTGTACTACCATCGTCGTCTTCCTCCTCCTCTTGCCGCGGTTGTGTTCGTCGGCCGGCGACAAGATAGAGCTCGGCGAGCAACTGTTGCTGGGGCAAACAAGAGCTTCGGATGGCGGCGCCTTCGTGCTTGGCTTCTTCTCGCCGTCCAATTCCACACCGGAGAGGCAGTACATCGGCATATGGTACAACATCACCGACCGCACCGTGGTGTGGGTGGCCAACCGGGAAGCTCCGGCGATCGCCGCCGGCAGGTCCATCGCCCCGAGGCTTGCGCTGACCAACGACTCCAACCTCGTCTTGTCCGACGCCGACGGCCGCGTTCTTTGGTCGACCAATGTCACCGCCGGCGTCGCGGCTGGGCGCTCGACCTCGCCGCCGGTGGCCGAGCTCCTCAACAATGGCAACCTCGTCATCCGGTCGAACGGCGCCATCCTGTGGCAGAGCTTCGACCACCCGACCGACACGCTCATACCTGAGATGAAGATCCAGCTGAACAAACGGACGCGGCGTGGCGCGCGCCTTGTGTCCTGGAAGGACGCCGGCGGCGACCCCTCGCCGGGGAGCTTCTCGTACGGCATGGACCCGGAGACGTCGCTCCAGCTCGTCATGTGGAACGGGTCCAGGCCGTACTGGCGCACCACCGTGTGGACGGGCTACCTCACCTCCGGCCAGTACCTCGCCGCCACCGGCACGACCATCTACCTCGACGTGGTGGACAACGACGATGAGATCTACGTGAAGCTCAGGGTCTCCGACGGCGCCTCGCCGACGCGGTACGTGATGACCAGCTCCGGCGAGTTCCAGCTCATGGGCTGGGACAAGAGCTCGTCGGAGTGGATCACCTTCAGCACGTTCCCGACGCACCACTGCACCACGTACGGCTACTGCGGGCCGAACGGCTACTGCGACATCACGACGGGCGCCGCCGCCGCGTGCAAGTGCCTCGACGGCTTCGAGCCGGCGAGCGGCGGGGAGTGGAGCGCCGGCAGGTTCTCGGGGGGTTGCCGGCGGAAGGAGGCGCCGCCCCGGCGCCGACGGGGATGGTTTCTTGGTGCTGCTGCGGATGAAGGTGCCGGACAAGTTCTCGACGCTCGCCGGGAACATGACGTTCGACGAGTGCGCGGCGAGGTGCGCCATGAACTGCTCGTGCGAGGCGTACGCCCACGCCGACCTGAGCAGCAGCAGCGCCCGGGGGGACATCGGCCGGTGCTTGGTGTGGGCCGGTGAGCTCATCGACATGGTGATGATCGGCCAGACGACATGGGGCCGCGCTGGCGAGACGCTCTACCTCCGTGTTCCTGCAAGTTCAACAGGTAAGCTAAATTGATAAATTTTGAAACCAGATTTCACAAGCATATGCAGGTTGTATCATTTGCTGTTGGTTAAAAATGAGCTGAAAACTGTCAAAGAGACAAAATTCAAACCAGTTTCGTATTGCATTTGTTCATAATACATTGCCCTGTTTTGGTGCAGGTAGCAGGGGAAGGGGAAATGTTGTGAAAATTGCTGTGCCAATACTGGCCAGCGCTTTAGTGCTCACCTGCATTTTCTTTGTATATTTCTGCAAGTCCAGAGGTACAGTAGTACTTCTATCCTTGTTTTTATGTTTAGATTATATGCTCTGATCAGTCATGAGAGAAGACAAGACCTTAACTTAAACTTTACAGAGAATAGAAGAAAAAGAGATAGCCAGAAGACGTTGGTTCCTGGAAGTAGGAATACTTCAAGTGAACTTCTTGAGGAAAATCCTACTCAGGATCTTGAATTTCCATCCATACGATTCAGTGATATTGTTGCTGCAACAGACAACTTCTCCAAATCATGTTTGATCGGACGTGGAGGATTTGGAAAGGTTTACAAGGTAATTTATTCTGAATTAACCTTTTGCAGTTTTTTTGTCTGAATTGAATTATACTCAATTCTTACTTACTCTTTTATAATTTGGAAGGTAACATTAGAAAATGGTCAAGAAGTTGCAATCAAAAGGCTCAGCAAGGATTCTGACCAAGGAATAGAGGAGTTCAAAAACGAGGCTATTTTGATTGCCAAATTACAGCATAGGAACTTGGTTCGACTTCTTGGCTGTTGCACTGAGGGATCTGAAAAGTTGTTGATATATGAATACTTAGCTAACAAAGGCCTAGATGCTATTCTTTTTGGTAAGTTCAGGTGATCACAAGTTCACAACTAACCTTACTGAAAAGAAAAGGAAAACAGGGTAGACATGATTTTTATGATGATGTTGATGTTATTTGCAGATGGTGCGAGAAAATCACTGCTAGACTGGCCGACACGATTCGGGATAATCAAAGGTGTCGCTAGAGGACTTCTTTATCTCCACCAAGATTCAAGATTAACTGTAATACATAGAGATCTCAAGGCAAGCAATATTTTGCTGGATGCTGAAATGAGACCCAAAATAGCAGATTTTGGTATGGCCAAAATTTTTGGTGAAAACCAGCAAAAGGCGAATACCAAAAGAGTTGTGGGAACATAGTGAGTATTCCTTTGAAAACCTGACCATAATTTTCATATGAATGGATTTGGTTAGCATTTAACAATTTTCCCATCATAACAGTGGCTATATTGCTCCTGAATATTCTACCGAGGGAAGCTTTTCTGTCAAGTCTGACGTCTATAGTTTTGGAGTACTGCTCTTGGAGATTGTAAGTGGTATCCGGATAAGCTCTACCGATATCATGGAATTCCCAAGCCTTATAGTCTATGTAAGTAACTGAAACTGCCAAGGCCAAAGCTTTGCAGTTCTGACATTACAATTCATATAGCAATTTGATTTTATAGCCATGTTAAAATGAAAAATATTGAATTGACTGTTTAATTCAGGCATGGAGCCTATGGAAGGAAGGCAAGGCGAAAAACCTGATAGATTCATCCATTGCGGAGAGCAGTTCATTGGATGAAGTCCAGCTTTGCATCCACGTCGGGCTCTTGTGTGTAGAAGACAACCCGAACAGCAGGCCGCTCATGTCATCTGTTGTGTCCATCTTGGAGAATGGAAGCACAACTTTTCTGGCAATGCCAAATCAGCCTGCATATTTTGCACAAACAACAAGTGAAATGGACAAAATGACAGACGGTAGCTCTAGAAACACCATGACTATGACAGTTCTTCAGGGACGGTAGAGCAACTCAAACTTAATGTAGATGTGTCAGGACGGTAGAGCAACTCAAACCTAATGTAGATGGCTCTTGTTTTACCAGAATAATGCTTGGGAGGTTGGAGTGCTTATATTAAGAAATTCTGAAAGGAAAGTGCTTATGACTGTATCTGACATCTTCTACATTTTCAGGATGACTTGCAATCAAAGACATATTTTAAGATATTCCAATCAGTGACTATGGGCAGCAGTTAATACCCTAGAGGGATTATGTTGAGTATTAGATGCAGATAAAGTTAGTATTGTTGCTATGGACTGAGTGTTATTTGACTTGCTAAAGTCTGCAAAGAATCTGACCAGTTGAAGTATCAGGTTTTCTTGTTTAAAATTTGTGAGTATAAGTCAAACTGAAAAAAAAACATATTTTCTCAAGTATTTATATTAGTACCACATATTTTTATTACTTCTGATGGTCCTGGAACGTTTCATATATCAAGTGCACTTGCAAACTCGGCAATTTTCTGTTGAAGTCCTTATAATAGTTGAATGCAGCGAATTTATCACTTAATCACCAGAAAGTAACTGCAACAATCAAATAAATCAAAAGCACTGAATATCAGTATATTTCTAACCTTTTTTTTTGACTAATGTATATTTCTAACCTTACCCAGATAGCTTAACTTGTTGGGTAAATTCATGTGCAATCCTTCCTCTTAGTTTTTTTGCAGTCTGGCCTTTGATTGTGGTAATTAAATTATGTAAAACCTGAATTGTTCCTGCTGAAAGAAATGATATTAAGCATCTGGCAGGAGGAGAACTGAACAGCAGCAAGAAATATCCAATCTTACAAGGACAGTGCAGAAGCAGTCTGTGGGAGATACTTATAATAAGCAATTACCTTGCAGCTATTCTCCACAAGAGAAGGAAGAAAAATAGACAGCACATATCTCTCTCGTCCCCATCCACTCTCTGCACTTCCTCTCGAAATGCAGATTCCTTCAGAGATCGAAAGCTAGCAGTACTGGAACTGCTCAGTGCTCATCACCACATAACAATTTCACCGCAATGCAGTTCATGGAGGCATTCATCCCAGCCTTTGTGATGACTCGAAAAAGGAAGAGTAATTGGACGGAGAAATGGAAATCCATCCCCTTTAATGCGCGGTGCTAGCCGGCGACTTCACCTCCCTCTCCCGCTCCGGTAACCGGTACGACGGCGGCGGGGGGCGGAAGTCGTAGCCGTATGGATGAAAGAAAACGAATCTCCGAACATGGTTTTCCAGTGAGGGACAGAGGTGGCGGCTTTTCCGCCTGTAGGACGACCATGGCGTCCGGCAAGGCTGACGTCGGCGTTGGCGGAGGAGAAGCGATGAGGAGGTGGTGGCAGTCTGGATGGGCTGGCAGAGGCTCCAGTGGAGCATCACATATGGCGTAGGGGGTGCCTTCAGGCTTCAGCGACGGCGAGGCGCCGAGGCGGCCGCCGGCGTCAGCGGACGAGCGCGGCGGCGGCAGGGGGAGGGGCGACCAACAGTCTCGGACCGAATTGGGCCAGAGCAAAGGTGCGGGCCGTGCAGCATAGCCCAACGCAAAGCACATACTAGTATCCGGTATTGGGCCCTATATGTACCGGTCCATGTAATGGGCTAATGGCACGTACATGCGAATCCCGTTTCGGCCCATATTGTTGGCAGCACGCTCGTCGGAATCGGGTCCAGCCCACAGGTTCAACAATTCTGGACGCCGCCTACCCGTCTTCTTCCTCGGGTTCAACCCCACCGAGCTGCCCGTGCCCGGTACAATGAGCGGCGGAAGCTGGCGAGCACCGAGCTCCGGCGAGCGGTATGAGAGGGCCACTGTCCTGGATGCTTGCCTTCAGCTTCCCCGCGTTCTCCTTGAGACCAGGGATCCCGCTGTCCAAGTGTCCATCCCTCCGCAGCTCATGCTCCGCAACATCTTTCCGTGATTCTTTCGCTTGGTGTCCTGGTGCTCCTCTTCACCAGGAGGCATGGTCGCATCTCGCATGGGCCGATGGGCATGTCTATTGTCAAAGCTAGTAGTCGTGGATTTCATGGGCGTGGATATGGATGCGAGCGCTGCCATCTCGTCGCAGCTCGCAACGCGGCTGTGCACGCAGCACGCTCATGTCCAAACCGTTGGGTTAATTCAAACGTCTGCTCCTCCGTGTCACCGCCCCTGATGGCCTGATCGGCTGATGATCTTGCTGTTGTCGCTTTCAATTGGGTCTGCATCGGATACGAAGTCGAAGGATACAAGCCCGGTTGCTCCGTCGCTGGCGCCCATGCCTTCCATCTGTTCGATGAAATGCCTCCGTTCTTCAATTGTTTTGTTCTGTTCTGTTTACAGCTCTGTCCCTGATTTATTTTGATAGGATATCATGAGTTTTGGTTTTCCATAGAACGCATCCAGAAAATTAGTACAATGAACATATCATGTTCCAACTTCCAGGAAAATAATCATGCAATTAGCTTCTTTTACAGCAATCACTTGGAGGAGTGTTATACTGATAGTACAGGAAAAAGAGGAGTTCTTACTGATAGCACAGGAAAAAGAGGAGTTCTTACTACCGTCCCTCTATAATGGTAAGAGTCATTGTATTCGTAGAGTTCATAAGTTCATCTCTTTTTTCTGCGAAATATGCAGGATGATTTGGCGTCGGCAGTGCCGTGCATCCATTCTCCAAGTTGAACACAACAGAAGACATGGATGGCCTCTCATCAGGGTTTTCTTGAACGCACAATAGCCCCATTTGAATGCAAAGTAAAGCTTCATCAAGTAAGCAGCTCTCCACAATAGATGAGTCTACCAAATCTTCTGCTTTACCTTCTTTCCAGAGGTTCCACGCCTAAATAAAAGAAAATATAGTTCATTTAGTTTCCATGCCTGGAACTCATAGGCTTATGCACTTAAAGGAGACAAGGTATGTGCTTACATAGACAATTAGGTTTGGACAATCCACAATGCGATCGACGGATCTCATCTTCTCGCCACTTACAACTTCCAAGAGTAAAACTCCAAAGCTGTAGACGTCAGACTTGACAGAAAAAATTCCCTCCATTGCATACTCAGGAGCCATGTAGCCACTAGTGAGATCATTATATATTGAAAAGTTATGAAGTTGAATATCAATTGAGCTGTCATTTGTCAGTTTTAGTAATGGGTTCAAAAAACAACTCACTATGTGCCTACAACTCGTCTGGTGTTTGCATTTTTCTGCTTGTCGTCAAATATTCTTGCCATTCCAAAATCTGATATTTTGGGTCTCATCTCTGCATCGAGCAAGACATTACTAGCTTTGAGATCTCTATGTATTATCGTCAGTCTTGAATCATGATGGAGGTAGCGAAGGCCCCTCGCGACCCCTTTGATTATGTTGAACCTTTCTGGCCAGTGTAGCGTTGCATTTCTTGCACTCTCTGCAAAGATCATCCATGTCATGCATATGTAGCCAAATAGTTTAGCATTGTTGAATTGTTTCTTAGACTACAAGTACATGTCACTATAACGTACTGTACATGACAACATCTAAGCTTTTGTTAGGCAAGTATTCATAAATCAACAGTTTTTCATCTCCTTCAACACAGCAACCAAGAAGCCGAACTAAATTTCTGTGCTGTAGTTTGGCAATTAGAACCACTTCATTTCTGAACTGATCTATCCCCTGCTGCGAGTCGCTGCTGAGTCTTTTGATAGCAACTTCGTGACTGCCTTGTACTTGTAGTACCGCCTTTGTGATTGTCAAATTCAGAAAAGGAAAGTTTGTCACATATTGTTCATATTAACGGTTTGGAATAGAACTGGGATTGGTAAAATAAAAGGAAACCAACCTTGTAAACTTTGCCAAAACCTCCTTGCCCAATCATAGATGTTTTGGCAAAATTGTTTGTTGCAGCAACAATATCTTCGAATTTCACAAATGGGAATACAAGATCATGAGTAGTGTTTTCTCCAAGGCCGTTGATTGTATTCAAGCCATCAAAAGCTCTTTTCCTCTGCCTTTTCTCGTCTCTATTCTTGCCTGTTGATCAAGAGTTCATGAGCCTATGTCCTTGGATAAATGCAGTCTTTCAGGGCATAGAAAAGGTCAGTGGTACCTTTGAACTTGCAGACCCATACAAGTAATATACATGCGAGAATCATACTACTTGCTACAATCGGAACTACAGTTTTGACTGGATTGGCCTTTGCCCTTTGACCTGCACAAACACAGTGCAAAATTTTGGTCATGTAGCGGTAGCCCCCGACTGTCTCTGAACATCCATTCTGTCATACTCATGCATCTCTGCTTGGTGAACACAAGAATATCGAAATGGTACCTGATGACGGGCCTGAAGTACGGAGATACAACGTTTCACGGCTACTAGCACCAGCCGTATCCAAGGAGGGGCCTATCTTGCGCGCGTCGATCAGCTGGTCGCCGAACCACAGCAAGCACCTCGTCGTGTCGCCCGTCGACATGCTGCTGTTCAAGGTGGCGTAAGCGTACGCCGAGCAGGAGCAGTCGCCGCGGCACGCCGCCGCGCACTGCTCCAGGGACTTGTTCCTGGCGCGCACGAACTTGTCGGGCGCCTGCATGTCCGGCAGGGCCACGAAACCGTCGGCGCCGCAGCGCGGCGCCTCCCTTCGCCTGCATCCCTGCGAGAACCGGCCGCCGCTCCACTCCTCCGCGCTCGCCGGCTCGAAGCCGTTGAGGCACTTGCACGTCGGGGAATCCTCCGTGTAGTCGCAGTAACCCGACGGGCCGCAGTAGCCGTACTGGCTGCACTCGCATGCCGGCGACGCTCCGAGCAACACCCACTCCGACGAGCCGGTGTTCCAGGTGAGGAGTTCCAGCCTTCCGGAGTGGCTCAACACCTTACGCGTCGGCCCGGCGCCGACGCCATCGGCGACGGTGAAGACGATGGAGATCTCGTCGTCCGTGTCGAGATATGCCACGTACACCGTCGCGCTGGTGTTCCCTTGTCCATGAAAATACTGGCTTGAGATCGAGTAACCCGTCCACACAGTGCTGCGCCATTCTGGACGCGACCCGTTCCAGATGAAGTACTGCAGGAAATTGTCACGGTCGATGGCGGTGTAGAAGCTGCCCGGCGACGGATCCTCCGGGCTGCTCCAAGAAACGAGGCTCTGGCCGGAGTTCGTCTTGTAGTTGCTCCGCAGCTTCATGCCGGGAAGGTACGTGTCCGTCGGGTTGTCGAAGCTCTGCCACAGCATGGTTCCGTTCGGCGAGCGAACGATGAGGTTGCCGGTGTTCGTGAGCACCGCCGTCGAGTTGGACGACGAGCCTGCGGCGGTGGAGACGAAGCCCGTGGTCCAGACGACGCGGCCGTCGGCATGGGACAGGATCAGATTGCTGTCGTTGGCCACGGCGAGCGACGGCGACGAGGAGTGGGTGGCCGGCGCCGCGCGGTTGGCGACCCAGACCACGGTGCGCACAGGGATGCTGTTGTACCATATGCCGAGGTAGAGCTTGTCCTGGGTGGAGTTGGAGGGGGAGAAGAAGCCCATGGCGAAGGCGCCGCCGTCGGAGACGAGCGTGGCGCCCGCCGGCGACAGGGATTTGCCGGGGACAAGCCGGTCGTCACATGCGCACAGAGCCGGCAAGAGGAGGAAGATAGCTGCGACGGAGATGCAACTCATTGAAGCAATCTTCGTCTTCGTGATGAGTAACTAATTCTCCCGTGAATGGTAGCCTCGATACGGCTGGGTAGATAAGCCCAAGGTGCTGCTTGCATTTCATTAGGAATTACCGGGGGAGCACAATGGTTTAAAAATTCAGAACACGTTACGGATAAGCAAAGCCTTTTTCGTATTCACGAAAATATATGAGTAAATTTCACAAAACTACAGATACTTTGGTCAAATTATCACAAAACTACAGATTTAATGAGATGTTTCACAAAACTGCATATTTAACACTAAAGTTCTCACATAACTACATATTTAAGGTGGAGTATCGCAAAACTACATATTTAGTAACAAAGTTATCACAAAACTACATATATTGGAGTTTAAATCCTTAGCACTAGTGTTATATTTGAGTTATAAATGTCTAAGTTTTGTGATTGAATTGACACTAAACCTGTAGTTTTGTGATAATTTTGTTACTAAATCTGTAGTTTTGCGGTAGTTCTCTGAGAAATTTAGTGCTAAATCTGTAGTTTTGTGATACATCTTCTTAATTGTAGTTTTGTGATAATTTGACCAAAGTATCTGTAGTTTTGTGAAATTTACTCAAAATATATATATATGCCAGGACACGTTATTAGTATTTCAGCAGTAAATGTAGGAACAGTGTATGCAGAGTAATTTAAATCCATCACCCGAGTATACCAGATGATCAAACTAGAACCTCTTTGTCAACTAATATTAAATAGGATAATAATTTATGGAAGCTGACAGGTGTTACCGGATCAAGTATATATTCTGAGACGTAGCAAGCTTTTTACAACATGGTCATAGATGCATGGATTCACACATACAGTGCGTGAAATTTCAAATTACACCAATCATTAAAACACACAACAGTCGATCATAAAATATAAACAATGTGCTAACGGCCGCTAGTTTTCTTGTCCTGTAAACCTGCTGATATCGAAGCAGCAATCGTTTTGCCAATACCCAAGAAAAAAATCCTGCACGTACTTGAAATGCTTAGCTCATATAAACTAGTTTACAAAGATTCACTGCAAATGATTTGGATAAATTCCACCAGTGTAGTTCCTGAATGTGGTGATCTGTAATGATGTCAATTTGTCAAAGAAGGAATAAGTCTAGCTATTTGCCTCCCTCATCTCTTGCCTTTCGTCGAATCACATCCCTCAACCGCAAAACCGGCTATAACACCTGTCCCATCTCTAAAAATTGGTGCAAATAGGCTCCTTGAATGATTTTGTAGGCGGTTTATGCTGACGTGGCAGGTTGATTTGGTCCAAATGTGCTGATGTGGCAGCCTAATCATCAGTGATTAAAAAAAGTATCCACACGTAAGTGATAAATGGTAAAATAAAAGGCAAAATTGGTTCTATAGCATCGAAAGTTCTTGTTTTTGTTTTTATAGCATCGAAAGATTGTGATTCGCTTAATAGCATCAAAAGTGATCTCCGTACTTCTTGTAGCACTCTGTTAGAACTTCCGTCACTTATTCCCCCTTGCCCCTACGTCTTCTTCATCCTCCATGGCACACGCGGTAGGCGAGGTGTAGGATGGTGCAGTCGATGAACTCGGCAGCGGCAGCCGGCATGGTCTATTGTGGCTGCGGGAGCGAACTCGAGGGTTGCTGCAGGGGCATGTTGGAGGGCGACAGTAGTGGTGTTCGATCTCAGGGAGAAAAAGACAAGGGCGGAACCATGGTCCGTGGAGGCGAGAGGCCTGGAGCCTGGAGCACGGAGCTGTTAGATTGAGCATGCCAAGCTGTTGGCCTTCCTCGCGCACTAAAGCATCTAGCGTGGAGGAAAAAGGCTGTGCTTCCGACCACGGTCGATTCAAATGATCCAGTGAGAAAAAAATTCAAATTATTTCAAGGGGAAATGCTCATGAGGTGAGAGGATGCAATTTGTGGAAATAATTTTATTTTGGTTGAGGGAAGATCAGTAATCAACGTTGGAACAGGACACATATAATCCTTCCATCTTCTCTTCCAATAAATTGGGATTGCTCCGCTGCTGTGTGGGCAGGAATGCAGCTCGACATTGTTGCCTTCCTGTGCAGGGCGAGCAACAGGTTCCTCATGGACCGTCTACTTCCATCTGTTGCATCGGTATGTGCCCAGCCGAGCCAACTGCGGTACCACAATTCATTCGAGCTTGAGAATGTGCAGACGTGCAGACGGTCGAGCTCGTCGCGTGCTGACGGCCACAAGCTCGAGCCTCGAGGATGGCGACCGGTTGGCGTTCATTGGAGGAGGAAATAAGAGAAAGGAGGGGGGCTGGAGGTGGAAGAAGACAGGAGAGGGCACGGTTGGTATTTCACATGTTCTTTTTTTTTGAAAAAATGGAAACCGATGAGATTCTAATACGGAATGCTAAATATGAGAAGCAGAGCTAACTTTTGATGCTATTCTAGTAAGCTGTGAACTTTCGATGCTATAAAAGTAAAAATGGAAACTTTCGATGCTATAGAACCAATTTTGCCAAATAAAAAAGGGTAGAGCCCACTTGTCAGCCCCATTTTTTCCTTATCTTCTTCCTCCCTTCTCTCTCGCAGCCCACCGTGCAGGCGTGCACACGTGTGGAGGCCGATTCGGCCGTGCGGCGACGGCAACCGACCGACCGTCGGTGGATGGCGGCAGTGCGCGAGGCTGGCCTCGGAGGGCGTGAAGATCCGTGACATCCAGTCATCCACTGTGGTTGGCGAAGAAGTTTGCGAGCGAGAGCTCCGCCCCAGATCGGAGCGTGGCAAACCCGCGGGAGAGAACGCGGACACTGCGGCAAGCGGGAGTGCGTCCAGAATGTGTACAAGACCGTGTCGAGCTGGCACGCGTCGCTGCTGTGTCCGTGTGCGACACGGCCAAGGAGGAGCCGCCGCCGACCCTAGGCCCTAGCATCGAGCCGCAGCTCATCTACTCCTACCGCAACATCGTTAATGGCTTCTGCGCCCGCGTCGCCAGGGAGGAGGTGTATGAGACGGCCAAGCCCTGTTTTCGTGAAGGCCATCCCGGAGAAGACGTACTAGCTGATGACCACCTAAACGCCACGCATGGTCGGGCTCAACAACGCCGCCCCCGGCGGCCTTCCACGACGGTTTGTGTCTTGTGTTTGACGACGCCATCGCTGCCGAACACCCGTCGTTCGACGCGGCCGCCGACGGCCACGTGGAAGGGCCGGTGCGACTTCAACAGCTCAGTGTGCAATAACAAACTCATCGGCGCGCGGTCCTTCTACGAGTCAGCGAGATGGAAGTGGAGATCGATGGATCGACGACCCGGTGCTCCCCGTCAACGAGACGACGCACGGCACACACACTTTGAGCATGCGCGGGCGGCGACTTCGTGCCCGGGGCGAACGTGACGGGAAACGGGTTCGGCACGGCATCATGTTAGGCACGTCCATGGCGGCATCGCACTTCAACGGGATCGCTGCGCTAATCGAGAAAGCACACCTGAAGTGGCCACCGGCGGCAATCAAGTCGGCCATGTTGACAATGGCCGATACAATGGACCGCCGCCGGAAGTCGATAACGACTAGAATGGCCACGAGGCCTCACTGGCTCGGGAACTGTCGGGGGTGTGGATGGAAGGGAGGAAGGAGGATGCTACATAGGGGATCCACTGTTATTTTTATTTTTTTTTTCTATCTAGAATGCCGCCTAAACGGCACATAGGGCAAAAACATCTCAAAAACAAGCTGAGGAGTCGATTTGCACCGGGTTTTGGAGATGAGGAAGGCGTTATACCTGGTTTTGCGGTTGAGGGATGCATTTGACCAAGGGAAAGAGATTAGGGAGGCGAAATAGACTTATTCCTTTTCGGGCTGATGGGTCGCGTACGTAGAGAGAGAGGGTGGTGGCCTGGTGCGTCCCGTATGGGCCTAGAAGATATAGAAGAAGAGGAAAGCCCATGTGCATCCTCCAACCCTATACCCCTTCATCCCTTCTCCCCCAATTCCACCGCCTTCTCCCCCTTCTCCTCACACCGTACTACTCGCCTCCCGCCGCCGCTTCCCCTCCCAATCGCGGCGGTGGTGTGTGTGTGGGGGTTGGAGAGGGGAGCAGATGAATCCAGAGAAGGAGGAAGCGGAGAGGATTTCGGCGATGGAGGTTTTGTCAAATGAATTGACGAGGTTGGCAGCAGCAAGAGCTAGGGTGGAGAAGGCATCCACTTCTGGAGTTCTGGAATCGAAGAAACTGCCTGCAGAAAAGGCGACTTCCCAGAAGGTGGATCCCTCAAAGGAGTCAAAGAAATTGGTCATTGAGATTTGTATTATGCTTTCCTTTGGTGTGATGTTTATGCTCTTGAGCTTCCTCATCCCTGGCATATCCAAGCCGCAGCAGATATTACTTTGGCAGGTTGCTATTCTCTCCTTCCTCGTTGGGGCTGGGTTCATTGGGCTGTACCTGAAGTTCTTCTACTGGTCGTCGGAACGGAAGATCAACAAAGTCTAAGTCACCGATCTTCTGTACAATCACGCTTTGGAGGATTCAGACCTGCCGAAACCAGTTTAGAGAGTACCACATTTTGGCTGATATATTTTGTTGAGGATCTTGTTGGATAGAGGCCTACACCATGGCAATGTTTTCCTGATTGTTTTGAGTTTTCTTTAGATGGTAGGTTAGCTGCTTGGTTTCAGTATAATTATGTGATGTATCATGTTGGTCAATGTTGAACCATGTAGAAACTTCTGCATTTCTAATATGAGAAACTAGAGTAAGGCATAAGAGGAGGTTTTCTATGAAATTTGAGTAGCAAGGCGTAAGAGGAGGTTTTCTATGAAATTTGAGTACCTATTACTGCACTTGCTAAGGCACAAGAGGAGGTTTTCTATGAAATTTACTTATGGCTGAGAGCAAGAGGAGGTTTGCTACTCCGTATGAAATTTACTTATTACCTCCTCTTTGTTGAACTTTCAATTTTAAGCTTCTTGTACTCGATCTTTGCTTTGAATTCTTTCCATGCTGCTGTGGATACCAAGGACCAAGCTGGATTTGCTGGACATCATCATTTTCTTTAAGTCCTGATACTGAAAGATACTTTTTTTTTTCAAAACTAAATTCAGGATTTCTTTGTGCACAGGGTTTGAGCTCTCTCCTAATTACAGGTTGAGCCTAACAGACAACCGAAAAGATGTGTGACATTCTTCATGGATTGACTGTTAGAGGTAAGTGTTCTCCAGAAAATAATTTTGTGTTGTACTATTCTTATCTTTTTGTTTCCAACAAATATCTGTTGTGAACAAACTTTACTTACATAAGTGAAAGTGGCATTTATAATTATAGTAGAGGGTGATTGTGAACACACTTCAGTTTGATATGTTAGTTCCAACTCCAAACTGTTTCATGTAAGTTTTGTTGTATGAGTGCATTCTCTGACACAAGGGCTCACTTTCTACTTAAACAGCTTGAGCTCTTATCTTTATTCATAATGGAGCTTCTGAACCTTGTGAGTATGAGATGCTGAAATTCCGGCCATCAATGCTTGGACTCTGTTCCCTTTGAGAATGTTGGCAGGTGTGTTTGGCTGACCAAGGAATTTAGACTACTTCCATATTTTCACAGCGCGAAAGAAGATAAAAGTAGAGGTTAGCATAATCTCAATTGTTTGCGCTTGAAATACCTGGTGTTTGATATGGTCTGCTTGAAGTTAACTTGTGTGTTTTACAGTTTAGGAAGACAGCAAGTGTGAATCTACTCTAGATCTCATTGCATTACTACAACATTTTTGTTTCTGCAGAATAAAATATTCTGCATATTTTCTATGATGAATACACGTGCTCAATTATTATGTTCACATTGAATAGTTAACTAGTGAACTTTTTTAGAAAGACTTTAACTTCAGTACAATAGAGTTAGATTGTCTGTACCGTTGCCCTCATGCCATGTCTATGGGATACGTACATGAGGCGAATGTGCACATCATGCTCTTTTAGTAAAGCTTCTAATTTGATCTACAGGCTAGTTTATACAAGATATGTGGGTTATAACCCTCGGAGTGAACAATGTGTAATATACAGCAGTTATAAAATCTTCTATCTAATTAACCCGCCATTCCAATCTACCAACGCGGATTTGCTTCTGAGAATCTAACGGATTTTCACTTTTCCTCGGAGTCTTAGCCGATTCCGTGTACTCTCACTATTCTGCACTTCCATCAAAACCTAACAAGTCATGTCTCTCATGCTCACAGATTCACGAAAGCATTGAGCATCCCATGTCAAATGGAGTACCAGGGTGAAAGGTAATATGCAGGCTCTGAAGAGAGTTGCTCCGCCGTTTCTGAAGAACTGTCAGTCATTGTGTTCCTAGAGTTCTCGTCTGCCATTTTGTCCGCGTAACAAGGGCCTGCGTCTAGTGTTATGGTGAGTGAGAAAATAGCAATCAACTTGGAAACCTGGCGGCAAATGATTGAACCAGTAGTCCAGTATAATAAATCCTATAAGACAATCTACAGTGGACCCATGTGGGGCTCTTGTGTGTTCAGGAGAATCAGTTGTGTCCATCTTGGAAAATGGGAGCACCACACTGCCAACCCCAAATCACCCTGCATATTTTGCCCCAAGGAACAATGGAGCATATCAGAGAAGAGACAATGTCTTCAACTCCGGGAATGAGATGACTCTTACGGTTCTGGAGGGGAGATAGAGCAACTCTTCAGTTTTAATTGCAGAATTGTTGTCTAACAGAATGCCAGGAATAGATATACTTGACAAGCATTTTTTTTTTTGTAAGTTGTATTAACCTAATCTTGGCATTGCATAGTTGCTCAAGTATTTATAGGTGACAATAATATCTTGTACCAGGTATATAAAAGTTATCTTCTAAAAATGAAAGTTTTTAACTCTGAGTCTGACAAATCTCTGAAATGACCACCTAAAGGCCCTTAAAGTTCCCTTCTGCATACCTTGGCTAGTTGCAACTTGCAAGACGTTCCCCTCCAAGTCAACCCATGTTGGCATCAGCTGCGTTGTGTTTTAGTACTTGAAACGATCAACCAGCAATTTTTATCTCTTCTCCCCTAAGAAATTATAGCTGAAGTCCGTTGTGACCTCTCTGAGAAAAAAAGAGAGTAGAAGTTGGCTTAAGAGTTGATCTCAGGACTGACAGGACAACTAAAATGGAAAAAAGTCTTATCTTAATCATTGCACATGTTAATTGACCCTAGTAACATAAATAAGGAAGACTACTAATCCAGGTCTCCTCAGA
The DNA here is from genome assembly GCA_009805545.1 of Oryza longistaminata. NCBI lineage: Eukaryota > Viridiplantae > Streptophyta > Magnoliopsida > Poales > Poaceae > Oryza > Oryza longistaminata. The sequence goes on along the minus strand of CM020186.1, from coordinate 16,087,295 downwards.
TTAGATTACAGCACTTAATATACTAAAATACCTGTCAAGGTTACAGTTACTGCCAACCAATTTCATCTTACCTGCCACATATTTGCCTGCAATGCAGGATTAGCCTGCATTCTGAAACACATATTGCCCGATGCTTGCAATGTAGCCTGAATTCTGAAACTAGTCAACTGCAACCTCCAAATTCCTGCATCTTTGTGCATGCACACTATATAAGCTGGAGATAAGCAGCTTCATTTCCCATCTAGTTGCAAAGCTAATCCTGATTACTGGCTAACACAATGGAATATGCAAGTTGCACTTGCACTCAAGCTGTCACTGCCATCTTTCTCTTCTTGCTTTCTTTGCCGTTGGCTGCTTCCGATGATCGGCTTGCCGTCGGCAAGACGCTCTCCCCTGGCGCCACCCTCGTCTCTGATGGCGGCGCCTTCGCCATGGGCTTCTTCTCGCCGTCCAACTCATCTGGACTGTACCTTGGCATATGGTACAACAATGTCCCCAAGCTCACCGTGGTGTGGGTCGCCGACCAGCTCGCCCCCATCACCGACCACCCTTCTTCTTCCAAGCTCGCCATGGCCGACGACAGCAGCAATCTGGTCTTGTCCGACGCGGCCGGCCGTGTTCTTTGGAGGACTAATGTCACCGCCGGCGGCGTGAACTCGTCGGGTGCCGTGGCGGTGCTCGTGAACTCCGGCAACCTCGTGCTACGGTTGCCCGACGACACCGCCCTGTGGCAGACGTTCGAGCACCCCAGCGACGTGTTCATGGCCGGCATGAAGCTCGGCATCGACTACCGGTCGCACTCCGGCATGCGGATCGTCTCCTGGAAGGGCGCCGGCGACCCGTCGCCGGGGAGCTTCTCGTTTGGCGTCGACCCGGAGAGGCCGCTGCAGGCGAAGATCTGGAACGGGTCGCGCGTGCACTGGCGCAGCTCGATGTGGACGGGTTACATGGTGGACAGCAACTACCAGAAGGGCGGCTCGTCGGCGATCTACACCGCCGTCGTCTACACCGACGACGAGATCTACGCCTCCTTCACCCTCTCCGCCGGAGCGCCGCCGATGCACTACCTCATGTCCTACTCCGGCGACCTCCACCTGCAGAGCTGGAGCAACGTGTCGTCGGCGTGGGTCACCAACGCCAGGTTCCCTCGCCGCGACTGCAGCCTCTTCGGCTACTGCGGCGCGTTCGGCTACTGCGGCAACAGCACCGGCGGCGGTGCAGGCGCCGGCGTCTCGGCGTGCCACTGCCTCGAAGGGTTCGAGCCGGCGAGCGGCGCCGACTGGAGCTGCGGCGACTTCTCGCTGGGGTGTCGCCGGAAGGAGGCGGCGCGCTGCGGCGACGGGTTCGCGGAGTTCCCGGACATGAAGCTGCCCGACGGGTACGCGCTCGTCGGGAACATGAACGCCGGCGAGTGCGCGGCGGCGTGCCGCCGCAACTGCTCCTGCGTGGCGTACGCCTACGCCGACCTGAGCAGCAGCATGAGGAGAGATCCGACCAGGTGTTTGATGTGGGGCGGCGAGCTGCTCGACATGGAGAAGGTGAACGAGAGCTGGGGTGACTTAGGCGAGACGCTGTACCTCCGAATGGCAGGTGCAGGTAAATAAATCTATTCAGATATATGGCATTATCAATTTTTTTTAGACTGGTGCTTTCTCAATTTCTCACTGCAAAATATGTCAGATTAAATTAGCTTGATAAAAATTTGGCAGGTAGGGGGTCAAAAAGAAGTGCAGTGAAATTTGCACTTCCAATAGTGTTGGCAAGTATTCTTATACCCACATGCATCCTCATATGTGTTCCCAAGTTCAAAGGTACATATATATGTTCATATAAGTAATAAATAATCTGGGTGTATATGGTGATATATGTTCGGTGCATTAATATTCTGAACTTTTGCATTCATGAGAGAAGAAATGATCGTCAAACATGATGGGAAGAACAACAAGAAGCGAGCCTTGAGAGTATTGAGTGTCTCTGATGAATTTGGGAAAGAAATCCCTGCCCAAGATCTTGATTTCCCGTTTGTAGAATATAACGAGATTGCCACTGCAACAGACAATTTTTCTGACGCATCTATGATTGGAAAAGGAGGTTTTGGCAAAGTATATAAGGTAAACTCATGCGCTAGCTTAAAAAAAGAAATTGATCCATCAGGCTGACTCTTTATATTTTACAAAACCATCCAAGATCAGAGAATAAAATGTTGTTCTTATAATTCTGAAGGGAGTGATAGGTGGTCGTGAAGTTGCAATCAAAAGACTTAGCAGGTGTTCTGAACAAGGAGTAGTGGAATTCAGAAATGAGGTGCTCCTAATTGCGAAATTACAGCACAGAAACCTTGTTCGACTTGTCGGTTGCAGCATCGAAGGAGATGAGAAGTTGCTGATTTATGAGTTTATGGCCAATAAGAGCTTAGATGCTTCTCTTTTCAGTATGTTCTAGTAGCAAACCACAAGCTGCTGAATTAGTACAGAAGAAACATTTATGCTGATATAAGGTGTTGCTCATTTGCAGATAGCGAAAGAAAATCATCATTGAACTGGTCCACACGGTTCAAGATTATAAAAGGGGTTGCCCGGGGCCTGCTTTACCTCCATCAAGATTCAAGATTAACAGTAATCCATAGAGATCTCAAGGAAAGCAACATTTTGCTGGATACAGAAATGAACCCAAAGATATCAGATTTTGGCATGGCAAGGATCTTCGGGGACAACCAGCAAAATGGAATTACTAGGAGAGTCGTTGGAACATAGTGAGTAATGCTCGAACCATCGTGAATTAACATTTGTTTGGACCCTGTGCACGGACTAATTTTTTTGAAGTGATATTATCCAACTAGTGGCTACATGGCTCCTGAATATGCTATGGGAGGTATCTTTTCTATGAAGTCCGATGTATATAGCTATGGGGTGCTGATTTTGGAGATCGTAAGTGGTTCTAGGATAAGCTCTACTGATTTCATTGAGGACTTCCCAAATCTTTCAATATATGTAAGTATTCCATTCTATGAATTTGCAATCACTTCATTTACTTGCAGAAGGATTTGAAGAGAAGCAAGTTATACTTATATAATTAACTTATCAATATGATGGATTCAGGCATGGAACCTATGGAATGAAGGGAAGGCAAAAAACATGATTGACCCATCTATTGTGGCAAGTTGCCTATTAGATGAGGTCATGCTATGCATCCACGTTGGACTCTTGTGTGTTCAGGAAAATCTAAATGATAGGCCACTCATGTCATCTGTCATGCTTATTTTGGAGAATGGAAGCAATTCACTTCCAGCCCCAAATAGGCCTGCTTACTTTGCACAAAGGGATATCGAAATGGAGCAACCAAGAGATGATACTCAGAACTCAAACAACACAGTTACTCTTACAGTTATGGAGGGACGATAGAGTACTAAGAGGTGGTCAACTGGGCTCGATTACGTCAACGGCATTCAAGAAGTTGGTAGTTCTAGGTACTTCAGTGATGTCTTCATGCGAAAGGATTGCAGGAGTGTCCAGTGCGAAGATCCCAATAAGAAAGACACTCCTCAACATCAATTGTTTTAAGTATGGTTCAACACTCATTGAGATCAGTAGACACGAGTCTTGATAATTTATCGTTTGATAGAGTACAAGTAAGGGACAAACCGTTTCCAAGTATCGGATGCTTCATGTTTTCACCATACCAGCTATCAGATGGCATTCCCTGGCACGTCTGATGACAATTGACAAGTACCTCATTAGTCCTGATAATGTCTTTGTACTAATGAGAGAACTAAAAGATTTGAATAAACTGTAAGAACCTGTTTTATGTCTCAGGGGATACAGTTCTCGCACGCTCGATGGCAGGATAATGAGACCACAATCCATTACCTTGGCTTAGCTTCTTCTCCACCAGACCAGCTACATTGGCAAGCTCCGTTCCCAAATCGCCAAACCTTTAAACAGCGCAGGTGCTATTTTTCCCTTACCACTTCCCACTGACCGGGCTAATTAATGGTACGATGGATCAGGTAGATGCAGCAGCAGCAGGGGTGAAACGGCTTGGGCATTCCGTCGAACACGTAGGAGGCGCCGTGCCGGAGGCGCCACCAGCAACTCTCAGGTCCAGTCCAGGCCAGGCCATGCAGGAGGACACAAGCACTTCCAATAGTGTTGGCAAGTATTCTTATACCCACATGCATCCTCATATGTGTTCCCAAGTTCAAAGGTACATATATATGTTCATATAAGTAATAAATAATCTGGGTGTATATGGTGATATATGTTCGGTGCATTAATATTCTGAACTTTTGCATTCATGAGAGAAGAAATGATCGTCAAACATGATGGGAAGAACAACAAGAAGCGAGCCTTGAGAGTATTGAGTGTCTCTGATGAATTTGGGAAAGAAATCCCTGCCCAAGATCTTGATTTTCCGTTTGTAGAATATAACGAGATTGCCACTGCAACAGACAATTTTTCTGACGCAGCTATGATTGGAAAAGGAGGTTTTGGCAAAGTATATAAGGTAAAATCATGCACTAGCTTAAGAAAAAAAAAACTGATCCATCAAGCCGACTCTTTATATTTTACAAAACCATCCAAGATCAGAGAATAAAATGTTGTTCTTATAATTCTGAAGGGAGTGATAGGTGGTCGTGAAGTTGCTATCAAAAGACTTAGCAGGTGTTCTGAACAAGGAGTAGTGGAATTCAGAAATGAGGTGCTCCTAATTGCCAAATTACAGCACAGAAACCTTGTTCGACTTGTCGGTTGCAGCATCGAAGGAGATGAGAAGTTGCTGATTTATGAGTTTATGGCCAATAAGAGCTTAGATGCTTCTCTTTTCAGTATGTTCTAGTAGCAAACCACAAGCTGCTGAATTAGTACAGAAGAAACATTTATGCTGATATAAGGTGTTGCTCATTTGCAGATAGCGAAAGAAAATCATCATTGAACTGGTCCACACGGTTCAAGATTATAAAAGGGGTTGCCCGGGGCCTGCTTTACCTCCATCAAGATTCAAGATTAACAGTAATCCATAGAGATCTCAAGGCAAGCAACATTTTGCTGGATGCAGAAATGAACCCAAAGATATCAGATTTTGGCATGGCAAGGATCTTTGGGGACAACCAGCAAAATGGAATTACTAGGAGAGTCGTTGGAACATAGTGAGTAATGCTCGAACCATCGTGAATTAACATTTGTTTGGACCCTGTGCACGGACTAATTTTTTGAAGTGATATGATCCAACTAGTGGCTACATGGCTCCTGAATATGCTATGGGAGGTATCTTTTCTATGAAGTCCGATGTATATAGCTATGGGGTGCTGATTTTGGAGATCGTAAGTGGTTCTAGGATAAGCTCTACTGATTTCATTGAGGACTTCCCAAATCTTTCAATATATGTAAGTATTCCATTCTATGAATTTGTAATCACTTCATTTACTTGCAGAAGGATTTGAAGAGAAGCAAGTTATACTTATATAATTAACTTATCAATATGATGGATTCAGGCGTGGAACCTATGGAATGAAGGGAAGGCAAAAAACATGATTGACCCATCTATTGTGGCAAGTTGCCTATTAGATGAGGTCATGCTATGCACCCATGTTGGACTCTTGTGCGTTCAGGAAAATCTAAATGATAGGCCACTCATGTCATCTGTTATGCTTATTTTGGAGAATGGAAGCAATTCACTTCCAGCCCCAAATAGACCTGCTTACTTTGCGCAAAGGGATATCGAAATGGAGCAACCAAGAGATGACACTCAGAACTCAAACAACACAGTCACTCTTACAGTTATGGAGGGGCGATAGAGTACTAAGAGGTGGTCAACTGGGCTCGATTACGTCAACAGCATTCAAGAAGTTGGTAGTGTTAGGTACTTCAGTGATGTCTTCATGTGAAAGACCTGCAGGAGTGCCCAGTGCAAAGATCCCAATAAGAAAGACACTCCTCAACATCAACTGTTTTCAATATGGCTCAACATTCATTGAATTTGAGATCAGAAGACATGAGTCTTGATAATTGACGGTTTGATATGTATTGTTGTCACAGAATGAACATGCTACATATACATGTAAAAGAGTAGAAGTAAGGGACAAACCGTTTCCAAGTATCGGATGCTTCATGTTTTCACCATGCCAGCTATCAGATGGCATTCCCTGGCACATCTGATGACAATTGACAAGTACCTCATTAGTCCTGATAATGTCTTTGTACTAATGAGCGAACTAAAACATCTGAATAAATAGTAAGAACCTGTTTTATGTCTCAGGGGATACAGTTTTCACATGCTCGATGTCTAGGTAATTAGACCACAATCCATCACCTTGGCTTTTAGCTTCTTCTTCACCAGCTACATCGGCAAGCTCCATTCCCAAACCTCCAAACCTTTAAACAGCGCAGGTGCTCTTTTACCGTTCCCACTTCCCACTGAACGGGCTAATTAATGGTACGATGGATCAGGTAGATGCAGCACCAGCAGGGGTGAAACGGCTTGGGCATTCCGTCGAACACGTAGGAGGCGCCGTGCCGGCGGCGCCACCAGCAACTCTCAGGTCCAGTCCAGGCCAGGCCATGCAGGAGGACACAAGGGGATAAAAGAGGAAGCGGTCGCCCATGGCAGTAGAGTGGCAGAGCAAGGGAGAGCCCCGCGCGGCCGCGCGCGCGCGCGGCGACGAGCCGGAACAGTGACGACGCCGCGGCGAGGCGACGAGCGCCGGCAGCGGCGGTTTGAAATGCGGTCACGTACCGTTAGATCAAAGTACTAACGGCCCAGATTGATAGTAGGCATCAAGTGGATATTTTCAGATACACCCTACTAACATTCCATATTTTTGTCTCAGCCCCTCCCCCTTGGCTTGTATTTTAGCAGAACAGAAGCAATCCTTCTACTGAAATTTTTTTGTTTTTAACCAAAAATACAGAAAGAACCTATAAAAGAAAATACAATCTGACCTGCTCCGAGATAGAGAAAAAAATTGACCGTGCCTTACTCTTAAAGATCATAATCGGTACTGAAACGTGACAAATTAGAGCCCATCGGTTGCCAAAAGAATAAGTTAAAATTAAAAATTAATTTTGAAGTTGACTTTATGATATTTTTAACAAAATTTATATTTATCATTAGGTTTTAAGTCGTTACAAACACATATTTAAAAGTTTTACATATAAATTAGTTTTTATCACTAATAAGCTGATACGACTTATAATTTATTTTTAGTTAATCGATTCGATGGGACCCTTAGTTTAATACGCTCTCCGTTCAAAAATAAATTAACTTATGACTATAAATCTAAACATCGCTTTTTCTAGATTCGTTGATAGGATTTAAATCTTTTTGATGGAGAGAGCGAGTAATTACTAATTAGTGCTCAATTTGGCGACAAAAATATGAAGCACCACTACTGTTATATCAAATACAGGAGCACATAAACGCATTTTCCAAACAGAAATTACAAGGTGACCATCTTGTTTGAATCGTTCCACTCGAAGAGAAGCAAATACCATTATACGTTAATACCTGTCACATCTCTGGCTGGTACGCCCCAATTTCATCTCACCAGCCACATGAGTCCGAAAATGTAGCATTAATATGATAAGCTAGACTGTTGCAGCTTAATTGGAAAGGTTAGTTGACTTTACTCTAAGAGTTCAATCATTGTCTCATTAGTTGTCAGTATCTCACTGAAACGTGTGGAATTAATCTTATCTTACTACTTGTTGATTTTGGCATTACTCTGTTTAGCTACTTGCCATTTGCCAATACTCAATATTACTGTATTAAGAACCACTACTGCACAAGCTGGGTTCTTTGGTGGTTAAGTATACATCTGTCCCTTCTTGGCTGCCTGGCTGGTACAGTGAACCCCCAGCTTCATTTCACCTGCCACATGAATCCTGAAATGTAGCGTTAATATGATACAGAAAGCTAGTCACCTGCAACTTACAAATTTCTAAATCTTCTGCAACTTACAAATTTCTGAATCCTCTCCAATCTGCATGCACACTTGCACACTATGTAAGGGTCAAGTTAGCACCACCTCCACAAGTTCAGGCACAAGTGCAAAGTGCAAGGTCAGCTCAGCTCATCGTCAATGGATTGGCCAGCTTCAGCTTCCACTTGCATCGCATTCGTCTTCTTGATTTCATGGCCGTCACTGTGCGCCTCCGACGACCGGCTTGCCATCGGCAAGACGCTGTCTCCCGGCGCAACCCTCGTCTCCGACGGCGGCGCCTTCGCCATGGGCTTCTTCTCGCCGTCGTCCAACTCCACTAATGCTACCTCGTCGGGACTTTACCTCGGAATATGGTACAACAACATCCCCAAGCTCACCGTCGTGTGGGTCGCCGACCAGGCGGCGCCCATCGCCGACCATCCTTCCTCCCCGGCCTCCACGCTAGCCGTTGCCAGCGACGGCAACCTGGTCTTGTCCGATGGCGCCACCGGCCGCGTCCTTTGGAGGACTAACGTCACCGCCGGCGTGAACTCGTCGGCGTCATCGGGAGGAGGAGTCGGTGCTGTGGCGGTGCTCGCCAACTCCGGCAACCTCGTGCTCCGGCTGCCGGACGGCACCGCCTTGTGGGAGACGTTCGAGCACCCCGGCAACGCGTTCCTGCCCGGCATGAAGATCGGCGTCACCTACCGGACGCGCGGCGGCGTGCGACTGGTCTCATGGAAGGGCGCCACCGACCCGTCGCCGGGGAACTTCTCCTTCGGCGGCGACCCGGACCGGCCGCTGCAGGTGGTCATCTGGAAAGGCTCGCGCGTTTACTGGCGCTCCAACCCATGGAAGGGCTACATGGTGGTGGACAGCAACTACCAGAAGGGCGGCAGGTCGGCGATCTACACCGCCGTCGTCTCCACCGACGAGGAGATCTACGCCGCGTTCACACTGTCCGACGGCGCGCCGCCGATGCAGTACACGCTGGGCTACGCCGGCGACCTCCGCCTGCAGAGCTGGAGCAACGAGACGTCGTCGTGGGCCACGCTCGCCGAGTACCCCACCCGCGCGTGCAGCGCGTTCGGCTCATGCGGCCCGTTCGGCTACTGCGGCGACGTCACGGCCACCGCCTCGACGTGCTACTGCCTCCCGGGGTTCGAGCCGGCGAGCGCCGCCGGCTGGAGCCGCGGCGACTTCACGCTGGGGTGCCGGCGGAGGGAGGCGGTGCGGTGCGGCGACGGGTTCGTGGCGGTGGCGAACCTGAAGCTGCCCGACTGGTACCTGCACGTGGGCAACCGGAGCTACGAGGAGGGCGCGGCGGAGTGCCGCCGGAACTGCTCCTGCGTGGCGTACGCCTAAGCCAACCTCACCGGGAGCTCCACGAGGGATGCGACGAGGTGTTTGGTTTGGGGCGGCGACTTGGTGGACATGGAGAAGGTGGTCGGGACATGGGGTGACTTCGGTGAGACGCTCTACCTCCGGCTTGCAGGTGCAGGTATGTATATGTACGTACCAGTGTTTAAAATAGCGGGCTAAGACATAGCAAGCTAAATGGAGCTATAGCGGTTAATTGTATATGAGAGTAAATAGCTAGAACTCTTCTCAGACAAGTTATTGCCGAAGATAGCGGCAGCTATAGCTGGAGATTTAAGATTACACGGAAGACACACACCAGTACACATTTATCATCATTTGTTTGGGATTTTGTTCTGCAGCCTTGTCACAACGTACTACTGATCCTCTGTAAATATTTTTATAAAAAACTCTATAAGAAGAAAAAACTGATCACAATTTCATATATAGAGTGGAATTATATATGCTTTGCAAAAGTATTTCAAACACTAGTTAGCTTGATGCAAATTAATCAAGGTTCTTATTTTGCAGGTAGGAAGCCAAGGACAAGTGCACTGAGATTTGCACTTCCAATAGTATTAGCAAGTGTTCTTATACCCATATGCATTTTAATATGTGCTCCCAAGATCAAAGGTACCCATATTTATTTTCATGAAGTTTAGTACTTTAGGTCCATGGGTAAGGTGATACATGTTCAATGCATTAATACCCTACCTCTTTTTTCTTCGCGAATAATGAAGAAATTATCAAGAAAAAATATGGGGAGAATAACAAGAGGCGGGCCTTGCGAGTTTTGAGCATTTCTGATGAACTTGGGCAGGAAATCCCAGCCAAAGATCTTGAGTTTCCATTTGTTGAATATGACAAGATCCTAGTTGCAACAGACAACTTTTCTGAAGCATCTTTGATTGGAAAAGGAGGTTTTGGCAAAGTTTACAAGGTAACTCATTCATATGCTGACCTAGATAATTTATGAAGAAAGAAAATGCAGAGTCAAGCTGATCCTCCTGAATTTTCAGATAAACAAACACCCAAAGTTTATGGTGTGATGTAAATTTCTCAAAAAAAGAAGAAAAAGAAAATAATTCAAAATACAACATGTGACTGTATTCAGTGATGATGTTTCTTTTATATTTCTGAAGGGAGTGTTAGATGGCCGGGAAGTTGCAGTCAAAAGACGTAGCAGTTGGTCTGAACAAGGAATAGTGGAGTTCAGAAATGAGGTGGTCCTAATTGCCAAACTACAGCACAGAAACCTTGTTCGACTTGTCGGTTGCAGCATCGAAGGAGATGAAAAGTTGCTGATTTATGAGTATATGCCCAACAAGAGCTTGGATGCTTCTCTTTTCAGTATGTTCTACTACCACACCACAAGTTGCTGAATTACTACACAAAATAGTGGATGTTAATCAGTAGTGTTGCTTATTTGTAGAGGGTAAAATAAAATCAGTGTTGGACTGGTCTACACGGTTCAAGATCGTCAAAGGGGTTGCCCGAGGACTTCTTTACCTCCATCAAGATTCAAGATTAACAATTATCCATAGAGATCTTAAGGCAAGCAACATTTTGCTGGATGCAGAGATGAACCCAAAGATTTCAGATTTTGGTATGGCAAGGATTTTCGGCAACAACCAGCAAAAGGAAGTCACTAAACGAGTTGTTGGAACATAGTGAGTATTGTCCAAACCATTTGCACAAATTAATTAGCCTTTTTTTAAAATTCTATGTGTGGACTAACTATTTGAAGTTGTATGATTCAATTAGTGGCTATATGGCTCCTGAATATGCCATGGAGGGTATATTTTCAATGAAGTCCGATGTCTACAGCTTCAGCATTTTACTTCTAGAGTTAGTAAGCGGTTCTAAGATAAGCTCTATTGATCTCATTGAGGACTCCCCAAATCTTCCAGTCTATGTAAGCATTCCATTTTATGATTTTGCAATCACTTATACAAAGATCCAAAGATTCATTTTATGAATTTGTGATCACTTATACACCTGAGCTGTAAATCTGATGGATGCAGGCATGGAATCTATGGAATGAAGGGAAGGCAGACATTATGATAGACTCAACTATCACTGCAAACTGCTTATTGGATGAAGTCATTATCTGCATCCATGTGGCACTCCTGTGTGTTCAGGAGAATCTCAATGACAGGCCACTCATGTCAGATGTTGTGCTCATCTTGGAGAAAGGAAGCAAGTCACTCCCAGCTCCAAATAGACCGGCTTATTTTGCACAGAGGAACAACAATGAAGTAGAGCAAGGAAGAAATGGTAGCCAGATCGCTCAGAATTCTAACAACACCGTGACTCTCACAGATCTAGAGGGTCGATGAGAAACAATATTGTTTGTTAAGAGTGATATTATAAGGCTTAAGGTGATCAACTCAACTAGATGGGCTCTGAACCTATCCAAGAAAATTTGATAGGCAAGGTGTTTTGGTTATATCTTAATGTGAAAGAATGGCAAGAATGTTTAGCATGAAAAAGGATGATAAGAAATTGATGTCGTTACTCATTTATCCTTAACATTCATTAATTAATCCTCTTCTTTTTTCGCATGCCTCAGCTTTAAGAAAGAGAGATATGGTCGATATTTTTGCAAACACTAGTAGCTTTTATAGCTGGGGGGTAATTTCATACTTTATTCTTTTCACAAAATATATATACTAGTACAAGTTTGAGTATAACTAACCGATGAACATTTTCAAGTCAACTGGATGATCGGTTAATTCCTCTAGTCTAGAGAGAAAGGGTAAAAAAAAGAATAGTTGATTATTTTGGTTCAGCCCTAACGCCTAAACTCGCTAACTGGGCCAGTTGAAAAGTTGTCAAGCCTGGTTTGGAGGAACCCTGGTTTGGATCAGGTTGGGTCAAAAAGTAGTCAAATGTGGGCTTACGGCCTATAAGACCAGCCCCGTTTGTTGCAAGTCCGGACTCTCCTGAAAGCCTTGAAGAAGCCCAACCTTTTTCTTTGAGTGGACTGGCCCAGCTAAATGCACAGCTAGTGGGCTGCTTCAGTCAAGCCCAGTAATTTGATGAATTACTTCAAAGCGAAACTGTAATACTCTCTTTCAAATTACTTTGTCTCAAGTGTTGTGATCCTCGATCACAACTCCTCTAAACTCATATATTTCAGCATATATTTTTAAATTCATCATGAGAAATATTTTCATAATATATAATTCACGTGTTATTAAACTGCATGGATTTTTTTAAAAATTAATAATCAAAGAAAAACATGTTCGACTTAGAAAAGGACCAAATAATTTGAAATAGATAAAGTAGAAAAGTTTAATAAGCTTACGATAATGTGAAGAACTTTTAAATACAAATCTACGACCCCATCGTTTGTCTTATATTGGAATCAGTTGCTACCCAAATTTAAATTTTAAAAGTTGATTTCTAATTTATTTTTACAGTATTGGCTTCTAAATTACTACTTAGAACATATATATATATATTTTACTCATAAACTATTATCATTTTGCTAATATATCGTACGACGTATTATCCACATATGCACAACCGATGAGCCCGACGTATACCACATTTTTATTTAAAATTAAGCATTTGAACGTATACATTTCTTTAAACGTACTACATGTCTTTCGTGTAATTAAAAATGTTCGCTTTTGCTAAGAAACCCTGTAAAAATTTGGTTGATACTGTGCACAGAGGACAGCAGTACTAACCGTATCCAAAGTGCAAACCGGGCAGTAGTAGGCTAGTAGCACATCTCCATAGTTTACCCGCGCACGCAACCAACAGCAGCCAGCTGCAACGTGGGCCCACCTCGCCCACTCCAGTGCTCCCGCACACGCGCCTCACGCGCTCTCCCCTCCCAACCACTACACCAAAAAAAAAAAAAAAAGAGGAAAAAAAACACACCGAAAAGTCCACCACCCGCACACCCGCACCACGCCTCCCAAACAGCAAACCCGACTCCTCCTCTCGCAGCACAGGCCAAAACGCACCAAAATTAAAGGGCAAAAAAAAGGAAAAAAAGGAAAAGGAAAAGGAAACGCCTCGCCGGGAATGGGCAAGCAGCAGCCGCAGCCGCCACCGGCGGCGATGTCGGCGCCACCGCGGAAGCGGAAGAAGAAGGGGCGGCCCTCCCTCCTCGACCTCCAGAAGCGGACCCTCCGCCTCGAGAAGCTGCAGGAGCCGCCGCGCCCACCGCCCCCGCAGCCGCGGCGGTCCACGCGAGGAACCCGCCGGCCTCGACTCCGGCGACAGAGGGACGGCACCCGGCGGCCGCCGCGAGAAGAAGCTCCGCCTCGTCATGGGCCTCCCCGACGGATCGGCCAAGGTGGGCATCGTTTCGTTCCCCTTCCCTCCCCTTACCCGATCTGAGACCCCCCGCTCCGAATCCGCGCCAATTTGGCCAATTCCGCGCGGAATTTGGCCTAATTCTGGTGCCGCCAGGGGTTCGCCGTACGGATCTGCGCAGCCGCGCGCCGCCCGAGGAATTTTCTTTGCTATTTTGGGCATGAAAAGGTCGCCCTTATTTATTTACTTTGTGACAAGGCGCAGCGGGTACAACTTCAGCTCAGCGGTGAGCTCTCCCAATCATTTGGCGGGGGATAAACCAAAAACCCTCGCATCTCCCGCATCGCCTTGCCTGCGGCGACAATAATTGGCGCACAATTCTTTTTTTTTTAAATGGCTCAGTTCGAAGCTTTTAAAGTCGTGCCCTTTTTATGGGGGGAGGGTTTTGTCTGCTTCTCGCGCCAAATTTTGCTACATTTCACGGCATCGCTAGATCTGTACTTGGTAACAGGCGCTGTGGTAAACGAAAGCCCCACTTTTTTCTGGTGCTTTTATCTCCTCCATTATTTTGGGTTCTTAATCTGAGTTTTTTTTTGTGTGTCTGTTTTGATTTTCTTTTTATCTTTTGCTGTTGCTGCCGCAGGGAGAAAAGACGAGGAAAGCGACGGATGGGAGTGAAGGTTGGTGTTCCTTGCTCAGATGCATTTATTCTTGAGATTTCTAGGAACAAAAAACACCTGGCCGAATGTGTATAAAAGATGCCATTTTTAATTCTTTTAGTGCCTGAGGCATTCCAGTTATTTTTTCTGGTTTAATTAATGCTTGTGCCTCTGCCTCTGATTGTTGCTGTGCTCGTGCTCGTGGGTTGATTTGTTCACTCGCCAGAGCCGTCAGATTCCGGGCCCACGACACCTTTGCCGGACAAAAAGTTGTTAGTCTTCGTCCTTGATAGGCTGCAGAAGTGAGTTGCTGTGCTCTCTGCTTGCTCTTCCTCGGGTTCAGTTCATTCACAGCTGCATGACCTCTAACCTAAGGTGGATTTCCTGGTTTCTTGCAGGAAGGACACATATGGTGTATTCTCTGACCCTGTTGACCCCGAAGAGGTTTGTGTTTGAAGATGATAATGTTACAGATATTTGGTTTTCTTTGTTTTGTTTCTCTGGAGTTGATTGATCTGTATCTGAATGCGTATCCATGGTCAGCTGCCTGATTACCATGATATTATCAAGCATCCAATGGATTTTTCAACAATTCGGAAGAAGCTCAATAAAGGGGCTTATGGCAACTTGGAGCAATTTGAGGTCAGTGTCAGAGCGTATGGTGATTTTTGTTGGCCTTTCCTGTGCTGTTTCGATTTTCCTTCGAACAGTCAGGTGTGTGGTAGGCAATTAGAGTAACTCTTGGTCTGTTGCAGTTGGATTTGAATGTTGGGTCTTTAACTTGGTTATGTCCTTTGGCTTGGATCAGCTAGTTTAGACTCCTCTGCTACATGTGCTGCCCAGTGCCAATGTTTTTATTTTGTTTTTCATTCAGCATCCATAAATATATTTTCTTTCACATCCAGAAGTTCATTAATGAAGTTTTGGTATCTACTACCGTGGTCATTTAAAAAAAGTCTATTTTATACTGGTGCACTAATGCACCGTGCTTTTTAGGAGCAGATATTCACTCTCTGACTCTTAATCAAAAGAGCTAGAAACATTTAATATGAATAATATAATAGAAACCTTCGAGTTTGCTGCCAAGTTATTTTCAGTGACAATATTCCATCTGTACAAGATTTTGCAGTTACACCTGATCTCCCTAGGAGAATATTGAAAAATCTCAACAATTTGAGGGCTAGTACAGTAAAATATAGCTACATTTTATTTTGTAAGAGTGCACATAGTAAGTTTCTTCCAAAGGGTACCTACGCAGCTGCCAGGAGTTACTGCTATTGATTGTATTAAAGGAATTCTAACAGAAAAAGTATGAACAAAATTCACAAACCTATCTTATGCAGTTTTCTTGGTTTGCTCTATTTGGACATTTGACCGAAGAAAACCTGTATATCTTGAAATGGGAAACAAGAAGGATATATTTGTATCTATATTTGGCGCTTGAGTTATCCTTCTTTATGCTGCAGTTCATGCAGTGTCATTGACTTCTGGATGTGGAATTTCTGTCAGCTAATTGTGGTAGGATATCAGAGGATGTATTGTCTATCATTCCTGGGTGGTGCTTTTCTCAAAGATCATCTTTGGTTTCTGTGTTATGCTTAGCTTGCTGAATTTAAATTGTACTAAGGGAAAGTCCTTTGCCCTGTTAATATGCATGGAGGGAACTCTTGAATACTGAGATATCCCATGCCACTGTATGTTTAATTCTACTGTACTTGTGGTTTCTGGCTAAATCAAAGGATTTTTGGGCCATTTAGCCATGAAGGGTGCTTGGATGATATCATCTAAGGTAGTTGGTAGTATCTACAATAAGACGAGAGTTTTTGAATGCCTTTCTTCTTTTATGAAATTTGCTTTAATACTCTGTATAACACTGGAATTTATTTGGCTTATGCATGTGTGTTTATGTTTTCAGTACATATTCAAGTCACACTCAAAAGAAATCTCAAGTACTTAATATGAAAATGCTGCTAAGTGCTAACACATCAACTGTTATAAAGTGTGTTGAGCCTCAGGTTGGAATTATGTGTTGTTGGAAATATGAGATAGACAACTGTAAAATGAGAATATATGAACTTTCTTTAATTATGATGCTAGGAAGGTTTTCTGTGATATCTGCTGCAGCTTCTATCAAATGAAGTTTTACTTGTCTGCTACCATGTCCTACCACTTCAGACATATCTGATCCACTTATTTGTACCAGACATCATAGATTTGTATTTTCACAGGGTGTTAGACTTTCTTTTACTTTAAATAACACCAGCATCATTCTTTTGATTAGTTTTATGCCATGCCTTTCTGTTTTAAAACATTGGCTCAGCCGTACACACCACAAACAATTTGATTCATATACCACTCTTGAGTACTGCATGTGCTACTGTTCGGTCCAAGTTGCAGGCTGCACTAGTTGTAACCGTGTACAGTTTACATTGTGTTGAACCCACTATTTCATATCTAGCTAAAAGGCTGTCACGCACATAATATTTTTGAAAAAAATGTTATGCATTTTTAAGGCTCATCCAGTCATCCTAATGTGAATACTTCTTTTTTTTTTTTGTTATTTTCATCTTTCTGCAACACACTATTCCTTCTGTGGACCAGAATGCTACTAGTGCTTTCTTAAGCTCGTATGACAGGACCTGAAGTTTTAATTTACAGGATGATGTATTCTTGTTAACCTCAAATGCGATGTGCTACAATTCACCAGATACAATATACTATCGACAGGTAAAGAATCATGCTTGCATGTTTTGTTTTTATGTAACCATAACGTATGCTGCATATGTGATATTTGTGTGCCATGTATTATAGGCACGGGCGATCCAAGAGCTTGCCAAGAAGGACTTTGAGAACCTTAGGCAGGATAGTGATGCAAGTGAGCCAGAACCAGAACCGGAAATTAAACCAGATCCTGAACCAAAGCCACAACCACGGAGGGGCAGGCCTCCAAATAAGAACACTATCAAACAGAAAGTTGGGAAGCCACCGGTAGAACGCGCTACTGCAGACTTTTCTGGAGCAACACTTGCTAGTGTTGGAAATAGTGGACATCGTACGCAGCCACCATTTGATCTGCAACGGCAAGTAATGAATGGATCCTTTATTGCAGATGTACTGAGAGCTTCTTTTGCCAGTCGAAATAATGGATACAATTGGTCTAACGAGCGCAAATTGGAAAGAATTGAAGATTACTCAGGTTTTATTTATTTTCTTTTATCAAAGTTTTGTGTTTTGTATGGGTCAACACTCAGTGGGAAATTGCTGAACATTTTGACAAACTTAATGTCTTCTCCTGACCACTTGCAATGCCATTCGATTGTTGCAGGGTCTATGGGTAAATGGTCAGCAAAAAGTGGGAGAAAACCAATTCTGACAGAAGAAAGTAGCCGAAGCACTTATTGTGAGCCTCAACCTTCGAGTTCAATATATGAGCTGCCGGTGTCGTCCTCATACAACAAGACAAGGAAGCTGCTAGTTCCAGTTGAGTGTCCGAAATACGAATCCTGTCTATAAGTGCTTCACCGTATATGTTTATATAATCTCAACCTTTTTCTATTAATGTTTGTCAACAGCAAGACATCATCACTGACACTAAAACTCTTTTTATTTGTCAGGTTGGGGTTCAGTTGCAGCAGTCCTATCCCCGCAGCTTGGCACGTTTTGCTGCGCAGCTAGGTCCTGTCGCTTGGGAGATTGCGTCCAAACGAATTGAACGTGCCCTTCCCCCAGGAACAAAGTTTGGCCGTGGGTGGGTAGGAGACGGTGAAGCACCGAACGCAACTCAGCCACCAGTGCTTACTACATCTTCAACAGCCTTGATACACCCAAGTAGTACAGAAACATCAAGTGAGCAGCCAACTCATAACGGTCCGCCCAGCGCAAGCCATTCAGCAGGACCTCAGCCATCTTCCGCACCATATGCCTCTTCTACAATCACAACTCATAGGGTCAATTGTCAGTCATTACCAAGCCAGCAACACGGATCAGTGCCACAGGTTTCAGCAGAAAGAGGTGAACATGGTGCTGAGGTGAAGGGCAACCATAATAATCTTCATGAACGGCCAGCCATTCAACACACCGTTAATGGCTTCAGTGCTGTTTCAGGTACTAACCCAGACTCATAAGTAAAGTTCTTCTGATCTATATCTCCTGTTAGTTCTGGTTCTAAGTTGGCTACTCCTAATGCCCTGCCAATTTTCTCCTGTTTTTATTTTCCTTTTAAGGATCAAACATATTCCCTTCTGCGGCACAGATGGTGGCGAATCGGATGCAGACACATACAGCTGATTAGCTAGCTAGTAGAGAGACCTGAGATCAACATAGTGAATTTAACATTTGGATGCAGAGCTCCAGTGAATTGTCCATCATGATCACCAAGCAACAAGGGCCTGCTTCACACTAGGCACTAGCGACTCAGCACCAACTGTCCAAAAACCTCGGAGGATCCAAGTTCTGACAAGTGGCAAGTCTCTTGAGCCGCGTCGATCCGCCACGCCGTGAATTGGCATTGCATTTGCGAAAACATGTTGTGTGATTGATTAGAAACATAGGATAGCATGCAGAAAATTGCAGAGTAATATGTAGGGGGAGGTGTATTCAGCAGTGTGTAGTAACAGCGGTGAGTTCCAGTTGGAGATTCAACGATTCTGATGTGTAGAAACCACAGGGAAAACTTTCTGTATAGATTATTCATCAGTGTTTATGATTGGTTGACATTATCTGTTCTCCATTTGGTAGAATTAGATAGCATAGCAGATCATATATAGGCTTGCAAGATATGAAAGTTCATCACAAACTCTCATCAAATACATTGAGATGCAGTTTTCTTTTTTCTTATTTTCATCTCGCACTGCTGGCTGACATTCCTACAAATTAATAACTGTATCAGCAATTGCAGAAAGAAACAAGGCAAACTCGTTTATTGCAAGTTTGCTGATGATGATGCATGTACTTCCTCCGCCCGCTTGAGCTCCTGCTGCTCACGCCAGATGAGGACGGCGGCGAGCAGGAGGACGGCGGCGCCGGCGAGCCGGCCGGGGACGAAGGCGTCGTATATGACGACGAGGCGGCGGAAGACGCCGTACATGAGGAGGGAGGCGGCGACGCAGCAGGAGACGGCCAACTTGAGCGAGATGTCGTCGTCGGCGTCCGTGGCCTCGTACAGCTCCCCTCGCGCTTGCTGCTCCTCCTTGTCCGGCGGCGACGTCGGCTTCCGGCGAGGCCACTCCGCCGCTCTGTCAACGTCGTCGTCAAAATACTCATCCTCCGCCGCCGCGGTGGCCACCACTGCATCCATTGTCAACGTAGTAGGATAATCGACCAAACATGGAATAATCGATCTTACGTTTCGTTTTTCTTTTCAGTAAATATGTATATATATAAACGGCAAATATGTATTATATTCAATTATCTAAAATATATATATATATAAACGGCAAAACGGACTTTTGTCTCGGATTGATCTTTTTTTTTTAGAGAATAGCTACTTTAGTCCTTAAAGTTTCGATGTAGGATCAATTTAGTCCCTAACCTTTTAAATTGTCCAAAAAATCCTTAACCTTTGTCATAAGATCTAGAATAGTCCTTGGGTCCACAAAAATCATTATATGGATATGCCATGTCATCATTCATGCAAAATCTATATTGAATTGTCTAATTTACCTTTACGTATATCATAGAAAAATAAATATAAGGGTGAATTAGACATAACCATACGAAAAAATACTTCTTTTTTTTTCACCATTTTGAGGTATATTTTTGCTCTTGCATATACTATATATTTTTTTAACTTTTTCCTTTTGTTTTTTTATTTTCCTACGCGTAAGGGTAAATTGGACAAACCATATAGATTTTGCATAGGAAGGTGACATGGCATGTCCATGTGGCGATTTTGATGGGACCAAGGACTATATTAGCCCACATAATAAATTTAAAGGACTTGTTTGGACAATATAAAAGATTAATGACTAAAATAACCCAGGAGCGAAACTTTAAGGACCATATTAGCTATTCTCCCTTTTTTTTTTTTCTTTTGATCCGGACTCGGATTGATCGTTGGTTGCATGGGAAACGGACTCTGACTCAGTCGGTATCCATCCAACACGCACTGATCACGTGACGCACCCGGGGGTTTAACTAGTATTATTTTACCACTTACGCTCTGTTTAGATCAAAATAAAAATTTGGTCTAAAACGTCACATCAAATGTTTGGACATATGCATGTAGCATTAAATGTTGAAAACCAATTGCACAATTTGCATGTAATTGCGAGACGAATATTTTGAGCCTAATTGCGCCATGATTTGACAGTATGGTGCTACAGAAAACATTTGCTAATGACGAATTAATTAGGCTTAATAAATTTGTCTCGCAGTTTACATGCGGAATCTGTAATTTATTTTGTTATTAGTTTACGTTTAATACTTCAAATGTGTGTCCGTATACGTCAAAATAATTTTGGCGAACGAAGCCTTAGTAAATCTGTTAATTTTTGGGTGAATAGCTAGTTTAGTCTAGTCGTTCCTCAAGTTTTACCGAAGGCTCAATTTGGTCCTCCAAGTTTCATTTTGTTCACATAGGTCCCCTTAGGTATTTGTTTCACATAATATGCCATATGGCTATTGCTAGTCAATATTTATGTTAGAAAATATCCCTTTTGTTCTTAATTTGTATACAACTATACACTAGATAAGATAAAACCAAGATGAATAAACAACATTGCATATGTATTTTCCATTATTACAACATGTGCACATGAAACTTAAGCAATGGCTATCGTATACACTTACAAGTACATAATTTATTTTTGCTTTACATAAATTACTATGCATTATCTCTAAAAAAAATTCATTGCATGCAATTTTTTCTCTTATATATGTGAATGAGGGGGTATAAGTGTCATTTATCAATAGAGTTGTTGGTTATGTTTACCCATGTGGCTTCTAAGTGGGTTCAAGGATAAGTTTGAACTAAAATGAAAACTTGAAGGACTAATATGGATAGATTGAAACATCGATGACTAAACTGAGCCTCGGATGAAACTTGGAGGACCACTTTAGCTATTCACCCTTAATTTTTCTCACAATAACCACAAAACTTTGTCACAAAGGACTGTTTTGTTTTGATGCCAAAACTTACCTTATCAAATAGTTGGACTACCTTGTAGATACCAAATTAGGGTTATTGGTCTCGTGTTAGCCACTTCAGGCACCTTAAGGATATTGACACAGACATTTCCATAATTTTGACAAATCGGCCCTTCTCAAAAGTTTATTTTAAGAATAAACCATGACAAAAACTTATTTTAAGAATAAACCGCGACCTCAGCGCCATACCTGATGACGCTGAGGTCCAACATAACAACGCCACCTATTTTGGTGTTGAGATATATGCCGAATTGACGTGTTAGACCAGACCAGCGGGAGGTCAGCGCCAACCCCTCTAGTACATGTTAAATAAATAATATGCCATTCTATCGAACAAACTATGGTGATTTGGGAGGATGGTAACGTTGTAGTTGGTCATGGGTCAACGCCAACCCTTCTGGCACACGTTAAATAAATAAGGAAAAAAGTACAAAATACCCCCTACTCCGAGATAATTCAGGAGGGTAATTCATACTTTTTCCATGTCATTCTCTAGTACAAACTCTGTTGGTTTGGGAGGATGGTAACAATTAATTCCAAGCTGATTTTACCACTACGATGAAACCAGAACTTCGATCTAGTTGGGCAAGTAGGTGTATTAACACATGCTTGAGGTCAGTCCCAAAATACATGGTGCTGTTCTGTTAGACCTCAGCGCCATCGGGTATGGCGCTAAGGTCGCAGTTCATTTTTGGAATATGTTTTTGTCACGATTTATTTCTTAAAATAAGCTTTTGGTAATGGTCTATTTGTCAAAATTGATGGTAAAGTAAAATACTTCAACTATTTTTTTTTTCTGAAAATCGCAATATTTGCACAACCACTGTGTTCTCCAGTGATTCTCCATCTTCTTCCTCATAGTTTTCTCCGGTCCAAAGTAACCGATCTCCCAAATACCTGAGCTGTGATAAGCATCGGAATCTTCCTCAGCTCGTCTCCTGTCATGCTCCCCTAAACTTTGTTGCTCTCGACGCGACCTACAACTTTGTAGTTGAAAAGTTTTTGAATTAAAACTGTTTATGGTCCCAAAATATTGTTGCACGTTTATAGATTTTGATTAATTTTAAAATTACATTTTAGGACAAAAAATGACTAAAAATAAAAAAAATCAACTACAAAGTTGTAGATCGCGTCGAAGGCTAAAAGTTTGATATAAAGTTTGTCTTGATTAGAGTTCACATGAAAAAGTTATAAATTATTTTTAAATATAAAGTCTTTAGACCGTCCTATTTGACCTAGATGATATTCAAATCCAAGTTTAGGGACCGAGGTGACACAACTGAACAAATTGGAGGATCTAAACGAGTGATCTGCAAGTTTAGGGACCGGGATGAAGCAGTCGAACAAGTTTGAGAACCTGAACGGTCGATTGGCGAGTTTAGGGACCGAGATGACACAACGGCACAAGTTTAGAGACCGGTGATAAACTTTATTATGTTTCTGCAGTTATGTATCTGTTTTTTCTCTCTCTGCTGAATCTTGTTCCTTTTTGCTGTAAGACTATAAAAGACTATGTAGTTTTCTCATTTTGTTAATGAAATGGAAGAGGTATATCCTCTCTTTCTCAAAAATAAAAAAAAAACTCGTATGAACTGTACCAGTCAACGTTACAAAATTAATTAAAGAGTAAATTTCATAAATTTTGTTCACATAGGTCCCCTTAGGTATTTGTTTCACATAATATGCCATATGGCTATTGCTAGTCAATATTTATGTTAGAAAATATCCCTTTTGTTCTTAATTTGTATACAACTATACACTAGATAAGATAAAACCAAGATGAATAAACAACATTGCATATGTATTTTCCATTATTACAACATGTGCACATGAAACTTAAGCAATGGCTATCGTATACACTTACAAGTACATAATTTATTTTTGCTTTACATAAATTACTATGCATTATCTCTAAAAAAAATTCATTGCATGCAATTTTTTCTCTTATATATGTGAATGAGGGGGTATAAGTGTCATTTATCAATAGAGTTGTTGGTTATGTTTACCCATGTGGCTTCTAAGTGGGTTCAAGGATAAGTTTGAACTAAAATGAAAACTTGAAGGACTAATATGGATAGATTGAAACATCGATGACTAAACTGAGCCTCGGATGAAACTTGGAGGACCACTTTAGCTATTCACCCTTAATTTTTCTCACAATAACCACAAAACTTTGTCACAAAGGACTGTTTTGTTTTGATGCCAAAACTTACCTTATCAAATAGTTGGACTACCTTGTAGATACCAAATTAGGGTTATTGGTCTCGTGTTAGCCACTTCAGGCACCTTAAGGATTGACACAGACATTTCCGTAATTTTGACAAATTGGCCCTTCTCAAAAGTTTATTTCAAGAATAAACCATGACAAAAACTTATTTTAAGAATAAACCGCGACCTCAGCGCCATACCTGATGACGCTGAGGTCCAACATAACAGCGCCACCTATTTTGGCGTTGAGATATATGCCGAGTTGACGTGTTACACCAGACCAGCGGGAGGTCAGCGCCAACCCCCCGGTACATGTTAAATAAATAATATGCCATTCTATCGAACAAACTATGGTGATTTGGGAGGATGGTAACGTTGTAGTTGGTCATGGGTCAACACCAACCCTTCTGGCACATGTTAAATAAATAAGGAAAAAGTACAAAAATACCCCCTAACTATCGCGTACGATCGAATTACCCGTGATAGTTTAGGGGGTAATTCGTACTTTTTCCATATGTCATTCTATAGTACAAACTGGTTTGGGAGGATGGTAACAATTAATGCCAAGCTGATTTTACTACTACGATGAAACCAGATGAAACCAGAACTTCGATTTAGTTGGGCAAGTAGGTGTATTAACGCATGTTTGAGGTCAGTGCCAAAATACATGGTGCTGTTCTGTTAGACCTCAGCGCCATCGGGTATGGCGCTAAGGTCGCGGTTTATTTTTGGAATATATTTTTGTCACGATTTATTTCTTAAAATAAGCTTTTGAGAATGGTCAAATTGTCAAAATTGATGGTAAAGTAAAATACTTCAACTATTTTTTTTTTCTGAAAATCACAATATTTGCACAACCGCTGTGTTCTCCAGTGATTCTCCATCTTCTTCCTCATAGTTTTCTCTGGCCCAAAGTAACCGATCTCCCAAATACCTGAGCTATCATGTGATAAGCATCAGAATCTTCCTCCTGTCATGCTCCCCACCTGTCATGCTCCCCTAAACTTTGTAGCCCTCGACGCGACCTACAACTTTGTAGTTGAAAAATTTTTGAATAAAAATTGTTTATGGTCCCAAAATATTGTTGCATGTTTATAGATTTTGATTAATTTTAAAATTACATTTTGGGTCAAAAAATGACTAAAAATAAAAAAAATCAACTACAAAGTTGTAGATCGTGTCGAGGGCTACAAGTTTGATATAAAGTTTGTCTTCATTAGAGTTCACATGAAAAAGTTATAAATTATTTTTAAATATAAAGTCTTTAGACCGTCCTATTTGACCTAGATGATATTCAAATCCAAGTTTAGGGACCGAGGTGACACAACTGAACAAATTGGAGGATCTAAACGAGTGATCTGCAAGTTTAGGGACCGGGATGAAGCAGTCGAACAAGTTTGAGAACCTGAACGGTCGATTGGCGAGTTTAGGGACCGAGATGACACAACGGCACAAGTTTAGAGACCGGTGATAAACTTTATTATGTTTCTGCAGTTATGTATCTGTTTTTTCTCTCTCTGCTGAATCTTGTTCCTTTTTGCTGTAAGACTATAAAAGACTATGTAGTTTTCTCATTTTGTTAATGAAATGGAAGAGGTATATCCTCTCTTTCTCAAAAATAAAAAAAAAACTCGTATGAACTGTACCAGTCAACGTTACAAAATTAATTAAAGAGTAAATTTCATAAAACTAGAGATACTTTGACTAAATTATCGCAAAACTACAAATTTAACATGATGTATCATAAAACTACAGATTTAACACTAATTTTATCACAAAACTACAAATTTAAGGTAAAATATCGCAAAACTACAGATTTAGTAACAAAGTTATCACAAACATACAGGTTTAATGTCAATTTAATCACAAAACTTGGATATTTACAACTCAAACATTACATTAGTGCAAAGGATTTAAATCCTAAAATCTGTAGTTCTGTGATAATTTTGTTCTAAAATATGTAGTTTTGTGATAGTTAGTTTTAAACCTATAGTTTTGTGATAAATTTATTGCTAAATCTGTAGTTATATGATATACGACCTTAAATCTGTAGTTTTGCGATAATTTAGTCAAAGTATATGTAGTTTTGTGAAATTTACTCTTAATTAAACAGGAGGAGAAAGCAGAAAGTTCTCGAGGACCCTTCGCGCGACATCCCTGGTCAACTTAGAGAATAGCTACTTTAGTCCTTAAAGTTTCGATGTAGGATCAATTTAGTCCCTAACCTTTTAAATTGTCCAAAAAATCCTTAACCTTTGTCATAAGATCTAGAATAGTCCTTGGGTCCACAAAAATCATTATATGGATATGCCATGTCATCATTCATGCAAAATCTATATTGAATTGTCTAATTTACCTTTACGTATATCATAGAAAAATAAATATAAGGGTGAATTAGACATAACCATACGAAAAAATACTTCTTTTTTTTTCACCATTTTGAGGTATATTTTTGCTCTTGCATATACTATATATTTTTTTAACTTTTTCCTTTTGTTTTTTTATTTTCCTACGCGTAAGGGTAAATTGGACAAATCATATAGATTTTGCATAGGAAGGTGACATGGCATGTCCATGTGGCGATTTTGATGGGACCAAGGACTATATTAGCCCACATAATAAATTTAAAGGACTTGTTTGGACAATATAAAAGATTAATGACTAAAATAACCCAGGAGCGAAACTTTAAGGACCATATTAGCTATTCTCCCTTTTTTTTTTTTCTTTTGATCCGGACTCGGATTGATCGTTGGTTGCATGGGAAACGGACTCTGACTCAGTCGGTATCCATCCAACACGCACTGATCACGTGACGCACCCGGGGGTTTAACTAGTATTATTTTACCACTTACGCTCTGTTTAGATCAAAATAAAAATTTGGTCTAAAACGTCACATCAAATGTTTGGACATATGCATGTAGCATTAAATGTTGAAAACCAATTGCACAATTTGCATGTAATTGCGAGACGAATATTTTGAGCCTAATTGCGCCATGATTTGACAGTATGGTGCTACAGAAAACATTTGCTAATGACGAATTAATTAGGCTTAATAAATTTGTCTCGCAGTTTACATGCGGAATCTGTAATTTATTTTGTTATTAGTTTACGTTTAATACTTCAAATGTGTGTCCGTATACGTCAAAATAATTTTGGCGAACGAAGCCTTAGTAAATCTGTTAATTTTTGGGTGAATAGCTAGTTTAGTCTAGTCGTTCCTCAAGTTTTACCGAAGGCTCAATTTGGTCCTCCAAGTTTCATTTTGTTCACATAGGTCCCCTTAGGTATTTGTTTCACATAATATGCCATATGGCTATTGCTAGTCAATATTTATGTTAGAAAATATCCCTTTTGTTCTTAATTTGTATACAACTATACACTAGATAAGATAAAACCAAGATGAATAAACAACATTGCATATGTATTTTCCATTATTACAACATGTGCACATGAAACTTAAGCAATGGCTATCGTATACACTTACAAGTACATAATTTATTTTTGCTTTACATAAATTATCTATGCATTATCTCTAAAAAAAATTTATTGCATGCAATTTTTCTCTTATATATGTGAATGAGGGGGTATAAGTGTCATTTATCAATAGAGTTGTTGGTTATGTTTACCCATGTGGCTTCTAAGTGGGTTCAAGGATAAGTTTGAACTAAAATGAAAACTTGAAGGACTAATATGGATAGATTGAAACATCGATGACTAAACTGAGCCTCGGATGAAACTTGAGGACCACTTTAGCTATTCACCCTTAATTTTCTCACAATAACCACAAAATTTGTCACAAAGGACTGTTTTGTTTTGATGCCAAACTTACCTTATCAAATAGTTGGACTACCTTGTAGATACCAAATTAGGGTTATTGGTCTCGTGTTAGCCACTTCAGGCACCTTAAGGATATTGACACAGACATTTCCGTAATTTTGACAAATCGGCCCTTCTCAAAAGTTTATTTTAAGAATAAACACATGACAAAAACTTATTTTAAGAAAAACCGCGACCTCAACGCCATACCTGATGACGCTGAGATCCAACATAACAGCGCCACCTATTTTGGTGTTGAGATATATGCCGAATTGACGTGTTAGACTAGACAGCAGGAGGTCAGCGCCAACCCTCTAGTACATGTTAAATAAGTAATATGCCATTCTATCGAACAAACTATGGTGATTTGGGAGGATGGTAACGTTGTAGTTGGTCATGGGTCAACGCCAACCCTTCTGGCACACGTTAAATAAATAAGGAAAAAGTACAAAATACCCCCTACTCCGAGATAGTTCAGGAGGGTAATTCATCACTTTTCCATATGTCATTCTCTAGTACAAACTCTGTTGGTTTGGGAGGATGGTAACAATTAATTCCAAGCTGATTTTACCACTACGATGAAACCAGAACTTCGATCTAGTTGGGCAAGTAGGTGTATTAACACATGCTTGAGGTCAGTGCCAAAATACATGGTGCTGTTCTGTTAGACCTTAGCGCCATCGGTATGGCGCTAAGGTCGTGGTTCATTTTTTGGAATATGTTTTTGTCACGATTTATTTCTAAAATAAGCTTTTGATAATGGTCTATTTGTCAAAATTGATGGTAAAGTAAAATACTTCAACTATTTTTTTTTTCTGAAAATCGCAATATTTGCACAACCACTGTGTTCTCCAGTGATTCTCCATCTTCTTCCTCATAGTTTTCTCCGGTCCAAAGTAACCGATCTCCAAATACCTGAGCTGTGATAAGCATCGGAATCTTCCTCAGCTCGTCTCCTGTCATGCTCCCCTAAACTTTGTAGCTCTCGACGCGACCTACAACTTTGAGTTGAAAAGTTTTTGAATTAAAACGGTTTATGGTCCCAAAATATTGTTGCATGTTTATAGATTTTGATTAATTTTAAAATTACATTTTGGGACAAAAAAATGACTAAAAATAAAAAAAAATCAACTACAAAGTTGTAGATCGCGTCGAAGACCTACAAGTTTGATATAAAGTTTGTCTTGATTAGAGTTCACATGAAAAAGTTATAAATTATTTTTAAATATAAAATCTTTAGACCGTCCTATTTGACCTAGATGATATTCAAATCCAAGTTTAGGACCGGGGTGACACAACTGAATAAATTGGAGGACCTAAACGAGTGATCTGCAAGTTTAGGGACCGGGATGACACAGTCGAACAAGTTGTGAGAACCTGAACGGTCGATTGGCGAGTTTAGAGGACCGAGATGACACAACGGCACAAGTTTAGGGACCGGTGATAAACTTTATTATGTTTCTGCAGTTATGTATCTGTTTTTTTCTCTCCTCTCTGCTGAATCTTGTTCCTTTTTGCTGTAAGACTATAAAAGACTATGTAGTTTTCTCATTTTGTTAATGAAATGGAAGAGGTATATCCTCTCTTTCTCAAAATAAAAAAAAAAACTCGTATGAACTGTACCAGTCAACGTTACAAAATTAATTAAAGAGTAAATTTCATAAAACTAGAGATACTTTGACTAAATTATCGCAAATACAAATTTAACATGATGTATCGTAAAACTACAGATTTAACACTAATTTTATCACAAAACTACAAATTTAAGTAAAATATCGCAAAACTACAGATTTAGTAACAAAGTTATCACAAACATATACAGGTTTAATGTCAATTTAATCACAAAACTTGGATATTTACAACTCAAACATTACATTAGTGCAAAGGATTTAAATCCTAAAATCTGTAGTTTGTGATAATTTTGTTCTAAAATATGTAGTTTTGTGATAGTTATGTTTAAACCTGTAGTTTTGTGATAAATTTGTTGCTAAATCTATAGTTATATGATATACGACTTAAATCTGTAGTTTTGCGATAATTTAGTTAAAGTATACGTAGTTTTGTGAAATTTACTCTTAATTAAACAGGAGGAGAAAGCAGAAAGTTCTCGAGGACCTTTCGCGCGACATCCCTGGTCAACCTGGCCCGCCTGCGCTCACACGCATCAATCACGGCGAGTACAGAGGCCTCCACCAGTATCACCAGGCCCCAAGCCAAGAGAATCAGCATCAAACCCTTGGTTCCGCGTTAGACGATGGCAAGCGCGAACATGAACAAGGTGCCGAAGAGGCCCAACAGCTCGAACGGGACGTTCTCGTTGGACCACCAGGTGTCTCCCGCGATCCGGTGGGTCTCGGGATAGCCCCGCGGTCACGCTCACGTCGTGTCGTCCATCGCCGCCTGCAGCCTCGGCAACCACTCTAGTGGCATCTTTCGGCCGCGAACGCCGCATCGATCTCGGCGTCGATGTTGTTGTTGTTTGCGGCTGATGCCCATGCTGTGATGGATGATGGTCGTTTAATTCTTCAATTCAGTTTATTTGGTTGCGAACTTGCGCATTGCGATGCCAATTTTGTAGCTCGTGTGCTTTGGGCCGGAGGGGTCCCTTTTGGACGATGTATGCGCTTTGATGAAGCTGGAAAACCCAGCAAGACAAATTTGGTTTCTATATGTCCCCCCCCCCCCCCCCCACCCCGCGTAGCGCTGGCGACCCGTTCCCCTCTCCCACCTCGCCGCGCCTGGAGCTCGCCGCCGGAAAGCCGGCGGCGAGCCATGATGCGCGGCGGGGCCTCCTTCATGGCGGCGACCCCTCTCAGCGCGGGAGAGGCGGCGAACAGCGGCGGTTGGGAGCGACGGCGCGGCCGATCCGCGGCGAGGAGACGGCGGATTCGGCATCACCTTCGCGGATCTGGCATCCCCTGGCCAGATCCGGCTGTTGTGGGTGCTGGTGGCGGAGGAGGCCGCGGCGCGGCGACGCGTCAAGGGCGGCGGCGATGGCGCGGCGTCGGCAGCGGAGGCGGCGGCGATGCGCGGCGACGTCACTGGGCGACGACTCGCACGGCAGCCGGCGGCGGCCGCCGCAACGGCGAGATGCGCGCGGGCGGCGGTGCTCGCGCCGCTAGGGTGAGCGACGGCTGCAGCGCCGCGGCCCTGGTGGCAGCGGGCCGAGCGACGTCGGCTGCACGGCGGCGACCGGCGTCGCGGCTGGTGATGGGCAACGGCGGCGGTGCCAGTGGCAGCCTGCGGCTGCGGCCTGAGGCAGCAGTGGCGTCAGTGGCATCTGTGGCACAGTAGGAGGAGGCGCGGTGATGCGTTTGGCAGCAGTGGCTGCGGTTGCGGTGACCACGGTCGCCGGAGGCATGGCGGCCTCGGACGGCTAGCTGAGGGCGTGGCGACGGCTACATCAGGCCGGCGCGGCATCGTTTGGAGGAGGGGTCGGAGACCGGCTTGGCCAGAGTGGCGCAGCCGATGATAGCGGAGGCCGGCTCGGCGCGTGAGGCGCGAGCGGCGGAGATGGAGGCCGGCTTGGCGCGAGAGGCGCGGCCGATGGAGGGAGCCGGATTGGCGCGAGAGGCGCGTCCGGTGGAGGAGGCCGGCTTGGCGCGAGAGGCGCGGCTGGCGGTGGAGGAGGCGACCTCGGTGCGAGGAGGAGCTGCCGGTGGGTGTGGTGCGGTCTTCGGCGCATGAAGACTGGCTGGCGGAGGACGCCGGTGCAGGGTCCCGCATGTCGGCAGAGCTGGAGAGGTGGTGGAGCATCGGTGTATCAGCCAAGGACATCTTGTCTGTGTTTCTTTGTTGGTCTAGCGGCGGTCGAGTCACGCTTAGCGGGGCGGTCCGGTGCTAGCCTTCTCCGGGTTGTGTGTTGGCGCTGTCGGTGTGCGGGTGGTGGTATATTTTTTTCCTTTTCCTGGTTACGACCCTCCAGGGTTGTAATCTTGTAATTTTTTCCTGCTCTATCAATAGAACTTCGCACCGTCTCGTGCGAGTCGTTCAAAAAAAAATTGGTTTTCTATATGAAGGGCAGGGTCGTTTCGACCTTTTCTCTAAACTTTGTAGCTCGTGCTGCCACAAGCCGCATCCGACTCCGAATCGTTACATCTCGAATTCATGGTGGTTTGCCGGAGATCGACGCGGAACCAGGAATACAGAGTGCGAATCAAACAGGAGAAAGCAGATAGTGTCGGAGAACGGTTCGCGCGACCTCCCTAATCGCCGTGGCTCGCCGGCGCTTACACTCATCGGACACGGCGACGAGGGCCATCGCTACGTAGAACACGCCCACAGCCAAGAGCGTCACCATCAAGCCCGTGGTTTCCCGGAAGACGACGACGGCGACCAGGCACAGGAACAGTCCGCCCATGACGCCGAGCGCGATGAACGCCATGTTTTCCGTCGAAGAACAGGTGGTCCGCAGGATGATCAGGTGGGTGTTGGCGATGGACGCCGCGATCACGTCCACGTCGTTCCCGTTCAGCCCCGACGCCATCAGCCGCCGCCGCCACTCCGGCGGCATTTCTCCGGCCGCGAAGGCCGCCTCGATCTCGCCGTCGACGACGTTGCTGCTGCTGGTGGTGCTCATCCTGCCGTCGCCGAATCGCCGATGGATCAATCCTCCTTTTGTCCGTACAGTTTCCGTTGCGAACATGTATGTATGCAAGTGCCACGGCCCAAATATATAAACAAAGTAGGCCGTGCTCGAAACGGCTTAGTAAATGGGCTTTCGGCCCATGTGGATCTAAACGGGTAAGCTGTAAGCCTATTAGTCTATTACGATCCTAATTCGTCGTCATCTCCAGGCTGCGAGTGAACGACACGGCGAGGACTAGAAAACTCTCCGCACGCGCGCCACCGCCGCCGTCGCCGCGACCACGCGCCGCCGTACTCCTCGTCCTGCTGCTCTCGCGGAACCCTTCGTCTTTGCTGCCTCAGTACGCCCCCATTCAACCTGTCAGCTCGCGGCTGTCTGCGCTCCGGCCGTGCGGCCGCGCGCGCTAGCTGTTCGGGAGAATGCCACTGAGGAGTTCGCTTCGGGCTTAGGCGCCCTGTGCTGTTTCATTTCAGTTGTGTTGTGTTCGATCGATGTCGATCGCCAAGCGGTACGTGCTGCGGCTGTTCATCTCGCTCAAGTACGTGACGGCGAACGTGGTGGACCGCCAGAGCGGGCGCGTCGTGGTGACCGCGTCCTCCGTGGAGAAGCCCCTGCGTGACGGACTCGAGTGCGGCCGCACCTGCAACGCCAAGGCCGCCGCGGCCGTCGGGGAGGTGCTCGCCATGCGACTCAAGGTGGACGGCCTGGCGCGTGAGCCCATACATGCCGATGCCACCAAGGAGGTGGAGAAGAAGGGGTTCAAGAACCGCACCAAGGTCTGGGCCATCCTCAACGCGCTGCGCGACCACGGCGTCAACCTCCACCTTGACGACGACGGCGATCATAGGCCACACGTCTGACGGGAGACACTTCATTCGGTCAGTCTACTCGTTTCTTTGTACTACTATCATTCCTTTGTTGAATGTTTTATATTGTTGCTGAAACTTCAAAAGATTATAGAATTACTACTGTTGTAGCACAGGAATCAAATCAATTGTTTCTTGAAATCCACTGTTGTAGCATGGGAATTAAACAACGGGTAGGCTTCGGAGACGCATGAAAACTTCAATTAAGGTTTTGGTTTACTACTGGTAGCAAACCACAATTAGACTACAGAAAATAAAGTTTATTTGCAATGAAAATGCATTTTATTGACTAGGGTAGCATGACTCAAATAGTGCTTCTAGTTTATGATAGGCTTCCAGCTGATTCAGAGCACTATCCATCACAGCCTTCTTTCTACCATTGATAGCTTCCCGTGACTGTTTAAGCTCACACCTGACAGCACCCAGCTCTGTCTCCAGGTTCTGAATCTTCAGCATGTCCCTGACCTTCTCGAGTTCCCTGATCTTCTGCTCGATCAAAGGCAAGCTCTGATGGTTTGATTGAACTATTGGTGGTACTGAGTCCCAGGACATATGATCTTGTATTGGTAGAGCTGATGGTGTATTATGTGCACCCTTAGCATTGGAACTGCTCCCTAGAACCATTATCAGTTTCTGCGAGCAAAGCAGAGCTGCCAATTAGTTCAGAAAATCAATAGTGGAAGTGTCTAGGTCAATAATTTAGAAACTGTGTCAAGGTTCTGTTGATCTGACAGATTCTAACTTGGTGTACTGTAACCCTATAACTTTGGCAAGTTCTTCTTTCTGCGGTTTGATTTATGTTTACATTTCCTGCCATTCCTAGTGCATATCAAGTTACATCAACTAAACAGATTCAGTTTGAAAACCAAGAACATGCATGTCATTCTACAGTAATGCAGTGTCAGTGATTAGAGAAAAGCTTTACCTGCTTGCTGTTCTGAACTTGTTGATCAGGGTACACAATTTTGACGTCTTTCCTTATCCTCCTCTTGAGCCAGTGACAAAGCATTGTTGGGTTCACCTTCCCGGCCACTGCCACAATCCCTGTATCAACATCTGCTACTGAAGTTTCGACTCCTGCAGGGCAACAAAAATTCAGTCGAAATGTCTCCAACCATGTTGATCAAAATAACTTTCGGAAAAAGAAAAAAAATAATCTGAAGAACATGAGCCAGGAAGGGTGTACCAGTGACGCTTCCGATGCAAACCATTGCCTTCTCGATCTTCCTGATGCAACCCATGCAGCGGCACTGCATGTCGATTTGGAGCCTGAATTGCTTCACTCCGTCCTGGGAAGAACCAAAGCTATCTTGTTAACTCTGATGGAAACAACAGAAAACACAAGGGAAATCTGCTCACCATCTCCATGGTCGAGTTTATACGTGACCCTGTTCGCACTAGCAGAGATTACAGTCTAGGTGTGTGGTTTAGGAGAAGGCCAAGGTGAGTTTAAGTACATTTTTCAAGTCATTAGGTAGTTAATGAGCAGCATTTCTTGGTTCACCGCCAATTAATAGGATGGACCAAAATTCTACGCAAATTAACAGTGCGTTGAATGGGAATGAGAAGAGTCACTGTTACCCGTTCACAATAGTCGCTGTTCCAGTCTTCGAAATATACACTATATTATCCTTTTTTTTTGTGAGATAAAGTATACACAAAAAATAATACTAGTGTGTAGAACTACCACTGTACTTTCTCTGACAAAAAGTAAAAATCATACCTATTAAATTATTCTTTTTAGAGAGTATATATAGGTAGGAGTAATTATTTGTGAGAGAATGAGGGTATTATGGTCTTTAGGGGCAAATTTTGATGGTCAACGTATCCTCAGCAACCTTGCTGACATATTTGCAAACGAAAAATAATTTATAAATAAAAATTTTATATATGTGTTCTTAGCGATCTAAAAGCAAATGCTGAAAAATAAACTTTGATAAAAAAAACCTTAAAATCAACTTTAAATTTAAAGTTGAAAATTTAAATTTTAACTGATAAGTATAAGGGAAAAGATGAGCCCCAAGTTTGTAATACAAGATGGCATAGCGACAAGCACTGATTCTGTGGTTCAGAATCTGCCAAGCACAAGAAATACGGTATCAGCGAGCGGCAAAAAGAAATATTTCCCCCGAAATTAAAGTTAACATCTAGTAGCACTTGTGGCCCAAGGCCCATTTACATTTCGCAGCAAAGCCATCGTGTATTCAATTCGGCCCAACAGAAGACATAGGGCCTAAAATGGCATGGGCATCCAAACGAGGGGAAAAAAAACCGCAGGCCAGAATGTCTCGCCGGCGGCAGCAGCCGGGCTCCGACTCCGACGGCGAGGACGACAGCTTCCTCTACCGCTACCCGCTCCCCTCCGCCGCCGCGCCCGGCGCCTCGGGGCCCTCCTCGCACGGCGCCAAAGCCCGGCGCGGCTCGGCGGCCCGCGCCGTCCAAGTCGACGGTGTACGTGTCCAACCTCGACTTCGCGCTCACCAACTCCGACCTCCACACCCTCTTTCTCCGCTTCGGCGCGTCGCCCGCGTCACCGTCCTCAAGGACCGGGACTCCCGCCGCAGCCGGGGCGTGGCCTTCGTCCTCTTCGTCCGCCGCGAGGACGCCGCCGCGGCCGCCGCCGAGATGCACGGCAAGGTCCTCAACGGCCGCACCCTCTCCGCCTCCATCGCGGAGGACAACGGCCGCGCGCCGAGTTCATCCGCCGCCGCGTCTACCGCGACAAGTCCCGCTGCTACGAGTGCGGCGAGGAGGGCCACCTCTCCTACGAGTGCCCTCGCAACCAGCTCGGCCCCGCGAGAGGCCGCCGCCGTCTAAGAAATCGCGGCGCGGCGGCGGCAGCGGCGGTGGTGGAGGAGGCGGCGGAGGCGGTCGCGGGGCTTCCTGGCAGTCGGATGATGAGGATAGCGCCGCGGCGTTCGAGGACGACAGGTGGGCGTCAGTGGTGGATACGAGAGGGGAGGAGGAGAAGGCAGCTGGGAAGGGCGAGGGGAAGGCGATGAAGAAGGAGAAGAGGAAAGGCTACTTCAGCGACGAGAGCGATGAGGATGAGGACTGAGTTTTCAGTGTATGATTCCAGCGTTCTTGTATCATTGTAGCTTCTGTATCCTAGGTTTCCAGAAATTTCTTGAGTTAATTGATGAATAATTTCTTGCAGCAAACTTATTGCCATCTGCATTTCCATGCTCCCATGCTTGCTAAGCTTATTAGTTTTGAACAATATCATTGCTCTGGTTAGTTGGCATGCTGAGAGGAACTTGCTCATTGAAAAGAACGATGTATTTGCTTTGTTCTTGATATAACTTATGCTGTTCATCACTGATCTGCTAACCGACATGCTTACATAATTACATTGTTCTGTTTAGGATATAGAAAGTATAGATCAACCATGGGTTGCTGATGACCTGATTTCTTGTTTTCATTTGGTAAGGAACTCCTTTTTTGCTGGTATCCTTTTGGAACCATCTGATGTGCCTACCCGCAGCAACATTTTTTAGTCTCCTTATATATGTGTGTGCCGCTAATCCTTTTCATCCTTCAGATTGAGCCCTCGTATTATGCTAGCGTACATGTGTTGCAAGCCACTGCCTGACATACAAAGGCATATTATGTGTAATGCTTGGTTGTCAACTTGTAAGTTAGCATAGGGATGCAAATCATCTTGTTTCTAAAATGGATTCAAATGCAGCATTTTAACTTTGCCTCTGTTTAAGAAAAATAAACCAAATCCATATCCAGCAATCCTGTTATTTCAACAATTTATGTTTTGATATCATTGTGTTTGTACTGTTCATTTGATTTTTCTAGTAGAATACAGGAATATGTTTACCTTTTACTCATAGATGTACACTTAGGCACTTGCGATTGTACCTAACAGTACCATATTTAAGCTGTTGAAGTCCCTGTCTTCAAAATTCTAAATGAGACATATAACAGGGGAATAAAATGTCTTTGAGTTTAAAAATCTCATATGTTCAAGATAAACCACAATGGATGTGGATTTATTCAAATATTTGCTGAAGCCAACTATATCTGATGCCTGATAAGACAATTGGGCATCATATTGCCGTTCTCTTCTTGAATGAGATCAAGTTTCATCGTTATCTTCCAGTGCAACACAGAGCATCCTATCAGTATTATCTTTAGATATCAAGTTGAGGTGGGGTCTATCTGTCTGATGTATACTACATAAGCAGAATGTAAGATCTTGTTCCATTCAGGCTTCAAGGTATGCAGTATACAACTCAAAACACATAGTTTGGCATGTGGTTATTATCATGTTATTATTAGTTTGCTATGTAGAGCTCCTCCCTTTTGTTTATAAGTGATTCAACGAATGCAAACTGTGGAAGATATTTAATTTTGCCTTAACAAATTTATCATGGTGCTAGTAGTGCCAGTATCAGGGTTCTAGATTGTCTGTGCTGGAACTTTTCATCCTTTTATTTCCATCCTGAAGATGCATTTAGCTGTACCTGAATGCCAATGCTAATCATCAAGATAATAAGGATATGTCTGCCTTTTCCAATGACACTTGAGGCCCATGCTGCTTTCCTTCTAAATTTTGTAGTCAAATGTATGTTCTCAAGGACAATGAGTTGGAACCTTCGTTGCGTTGAAGGGGGCTAGGATGTTCACAACATCTGTTCTCAGGTCTCTGGCCTTAAATTTGGTGAGCAAATCTGTTTTCATGAATGACAGGTACTAAATGTGCGTTTAGATATCCTGTATTTGAAAGGCTTCTACATTATTTGCCCTAACTGATAGATACTGTAGACAATTTCTGGATAGTATTTCATTGAGAGAATAGGCCTTATCTCTACTTTGGCTGTTTCCATCATCTATAAGAACATGAAAACCAGATGATTCAATATATGCAACTATTATCCCTGTCTACAGGTCTAAAAATTACTCCTCACAAAAGCACATGTGTTACCTGTCAGTGTCAACTTAAATTTGTCATTGTCAAGTGCATTTTAGAATTTAGACATACTAATGGCATTTGTTACAGTTCAGAAAATCCAATCTTCTTAAAGAACACAATTTTTTGCGTCAATAACAGCAACAATCTCTCCAAAAAGAACACATCATCATGTTGTACGAGTGCACCATACATTTTTGTTTTCCAATGGACAAACAAATTGAACAAAGGAAGTATCCTATCCTCCAATATCTATAACTTATTAAGAACCATTGCTGTGTCAAACTGTATTTTCAGAGAAGCATGCCAAAGAATTGAAGTCCTTGCTGCTTTTTTTCGGCAGAAGATGGGGAAGAAGACTTTGCTGCTGGTCACTCAGACGAGGGGCAAGTGCTGTAGTGTCCTTTGAAGGGACTATCACAGGTGATCAACTGATCATTGATCAATGATCAGTAGCCAGCAAGGATTATTGCACATAAGCATGCCAAGAACGTAAATATACTTGGGGCTAACCTGGTTTAGATATATTTCACCCTATGATCTCAATCAAATTACACTGGCTTGGAAAATATCAGGTCCATCAGTGAGAGTATTTACAAGTCAATGGTTTCTTTGGTATATGCTACTTTTCAAAACTGTATTCCCATTGTCAAGTACTCCAGTGTAATCAGCGTTCCTAATCTCAGCAACAGATTAAAGACTAATCCACTAACAGGAGACCTGCATCTGATTGTGGCACTTGGTACCTTGCACAGACTGCCAACCATTTTTTGGGTTTCCCTGGGTTTCTGAAGACATCCCACAAGCTAGTGAGGCTCATTGTGTCTTCATGAGAAACCAGTGTGACCAATGGTGATCCTTGTTGTTGGACTAGCAGCCAGATGAACTGAAATCTTGATTGTTTGGATATCTGCTAGTTTATAAACATGAAAACACTCGTGTAAATCTGCATCACATGTCATCAAGACCCATTCTGAATCATCATCCAAATACTTTACAATCAAGGAATTCATGTCTACTATACCCAGACGTTTTGATATCTCCTGCTTCAGTTCTTGAAAGTCACACTCAGGTTTCAATCTGAACCTCACCTTTTCTGAGCCAAAAGTGACCTTTACTCTCATACCTACATTTGCAGTCTGCTTGGGGGATGATGGGCTTTGAGACATATGCTGTTCACCATTTGCCTTTTCAGCAACATCCTGTAAGAGATCTATTGGTGCTTCCTGACCTGAGAAATGTTCATTTATTGAAGCAGCTTCTGTTTGCAGAGTCTGGACAGGGCTATGTTGTGGAAGACATCCTGACCTCACCTGATCAGCTCCAACCTGGGGTGAATGTTTTGTTGCTCCTCCACTGCAGGAAGGGCTTGAATCGGAACTTTGGCTGCATGATGAGTGTGAGAGTGAAGTCGATGGAATATTGCTGCTTAACCTGTGGTGTTGGTGCTTTTCAAAGTCTAGATTGTTCTGGTTAGCCAGAGGAACTGTGATACTTCCTGACAAATTGTTGTCAGATGATACAGAGGTGTTTGTGAGGTCCTTGTAGAGGGTGTTAAGCTGAAAAGCTGTCTCTGCTCCATGAACTGAATCAATGATTTGCTGCAGTTTCCTTAGAGAATGGTCTACTTTCTTTATCTTCCGTGAAGGCCAGCGGTTTATGCCATGCTGCCTGCATATTCTTTTCAGGGTGGTTGGGCACACTGTGAGAGAAAAAGATGTGGTGAGTATATGTGCAGCCAATTTTAATACAGTTGCTTTTTCCTCTTTTTTGATTTTTTAACCACTAGATCAAACACATATAAATCATTTTTACTAAAAAAGAATGCAGGCAAGCCATGTAGTACATGCACATGATGAACAGCTGTCTTTTTTTCCCCTGGAAGGAATAGTTTTGCCTATTATCCATGGAACTCCCAAACCAACTATTCTGTTTCTAGAAAGCAACATGGCACACCAACTTAGGGACTTGTTTCTGGACTGTTGTGTGTTACATATTTCTTGTCTTTATATATTTTTCAAGTCATGTTTATTGCATGAAGTTGCTGTTCAGCTGTAAGTAATAATTGCATGAGAGACTGATCAATTCTAGGCTATACATATCTGCTCAAACAGCCAAAACCGTACAGTTGATTTGCTAACTCATTCTCCCTATTTCCATGAATCAGTTTACAGTGACTAAATTTTTCCTTGTACCTTCATGCAATAGCACGAATCACGAAAAAATAGGGTGATAACAATGCTCACATTCTGACTATAAGGTGCATGTGAAGGTTGACCTTTTTTATGGAAGAATGTTTTCTTATTCAGTAGTTTAGCATGCTGGCGTCATGGCTTGGGTTTGTTAATAGTTTAATGGCTGATGGTATCTACTTAAATAGTAAAGTATACATAGCTGAATCTTGCATTTATCTGATAAGTTAATGTCACTCACCTCCAAGGCTCTTTGCTGCATCCTTCAGGCTCCCAGCAAAGTACTGCCGAAGGACCTGCAAGCTCACGGTCTTCTCCGTCTTTGTACGCCTTTTCACTTTGCTACCTTCTTTACTTGTTTGATCACCAGCTTGAGATGAACCCTGCCCTCCATGTGATAACATTCCATGTGTATGCAATTCAGCTAAATCTGATCCTTTCTGTGAAGTCCCTACTAAGGTTGTCCAAGATGTCTCCTCTCTATCCTCTCTTGTGTTGTCTCCAAAGGATAACTCCTCAACTTTGTTCTTGCCCCGAGGACTAAATGAATTCAGCTCATTCATTTCCCGCATGGCCTCATCCTCCATCTCCTTGTCAGTAACAACACGTAAAGTTTGGCAAACACTTCTCATGGTGCCTGATAATGAGTCCAGCACTGCCTTCTGCTCCTCAAGTACTTCACAGTCGGTTGGCAGAAAGAACTCTAGCACAAAATCGGCAATCCCTGTGCGCGTGCAACGCAATCGGATTGCCACTGCACCTTTTAAATTGAAAATCTTAGCATGGTGAGACAATGGGTACTCCAATTTAGTGGAGGATCCAATATCCGGTAGGAAGCATGGCTGGTTTGTGGTGAAGGCTTTCCCTGCAACCCCCTGCCCCCGTAGCAGGTGGTGTTCGGAGCAGGCCTCGTGGAAGCTCTGCATCTGGGGCTCATTCACATAGCATGCTGCATCAATGGTGGAAATGCAGTACTTGTAGTTCTCATCAGAATGGCGGCTGCCCCGCTTTCCTTGTTGAGCACATGTGACCCAGGTCTGAGCTAATGGTAGCTTGTGGGTGATGCAGGCTGCTCTCAGGACTTCTAGTATCTCTGGTAAAGCATCTTTGTAGGAAGCACTGTTAAGCTGGTTGATAATCAACAAGAACGGCCATAAGTCACAAGAATATATAAGCACATTTTTATATCAAGATCTATATATCTACATTTACCTAGATTGGTATTTCCTTTTCTAAAGAATGCAAAATTTAACAGTAGTTCTCCAAATCATGCCAATGTCGGGTGTTACTCTGTCATGTGTTTACACCATATGGTTATGGTATATATAAGTACTACATTATTTTGTCCGAAATGAAATACATATATTGCCCCAACTCAAAACTGCGATACAACATTCTCAAATTTCTGTTGCTGCTTACCTTTGTGCGCGGAATGCTTGAAACTTCTGTGCTTGTCAGGTTAACTGCCTGCAAAGAGCATTAGCATTAAGAAAGTCCATGTGCCTAAAATATTCAGTTACTTCCTACTGTAATCAATAGTCATGTCTTGGTGAAACCATACGTGCTCTTTCTTGTGCAACCAAGTTTATTTCTTGGTCAGATACTTACAACAAGATTTCTTTTTTGAACTTTTCAGAGTAAGTGATGTTTCATACCTGGAGAGCACTGCAAATGGTATTGAGCTCGGAGGTGAAGTTGAGCTTCTGCTTGGTCATGATCAACTCGATGACACCTAAGCATGAGTAGTTCCCCCTCTCAAACACCGGCAGCCCCATTGTCCCGTGGACATCCAAATATTGTGCATGGCTGATCCTAGGGTACTCATAGCTGGTGAAGTACCGAACGTCCGGTGACCATTCAGGAAGCCTACCGATGAACACCCTCCCTGGTAGCCCAGGTGAGGAACCTGAAGCAACATCTGCAGAGAACTGGTACTTTGTCGAGACCTCCCTGAACTGTATGAGGCTATTGGACCTCTGATCGAGAGTGAATGGTTGCCCGCTCGTCGTCAACACCAGTTGCCCATCGTTGCCCTTGACTGGCACCCAGAGCTGCACAAGCACATCGGCGTCGCTCTGTGTCTCCCTGATGTAAGCTAGAGCTTGGTCAAACCGTTCCCGAACTGAGGTGCTTGCACCGCTCGGCTGAATCCACCATGAATTTGCAGGTGTGGTGGTGGCGACAGAAGCATCTGTCAAGCAGTTGGAGGGGGTAGCAAAGAAGTTGGGTGAGCGTGAAGTGTTTGCTGCCACTTCAAGCCAGGCGTTGTCGGCTGAGAGAAGCTGCTCAAGGAGATCCAAGTCGACTGCCGCCGCCGTGCCTTCCGACGGAGTGCGTGCCAAGGAGATGCTGGGCTGGGGGTCTCCCTCTTCCATGCAGGTAAGGTTTCCTTCAGAATCTGGTCACAGAAATTTGACACCATAGTTACTGCATCAGTATTAAAGCCAACAAGATGATTTTGCTCTTGGAAATGATGACAAGAATTTGGGCAAGGAGCATGCAAGTCATAATACTTCTCTCCTGTTCGGAATCAAGAAGTAAAGCTCGCTGCACATCTTGGGCGAGGGGAGTACAGGAGACTGGGAGTCCTGGGATGAATTTTGTGCTAGATTTGCCTGCGTTTGTATTGCAGGGTGTGGGTAGTAGGGAAGAACACATCATTTTCTACAGAAAGAAAGCAAAGAAAGAGATTGATAGAGTAGTAGCTCACTGGTAATCGTATGCCTCCCTTCTCCTCATGAAAAAGTCTCCTTTCTTCTTCCTAGCTCGGTGTTAGCCTCCAACAAGTAGTAGTAGCTCTAGAAAAGGTTTAGTGCTCCACCAGAACACCTCCCACCATTCATTCCAAAGGCACCTGATGAATCTTGCTGCTGTAGGATGGAAAGCAAAATTGTCTATGCTTGGCCTGTCCTTGCTTTGGTTTTGCCTTTGTTTGTCTGGTTTTGTCGTAAGAACAAAGCTTATGGGGCCACCGTTGCATTTTTCTTTTCTTTATTTGTTAGAATCTTTCCCTCTCACTGAGGGACCCAGCACCACACAGGAATCCAGCCATACCCACTTCCATTTTTAAAGTCAACTTGATGGTAATTATGTCGCTTGAGACGGATTCCTCCCGTATGAAATCCTCTCTTGCAATACCATGGGTAATTGCGAAGGGGGGCAAACTAGGGAGGATCGTTTTTGACAGAATTACAGAACTAAATCACCTATTGCTGTCATCGTGTTATCATAGTACAGTTTTTTCTTTATTTGTTTGATTGTAGTTTTACACATCACATGCTGGGCATGAGGCCACATAGTATACTACTAAAATGCAGGCTACAGGTCTAACCACATTGGTGACTGCATAGAGGGGATCAGGGGCGGTGTACTAATTGGAGATTCCATCGTTCCAGTATAGTTGTGTACTTGTGTAGAGTAGGGCCAAATAAAATTTGTCCTCTCTATTCATTGGACGTAAAACCACAGATTCCATGACAATTATCTGGGAGTTCTAGTATCTTCCCACTACCTTGGCATTGATCTATTTTTATTTATAAGAACAAGAAAACCCTTGTTGTACACACAAATATTTGATTTTCTCTAGCAGAAAATTGCATAAATAATAAATCTTTATTGGATGAAACTTGTGGGCAAAAGATCTCTTGCAATGCATTTGAAGTTGCACTGTCAACGGCCTCATCTTTTCGCTTATGCTTATGCTTATCAGCCAAAATATGAATTTTCAACCTTAAATTTGGAGCTTATTTTAGGGTCTTTTCATCGAAGTTTATTTTTTAGCTTTTGTTTTCAGATTGTTAAGAACACGTATATAAAAGTTTTATTCACAAATTATTTTTCGTTTGTAAATATGCCGTTTGGCTTATTCCACAAATAACCGAAACGATGGGGCCGCAAGTGTCGAACTGTCATTAATCAAGTACAAAGAATTCTTGTTTGCAGTGTCCAGTCTAACCATTCCAACCTTTTTATGTAAAAGTCCTTCTAAGCTACCCGTAAAAGGATACCAAGGAAGCTTCATTAATCAGTACAATGAATTATGGAGCTGTGTGTCTCTGGCACCAACTCAGGGCAAATCATTTTTAGCCGTTGATACTATGTTAGCTTAAACAATTTTCTCTGGAGATCACCGAACTGCTTGCTTATTTAAATGCACACTGTGCTTATTCCTAGGATTGCATCTCGTAAAGCTGCATATGTACGGCTTGCTACTTGTCTACTTTGGATTGGTTAGTGTTTTGATTTAATAATATTTTTATTATATATAAGATCTTTACTTTCCTCTATTTTCCGGACTTGCGAATATTAAAAAGTAGGGGTCTGTTCCAAACAAAGAT
Source organism: Oryza longistaminata (assembly GCA_009805545.1). Lineage (NCBI taxonomy): Eukaryota > Viridiplantae > Streptophyta > Magnoliopsida > Poales > Poaceae > Oryza > Oryza longistaminata. The sequence continues at coordinate 16,043,010 of CM020186.1, read as the reverse complement.
CAATTAATTAGTTGCATAATGGTGGTTTTGGTGGACATGCATGTGATCCCCAATACCATTTGAAAGGTTAATTGTTCTAGAGAAACTCAATGTTGTCTCAGTTTAGGAAGGACTTTACAGATTGTAAGAATGTTAACTTGCTAACTTACTATATTTATAAGTTAAGTTTGCTTGATTCCCTCCATGGGAACGTGTTCCTGCCCCCTGTTCAGGAAGGAAATCATTAATATATTTATCTGATTCATTATTCCGTGACATGTACAGGAATCTTGATGCCTCTTGGCAATGCAACAAGCCAACACCATACAACTGCTATAATTTATATAGTTCGAACCTTTTGTCTAACTTTTTACATATGAAATGCATTATATACCATTTCAGATATTTTTTTTCTCAAAACCAATTATTCAGAAATCAAGACTGGAGAGTAGCACCCTTATATTGTTTTGATTTAACCATAATTGCATTAATCAAGACTGGATAGTATGGTAGAGCACTCCTTTACATTTTGTATTCCTAATGATCTAATCTGTTTTCTAGTGCTCACCGTATATTTGTTTGATGCAGCATAGAGGGGGTGTACATTGCTTGGATTAATTGGATGCTGATGAGAAGACACTAGTTGGAGAGTGACATCAAAGATATTGTACAAGGCACCATGAATACTCATCTGAGTCACCTTGACATCATTCATATGAAAACAAATGCTATGCTCACTTTTCTTTTCCTGCTTTCCCTTTAATATATTGGTTCAGTCACTACCCTAGAGCCCACTGGAAATAAAAATAGTTGCTACTTGTCTCATATTTGACCAAAAGCTTGGGTTTTCTTTAGTGGCATGCCAATACTACCATCAGCTCTCCTCCACCAGCTATGGAGGTCTTCTTAATTCCCGCCAATCAGATACCGGTTTGGTTGTTAAAATTCTCCTGCAGGTGGGCCCCAACCCAAAGGCAACCTAATGTTTGGTATCCATGAGGAGTCACCACCACCATGGATCCAATTGGCATTGGGCATGTAAAACTAATATAGGGTTGCTGTTACTTAGCATAAAACTGTGTAAAATTATTTCTGCTCTGCCATCTTTTGCATGCTCTTGTATGATTTGAAGACAGGGTATATATCGGTTCTGAATATTTACCATTTCTCTTCAAGTAATTTAATAGCTCTGTCCACACTATTTGAATTCTCACAGGACACTTTGATCAGAATAGGTGGGATCAGTTATTCAAGAAAAGATCTGGTGCAATTACATTATTAATCGAGGCATGCAACTGTGTTGCGTGCAATCATGGAGGCTTAGAATCTGACAACTAAGCTAAAATCAAGATCTCGAAGTTGTACACTCGAACTGCATTGGTTTATGGAAATTTGAATATTCCAAGTCAAGGGGAGATGATTCGTGCATGAGTATATTTTCAGCTTTGCTATGTGTACCATGGGAAATATCACATGGAGCTAGCTCATCAGATATGATGAACTCTGCAACAGCTACTGAAAGTAACTTTCTTCTTGACGTTTTCAGGGGGGGTTGTATGATTGGAATCTTGGTTTGACCTCCCTGATGGTGTTGATGTGTGCAGTCTAAGAATGATGTATATGACTGAAGCATCTGATGGCAATGCTGAGGAACTGAACTCTCAGCTCTACAGTGCTCAGCACTGCTTGGTATTTGATCAAAGTTTCAGAAAGTGACAAGGGAGAAACGGGTAAGAAATTGCTAAATAACTATAGTAGCTATCATGTGAACTGTAATTGTAATAGCTCAGATGTCTTGGGTACATCATTACTGCTACTAGTTGGGCAGAAAGGGAAATTATTGCGGCCATTTTCTTGGCTCTATATGCATTGCCTTCCATTAGTTCATACTGAAAGTCACACCTGATACAGATTGTAGATCTTTGTCGCTTAACTGTATCCTGGTGCTTCTGTGAATATGGTGTTTTTCTGATGCTTCGTGCAGAAACTGCGAAGAAAGGTTCTTGATACCTGCCGGATGTGATGATTGAGGTGCAATGGGAGATGTTGCCACTTCTCCAGATCATTTGGCTAAGATTATTTTTTTCTCTGAGAGGGACACTGAGTTGAGTTGTTGATACAGAAGGTGAAATAACTTTGTTTCAACACAGATCTAGAGCAAGTACGCTAGAATCTCGTCCCCTCCTCTCTGGGAGTGTATATAGATATAATAATGTGCTGGTTCGGAGGGAGCATGCATGTCCTGATGCTTATTTTCGTCATAACCTTGTTATTAATTATATGCCATAATTGCTAATTGTCTATGTAAGCATCAATGATGAAGCATCTCGGTTCAAATGGTCAAATTGCCAGCACTTTTTTTTTGCTGCCAGAATTCGTACTTGATGTACCCAGTGTAATTAAACAAGATGCAAGATGCACTTATTGTGTTGTCATCATCTACGTCAGTGAAGCACAACAACCTGTTGAATCTGCGTTCCTTATGACATTTCTTTGAAGCACTTGCAAAATTATTTTGCATATTAATTGGTGGTATATTTTGCATATTAATTGGTGGTGTTTGAATCTCCTGAAGATGAAGATGAAGATAAAGATTAAGTGTTTCACGCAAAATGTGGTATTAACGTGTGATTGATTGAGTTTTAATTATTACAAACTTAAAAAATATATTAATATGATATTTTAGAGCAACTTTCATATAGAAAGTTTTCGCACGATACCGTTTATCAGTTTGAAAAACGTGTCACAAAAATCTTAATCTTCATCTAACTCTTGTCGGAGAAAATAACGGACCGCTTGTTGCTGTTAGCATGTCAACTCTTGGCCGGTCAGGTTACAGCCAATGAGTGATCTACTAATCTGACAGCAGCAAGTAGTAAGTAGTAGTAACACATTTTCTTCTGGCTGAATCTGCGAATCAGTGATGAAACATGAAACATGACACTGGCATACAATACGACTCGTGTGCGAAGAAAATATTTCACATTTGCACCTCATCTTAACTAGTTCAAGATGAAACCTGGCAATCATTTTGCACGCAGAAGAAATATCAGCACAGGGGGCAATGAAATTTGCAGGTTAGTTGAAGTAGATGAAGTGATGAACCATCCGTCTATCCAGAGCATTTCTTTGGCTACGGAATGGAGTGCACACTACGCACTACGCACTGCTGATATGCTCTGATACACTGAGAGAGCATCAGTTGGCAGATATAAATTGCTTATTGTCACAAAGGCAACACATGCTAACCATGCTATAGCATTCAGGTTGTCAGCTGGGAAGACTTCAGAATGAACTTCTTGAACACCTATTATGCCGTGGCATGGCTGAACTTTCCGCTTCTCGTCAGCGGGGTGGAAATGCCAGATGCCTAACAGAAGCAGGCTGAGTTGGTAATGGTAGAGCATCAGTAGGTGAAAGCTTGTTCAGTACATTCAGAACTTTCATCTTCTGCAGCTCTTTCCCTGACAAGAGGATACAAAAATAATAGTCAATCCGAATGATCCTGCTTCCATAAACAAATTCAGGATGACTGATAGCTGAAAAAATAGCATGGAAACTGAAGTAATACACTAATACTGACAAACATGTTCGAAGCTTCAACAATCAGAGTGAAGAATACCTTCTTCAATCAAGAGCTTGACTGCTCTGTTCTCCAGCTCAATGGCAAGCTTGCTTCGGCCAACAGATGACAAAGACCGAAGCACTGCAGTTTAGTGAAAGGAAACAGCGTATTAGATAGAAATTACGGCAAATTGTATTGAACAAGTCAATACAATTTGCTCGTTATTAGATAAACATAAACTTACTAGAAGATGCTCGTTATTTCTCAAGGAAACAGCGTATTAGATAAACATAAACTTACTGTGGATATATTCTTCCTGTCCTGATTGCTCGTTATTTCTCAAGAAAGCCTGCAGCCTAATAAACCTCTCTTTCCAATCTTGATTGCTTGATCTTTGTGGATCAACCGGATAACATGCTGGAGCAGCACCACGAGATGCTGTACTAGTAGCCGAAACACTAGAAGATGCCAAATTAGCTGCTATAGAATTACGAGGAACTGGAGTGGTAGACACCAGATTGCGAGGTGGAGGACTAGCAGCAGCAACACTAGAACATGCCAACTTAGCTGCTATAGAATTCTGAGGAACTGAAGTAGTAGACACCACATTGCGAGGTGGAGGACTAGCAGTCACTATAATACTTGGCTGAACAACCACCTTTCCTAGAGATTGCTTTCTGAGAGAATTTTGAGGCGGCGAACCTCCAGATGTAGAAGCAGGGGAGGTGGCAGCAGCTGCAGCAGGAGCTAACGGAGTTTGAAGCGAACTGTTCTGATGCTTCAAACCTTGTTCCTGAGGTCTGTCTACAACAGTTTTCTTTGAGCTTAGAGAACTGATACTATCTGCACTAGCAGAAGAGCTAACTTTGCTATGATCAGTTTCAAGCCTCCTGCGCACATATACAAGATGGCCATTTGTCCCTGGGTTAGCTGGGTTCAAGGGACCATTAGGTTGCGGACGCTTGATGCCAACTGTCCCAGCAGCTTTATCCTTAGGAAAAGGAGAAGTCCTGGGCTGCTGATTACCAACATTCTTAGGTTCTTTAGGCGATTCTCTCAGTGCTGCCTTTTTCTCTGAGATCGAGTGTGGGTTGTCACCAGCAGGCATGATGCCCCGCACTAAGCAGCCTGGATTGAAATTTCCAATCATCAGTGATAAATTTGCAAAATAGTAACATGTTGAATATTAGAAACCAGCCAATACATTAGTAACGACTTGCCAAATCATTTCTAGCATTCAAGTTATGTAATTCCATATCTGGCTTTAGTTTCGAGTTGTAATCTGATGTGGTATTACACAATCCCAGGCCATTGCAGTATGCTAACGTTTTCCTTTCTAGAAAACTCACCAAAATATAGAGTACTACAAAGCTAAAAATAATAAAACATCAACAGGAAGCAAATGCTTGTTTCATCTACTTGAGGTAGGAATTTCAATCTATCAACCAAATAAACCTTGCAAGCCAATTAAAGTGAACTGATGAGACTACAACAACATACCAAGCGGCGACTCAAGTAGTAAAAAAGTAACAGCAAAAGAAAAGAATTACACTTGTACCAAAATTGTAGTGCAAAGTTGCATGCCTTCCATAACTTATGGTAGACAAAAATTTAAAATCCATAAAAGCAATGGCCCTAAGCCCCTGACAGCCTGACTAGTCACAACCTTAGCACTGACCAGGGCTATCAGCAATTTCAACACAAGGCCATGAATCCAACTTGTTCTATACTTTCAGTTTTCAGACAAATTATATTTTCATTCAAAAAAATGTGGTTATGATTCACATTACTGCAAAAAGGTCACGAATAGCATAAGTTATCCCCTACAACACTCTGTGGTCAGGTTAATTTCTGCAGTAGCACATACAAAACTCACTAACATCAAAGATACATAGCAAAAAGGGGAAAAGAAAAATTTATCAACACCTCTAAGAGCGCATAATCTACTCCAGGTGATAGCATTTTCCAAATCATAATTAAGGAATAGTTGACCAAGAACCACAGACCCACTAGCCACACAACCGTGGGGGATCGGATTAAACCATTGAAATATAACCTAGAACCCTAAATCAAAGGTCCCGTTGCATAAGACCAGATGCCGCACCCCAAATCCACCTATAAAGAAAAGAAGAAGACGGAGCACATCCACTCCCTCTCACTCAAAGATCAAGAACCTCAAAGCATTCTCACCAATCCATGGCATTTCAAGTACAAGAACCAGGCGCTAGGCACATTCAGCAAATTTTCCAATCCACCCCTAAAGCAACTGCAAGCTCTGAGAAGAGAAGAAGTAGAGATGAGATTCAGGTGGTTACCTCACCTCCTGGTCGCAGAGAGAGGGGAAGCGAGCTCGGAGCCTAGGATCGGAGGCTAGGGTTTATCATTCACGCCCTGAGAGCTCGGGAGAGCTGAGTTGTGGGCGAAGCTACTGCCTGTATACTGACTACTGAGCATGGAAGGAGTGGCTTGTGGCTAGCTGGGCTGGGCCCAGGTGAAGACCTCGTTGAATTCTTGGCCCAAATACAGTTTTGCATCACTTCACTGGAGCCTTGGGCTGGAAGAGCTAAGGTGTACGGCCCAGATGAACGGGCCCATCATCAAAAGTCGATTACTGGAGTACTCCCTCCGTCCAAAAAAAAAGGCAAACCCTGAATTTCTGTGTCCAACTTTAACTGTCCGTCTTATATGAAATTTTTTATAATTCGTATTTTTATTGTTGTTAGATGATAAAACATGATTAATATTTTATGCGTGACTTGTCTTTTTAATTTTTTTATATTTTTTTAAATAAGACGGACGGTCAAATGTTAGGCACGGAAACTAGGGTTTGTCTTTTTTTAGGACGAAGGGAGTACTTGATAACACAATTACACAAGCAGTTACGTGTCATGACTATTGTTTTTCTCCATTTTGTTCTTTCCAATTCAAAACTCAAGCAAACGCCGGTCAAACGGGGAAAACGACAGTTGCACATTTCAGAGAGAATTTATTTCAGTCAAATAACAATCTGCCTATCCTTTTTCCAATCCTTCCGCTCCAAGTTCCTTCTTTTTAATCCTAGCTCGATAATCGAAAAAATTATTAAAAATTACTTAGTAATTCTCGCAGCAAAGCGCGAGGATCACCTAGTATTTTAGAAACGAGAGTACTTCGTCAGCTTTCTGTTTTGACGTTGGAGGGTGTTTGGATCTCGGGACTAAACTTTAGTCCATGTCATATCGGATGTTTGGACACTAATTTGGAGTATTAAACATAGACTACTTACAAAACTAATTACATAATTGAGAGCTAATTCATGTAACAATTTTTTAAGCCTAATTAATCCATAATTAGTACATATTTACTGTAGCATCACATAGGCTAATCATGGATTAATTAGGCTCAATAGATTCGTCTCACGAATTAGTCCAGGGTTATGGAATGGATATTATCAATAGTCTGCGTGTAATACTTCTAATTAGTGTCCAAACATCTGACGTGGCGCCTAAAAATAATTTTTAGTCACATCCAAACCAATTAATTCTGTTTTATCTCTGTACCTGAACTGGGATCGTTATCGATGACGTGGTGCCAACATATACAGAGTCCAGAGTAGTGATGACATCACGATAACAATCAATATAAATAGATAGCAGCAAAATAAAGAAATAAAATACTACAACCTACGTGTCAACCTCACTACATTTTCACATGGTGCGGACTCAGTATAATGTACATACATCAACACAATAACAATATAACATATATACATGCATGATCTCCATTTTGGTGTGCATATGGCAGCAGCATCCGTGAGATGCACAAGCGAAAGAGACAGAAGTTGAGATGGTGAGTTAAGGTCAAGGGTTAATTGATGTCCTGAATTTGTGGGTTGAGCTAATTTACCGTTTTCATGGGCAGATAGTCGGCTAGTGAGCTGGTGGGCTGAAAAATTCGGATTATTTAATTGAGATAATCCATGAAATGCCATTGACAAGCATCCAAATCCCAGAAATGCCATCGACAAGTGTGAGTTCCAGAAAATGCCATCGTACAAACGACTTTGTCCCAAAAATGCAATCGCCGTTAGGGTTCCATCCACTCCGTGCCGTTAAGTTCTATATGATGAACAGTGTATTTAACGGCGCAAAATGGACGGAACCCTAACGGCGATGGCATTTTTGGGACAAAATCGTTTGTACGATGGCATTTCTTGGAACTCACGCTTGTCGATGGCATTTCTGGGACTTAGATGCTTGTCAATGGCATTTCTTGGATTATCTCTATTTAATTTGCTAAACGGTTCATTGGATAATACGTTCGAAATACCGAATAACTTATATCCACCGATTTTTTGCAATACCACATCCGATCCACACCTGCACCATACAATTCGCATCCGAGGGATTTAAAGAAACATATACCATATCTTGCTCCAACCAAATTCGGAGAGTAATCGAATCAAAAACTATCAATCCGTTTTCACCGCCTAATAATCTAGACGGCAGAGTATATGGTACCACTGAATAAGCAGCATGCTCCACTATGTGCTCCTTAGAATTAGTGAAACACTAGTTTCAAACATATACTACCTCCATATTTTAATGTATAACACCGTTGACTTTTTGTCCAACGTTTGACCATTCGTCCTTATTCAAAAAATATATGTAATTATCATTTATTTTTTTGACTTGATTCGTCATCAAATGTTCTTTAAGCATGACATAAATATTTCCATATTTGCATAAAAATTTTGAAATAAAACGAATGGTCAAACGTTGGTCGAAAAGTCACGCGAGTCATACATTAAAATACGGACCGGGAGTATATAGTAGTACTTTAACCTGGTGAGTTTGGGTGTACAACGACAAAAACCGTCTATCCATCCAGTCATAACCCAGCTGTTTAATTCTTATGAAAGTGCTAGTAGAACATAGATCTTATTATCCACCATTTTAAATCGTTGGATCAAGGCTATAACATCACACACCATTCCGTTTGGAGATGTGTGATTCCGACGATAGAAAATGATTTATTATCTGTTTTTATGTTCATTCTTCTCCCTTTATCAATTTTAATATATATTATTTTTCATCTTTAGGTAGAATCAATTTCAGAGTATCATTCTTCCTTGTGAACAATCAAGTAATAGAGTGGCCACGAGTATTACACAGATGCGGATAGGATTTCCAACATGACTTTAGTGACATTAGGGATGTGCTGTTGGTTTTTGTCTCTTGAAACATGTGTTAGAGGACGCAATTCGCGGAGGTATGAGTGTAGTGTTTGTGTAATGCTGTCGTACGGCTGTCCCATGTAATATTAAAAAAAATAATAATAAAAGTGCAGAGCTTAGGGAGCATGATGTGCATTTATCAATTTGTCATATGAACATACTCTCCGTCCAAAAAAACGAACATAAGAACTGAATGTGACATATTTCTAGTACAACAAATCTAAATATACGTCTGTTCAGATTTGTAGTACTAGAATATATATGTCATATTTAGTATATTAGATTTGTTTTTATGGAACGGGGAGTATACTAGAATATATGTGTTAAATTTTTTAGGATATTAGGTTTTTGTTTTAATGGGACGAAAGGGAGTAGAGGGACAGGGGTTAATGTAACAAGGAATACTACAGATTGCCTCAAGCAAGAAGCTTGGAGTACGTAGCTAGCTAGACGGTCGCAAGTCTGGGACAAGATGCTAATTCATCAACGCCTAGGATTACACGTACACAGAGCAGTGTACAGGACTCAAGAAAATTAAGATGCATGCTGATGCACGCCACGGAGCGGCCCATATATAAAGTAATACAGAGATAGAGAGAGAGATGACCAGCGCTGCCCATTGATATGCCCAGCGCTGTTATTTTACTGTAGCTGTATTTTGGCTAGTTGATCAACTGCGAGCCAGCATGATCGATATATCGATCGGTCGGTCCAAGCAGGATTAATCGATCTGCCTGACCCTGCACCAAGAAATAATCATGCATATATACAGTGGATTAATTACTCAGTAAATTAAGTTGAATTAACTTGAAAAAAAGTAACATGCAGTGGATGCATGGATGATATATATATTACTTGCTGCAGTCGGTGCGAGAGGCTGATGGGGAAGCCGACGTTGACGCCCGCACTTGCCGGGATGCCGGCGGCGGCGCCGAGGTTGAGAGACTTGATGGTGCCGGCGAGGGTCTTGAGGCAGCGGCAGGCGGCCTGGCGGTCGCGGTGTGCGGGCGGCGTTGTTCAGCCCCTTGACGGCCGTTGCAGCATCCCTGGGTGAGGCCGCGCCCTCCCGTCACGTACGAGATGCAGGGCGCGATCGGCCGATCCCACCTGCCCGCACGTGATCGCCGCCGACGCCCCGGCGCCGCCACCACCATCGCCACCAGCACCACGGCAAACCACGCCTTGCAGTTAACTGCAGCCAATATCTAGCTAAACTGACGGACTAGCTAGGTAATTAAGCGTAGCTAGGTAGCTTCGTTCAGTGAGTGTCTCGTCGCCGGTGATCGATGGATCGTCGCGTCGATGGGTGGGAGGGTATAAATAGGAAAGGCAGCAGGAGATGCGGGCCACGTGCTATGATAGAATCCATCCATGATGGTAGTCGCTGCTTAGTCGTTGGGAGTTGACTCCATCGAGCTACGCTAGTAGGCTAGTACTAGAGTCTTCTCAATCTCAATGACGGTACTACAACAAACATGGTGTTCCGCAGTTAGATTATGTTTGATAATAGTGGTGGCTAAATGCTAGCCTTAAAAATCCTATATCTAATCTAATAGCATCATTAAGGTGGTTGGAATGGTGGAATTTAAGGTGTTGTTTTTTATGAAAGATGAGACTATCCATCATCCTTTTTTCATCATAGTGTCACTATGCAAAAAAATTTGGAGAGTATTGCAGTTTTCTTCTGAGTTTATCCATTCCACATAGTATATCTCATATTTTTAAAAAATTTTCCTTGTAAGGTTGCAATAAAAAAAAAACTCATCCTTGTAGGAGCATCTGTTTTATATATGTTGGGCTTCTAAGATCAAGACCAAGAATGATATGGTTTTAAGATAAAACTATCTAATATTATTTGCAAGTGCTTTTCAAGGTAACATATATATTGGCTCCGATCATGGGTTTTCTACAAAATTGTGATGAAGACACTAAGTTAATAAAAATTGCACGTCGCAAACTAGAGTCAACGGTTACAGTAACTTTTCGCCAATTTTAGCTGCAGAGGTCACAATAAAATTCAAATAAGTTTGTACAGTTTTATCGCGTGTTTAGTGCCGGTGTGCGGCTCCTGTCGTTTTGGATGTGTCCCTTAGTCTTTAGTCTTCTTTGAGGTGTGATGTGTGCTTTTAGAATTTTCTATGATTTTATAATTAGGCTGTAGCTCTATAAGCAAAAGGGCCCCGCGGCGATATTTCATTATTAAAAAAAAAATACACCATAATAACTCTGATCCATCGCCTCATACACACGAATACTAAAATCTATAGTAGGGCTTTTCTTCTCTTTTTTCAATACGTGCTTATATATCTTGCCTCATAACTTGTCAATGGTACTTATGCTCTTAGTGCTTCTATCAGTATCGGGAGTTTATAATCATGGATGAGTAGTAAATCATTACTACCTATACTTGCTATCTAGCTCTATAGCTTGCCTTTCGGTTTGATAATTGTTGAGCTACAAAATTATATATATTTCTAGCTAGGCCAAAAATTAGTTGTGCTGCATACGTCTCTCGGTTTTGCTAATAATAAGGTTTTATTGACTTTTAAATATTATGCTTTGATTGCTTTTTATTTAAAAATTTAGTGTAACAATATGAAAAATAAATCACTTAATAAAGCAACACTTTAAGAGTAACACAGTTTTTTTAGAAAGTAACTGAATGCGCTAATATATAAAAGGTTTTCAGGAAACAAATGATCTAACATTATTTTCAAAAGTTAACCGCTACCACTATACTAATAATTTTCTCGCAAAAAAAAATTATACTCCTAATTAATTAAAAACCCCTCGGGAATATAAGTATAACTGCCACACGTGCTATGGAAGCCGATCGCTGTGTGTGCAGTTATCCCCTTGCCGCGTTCCCTCAGGCGTTCCCGGTTCACTTCTTACGGCATCAGAAATGGATTCATCTGCGTGTCGACCTGTCTGCTCATGGACCGACTCATGATCAGTCAAACACGATGTCTAGCATGCCAAGAAAAAATTGCCACCACTGAAATCATGCATAAATAGTTGTGTCTAGGCATTTAGGATTTTACCGCGTCGAATCGATGGCCCTATCCTGTACACGCCAATCACAATTTATCTGCAAGCAGCTGAGAATCTTCAATCACTTCATTACCATACCGCCAATACCTGATAGCTTTAAAATTTTCTGCTTGAAAATGTCATTGTTGTAATAATGCTAAGCCCCCGCTCGATCGCCCTCCTCGCGCGATCGTTATTCTGGAGCAAGCCTAACATTCTGTAAGCTTTTGCAAAACTAATTATCAAAGCTATACTATTTTTTTTCAAAAAATACTACTAGGGTCATATAAATGTGACTGCCATTGGATTTGCTATTACTTTCAATCTAATCCCTGCACCTTTGTGCGTTAGTGACAATATATTTAAAAAAAATTAAAGTTTGCATTCGGGGAATTTGGAAACTGTATCAAAAGCTGCTATATAGGAAAAATTAACTATATACTATATAGCTTTTCGAGTAGCAGGACATTTTAAAGGTGAAACATTATCCCACATACTCTTCACCCAAACGTGACTGCATTCAATATTTGCTCTGATCGATCCGACTACGCACCGCCAAATCTTTTCTCAACATGCAACAGTGGCAACACATATATATAGCTTCAATTAAATCTACAACTGTACTCATATCATCTGCCTATGCCATTTGTTTGTCTTAGAGTTATATACCAATCACTCACTACCTTCAATTAGATTCAAGCTATAGCAAGCCAAATAAATATAGACGTCACATACCGCCTACTCGATATATACAAACTTTATAGGTGGATATAAATAAATACTAGCACAACTTTATAAAACGCTCATTTACATTCTAGTGCACATAACCTGCTTAGGTCCGTGCAAACATATACGATTCGAAACATAGAGCCTCATAGAGGACTCAAATGTTATTTTAGGACGACGAAAGTATGTTACCACGTTACAAATTTATAGTCTTTGTGGTGAAAAAGAAAAAATCCAATCATGCATCTCGTACTCTTGCCTTGTCTGATTTCATACGGGCAGCACAAGAGCACAGATTGATTGCATGAAGAACAAAATTGCGCTCCACCGGCCTGGAACAGTGGAAACCCGCTGGAAATTTGTATTTTGTAAGGAAACAAAGATCCATCTGCCCTCTCGTGTCACTGGGGGCGTCCTGGACCTTGTCATAACAGGGACATAACACTTGACAGTCCACAGCTGGCAAGAGGTGTACTGGTTTCAATCCCCGAGATTCGTGTTTCCAACGTCCCAACATACCTCTACTAATTTCTTCTTAAAAATATTTAAGAAAGAATGACGTTCTTCTCCCTTCAAATTTTATTTTTTTACTTGTCGTAATAGAAGGCCAAATTGATCGCATGAAGAGTAACAGTTGCGGTACTGGTCGGAAACCACACTGGACACGCCTAGCTAGCAATGGAGCCATGGAGTTTAGATTACTC
>CM020186.1:15938100-16022270 GCA_009805545.1 Oryza longistaminata | reverse complement strand
TTACGCTAATGGAGGATTGGCGATTTCTCCGGAACACTCGATTGTTTTGCCATTGCCAGATACTTCTTTTTCCCGGGAGCAGGCAGAGTCACGGAAGGGTGAGGAGGGCCACGTGGCATGATTTTAGGGGATGTAACCCTGAATGTAACACCACGTGGCATTATGAGAAGATAGGGCCTAGACCCTGAAATCGGTTTTTTAGATTTGCCTTAGAAAGAAAAACTGAAAATATGCCAAAAAATAAAAAACTAATATACGACGCGTAGAAGAAATGCTTGTCGCGGTTGCTACTTTGATGGTTCGCCGTCGTTGCTCCTCATCGGCAGCCAGCAAAACGAGCAGTGTTGCCTGCGACTGTCAAAGCACACCTGTACCGGGCTTCCTCGCTGCTAATCAAACACAACCATGTCAATTTCGCTTGTCTATCGAACTGGGTGTAAATGTGCCGTGCATATATATATGCGTTGATCAGAGATATGACTCGAGGACTGCTCGGAATGTAAATGGGCCGGATTTGTGGTTAATTGCTGCTTCTACTTTATCTGCAATTTGCATGGCCTGCTTTACTTTCGTTCGATTTGGTCCATCCAAGACCATCCCTGCGACCAAATTATGATAGCGCGTTGCCAATTGATCAAATCCCGTCCAAACTAATATTTTTGCGAGGAAGCAGGTGGATGCACAAACGAAATTTGGAAGCTATCGGAACTGAAACGGATAGGAAGCGATGGACGAACCAAATTCCCGATCGGCGCCAGGCCCACGCGCCTCTCCCGTTCGTCCCTCCTTTTCCCCCAATCTAGCAATGCCAGCCTTCCTGCCCGCTCCTGATCGATCTCCCGTGAAAAACCCAATGCCTCCTCCTTTTTTCTCCCAATCCAAGTGCCTCCTCTTTTCGTCCTATCAATCTCCACAAGAAAACCCGAAGAAGAACAATCAATTCTAGACCTCCCAAAGAAAACCGGTTCCCTCCTTGTAACCAAATTTGAGGAAAACTGGCTCCCCACCCAGGAACTGAACGAGACGGACACGGATAGGGAGCCACGAACCAAAAAAAAAAAAACGATTTTTTTGTTATTTTGATTTGACGGACGATCGAAATTTTGGTTGGAAACAGATTTCGTTTTTTTAAGTAGGTATATATAAAAATAAAAATAAATATAAAGATAATTATTTTTGGCTTGGTTAAGAATATTCACGAACCAAATACGCCCGTAAACCTCATTTGGAACACTGGAACTTTTTTTAAAAGAACTAACACTGGAACCTTTTCCAATTGCTATCTTTGTCCACTGTCCATCGAGCTCTTCAACTCTTCAAGCATGCATACACGCGGCCGGCGAGGACAGGTCGCGGCGTACGAGCGTGGACCATGGAGGAAGTAAAGATTCTGTCATCCTGCGTAGGCGAGAGAGGTCCACGCCATGCGTGCGTGCGGGCGGGAGGAAGGATGAGCGTTCTGCAGCTAGCAAAGGGTTTGGGGGGGCATTCTGCAGCTAGCGAAGATGCGTAGCGAAGCTTGGCTGCTCGCGGCTCGCGGCTCGCGCGGTGTCTGCTGTTTCGCTAGTTGCTCACGCGGTGTGCCGGTGTCTGCTGCTCGCATGGTGCCCAACTGAAGCTCAGGTCCGACGACTACGAGAGACCCACCGGCACCGAGACCTAGCAGCATTGATGGACTCTCCCGAGTTTGGTTTTGGACCGGACTGCTAGCCAACCAGCTATGCCGGGATGCTGCTGGCCCTTTGTAACCTCTAGCTTTCGTTACCTTCTACGAGGCCTCATTTGGACATGGTCCATAGTCTCAGGCCATCCATGTCCACCTATGGGCTGGGATTTCGGCCTATCAAAGAAGGCCTAAATAGGAACAAGGAAAAAGTCCATTTTGCATACCTCAGCTATAGGTCGAGTTTCATTTTCATCCCTCCGCCACAAAACCGGGTATATAACATACTTCAACTATCAAAATCAGTGCAAATCAAGTCCCTGGGTGATTTGGAACAACGGTTTTATTCTAAGTGATGTTTTGACTTGTTTTTTTTTCTCACTTGACATCTACGTGGTGCTTTACATGTCATTACATCCAGAAAAAAAAATATGGTAGAGGTTAGGGCCACTGCGAGAGGGAGGCATGGAGCATATAGGGGAAGAGTGACATCCCAAAGAAAAGGAAGGCGTCATCGTCGGGAGCACGGGAGGGCCGAAGTCGAAGTCCAGCGGCAGGCAGCCTCCTACTCCCTGTTGGAACAGCGCTGGCTCTACAAGTTACTCCATTCGAGCCACGGAAAAGGAAGGCGAGCGGGCCGCCGATGAGGAGCAAGGCGGCGTGCGGTGAGGGTAGTAGAGGGGCGCCAGCTCTGGAAGCTGCTCCGCCCGACGACGTCAAAATTAACGAGGTGTGGTGGAGTTGGCGGTGGCAGACTCGACGAGTGGGCTATGAGCTTGAGCTCCTTCCCGCGAGCATGCATGGCTTAATGAAGCTCCAACTAGGCAAGGCGATCGGAGTACCCAGAGCTCGAGGACCACTTCGTGGTGCAGAGCCTCGATACAACATTGTTTGCATGCAGTAGGGGAAGACGGCGAAGTCCATGGAGATTGAGCTGCGTGCTGCCCACCGGCTGGAGGGCACTCGTCGTCGGCCGTATCCGAAGGCACTACTGGAGCTGGATCCATTGTCGGTCGATATTCACGGGTGCACCGATGGAGGATGTGCCGGTCAACAAATTCGTGCGGTGATACAGGGTGGCGGTAGTGCAGATCCTCACCAGTGAACTTCGCCTCCTCTCCTCGCCTTCGTCGAGGGATCCACCGGTATGGACCGCCGCCACTGCCATTGCCTCTGTTTTTTAATAAATGACACCATTAACTTTTTGTCACACGTTTGACAATTCGTATTATTCAAAAATTTTACGTAATTATAATATATATTTTTAAGTTGTTTTATCATTTAAAGTACTTTAAACATGATTTAATTATCTTATACATTTATATAAAATTTTTGCATAAAACGAATGGTCAAACATTTATTTAAAAGTTAACGGTGTCATCTATTAAAAAACAAAGGGAATTTACTCTACCGATCTTTCATTAAAAAATTAATCTCATAAGAAGCATGGCCATTTGCGTCATATTTCACCGTACTTTCAGAATCGACAAAATTTAGTTAGGCTAATAAACCTTGAATGAAACAAACCAAAAATAATTTATAGATAAAACCAAAAAAAATTGCAGACATATATATTGCAAATCCCAACTTTTATACATGTTACTAGTGATTTAAAACTAAGGGTAGAAGAAGATAAACTATGATGGAAAAACTTCAGAATAACTTAAAACTTAAGTAATTTCAAATTTTAACTTAAGTAATTTCAAAATTTAAATTTTAGCTACAATAATTAGTCAACATGAAGACAATGAAAGTTCTGAAACTTCCTTAGTGATAATACACATATGCATTCCAGGAGAGTACACATGCAATATATAGCCGCTCAGTTGATTCTTAACACTCTTATAACATATATGTTGTTTTTTTCAGAAAATAAATAAAAAAAGAATTTGAAACCTATTTAATTACTACCTAAACCTACCACCATACCCACAAATGTACAATCAAAATGTGCCTATAATCTGGTGAAGGGAGGTGTAGGTGCCAATGACGGCGACACACACTCCGATGACCAGTATCCCGACGATCGCCGCCACCTCGAAGCGGCCAACTCCTCCTCGAGGCATGTAGATCTTGAGGTAGCTCAGGCACGAGAACAACATGGCAACGACGACGTTCAGCGAGGACCCAATGAACAACATGAGGTAGCCGAAGAAGGGCAAAGTGCACGCCAGCACCATCATGCTGACAACGACGGCTGCTGGTGAGCACCCTGGTTAGCCCGTTGTTCCTATTGTCCGACACCGTTGCCATCATTGCCGACAGCTTGTCCTCTATCGCCATTGTGACGGGCTGGATCACAAGCGCGTACTTCGCTAGCGGGGTGATCAGTGTCGTCAAGATGGCGATCTTGGTGTACAGCTTCCCCATGGGTAAGTTCAGTGTCACCTTCACCTGCACATCCTCACCATAGCTCAGATATCCCAACACTGCTGTCACTGTATAGTTGAGACTGCACATCACCGAAGAGATTAGCAAAACCTGCACATTAATTGGAGAGGAATAGAACATTATTGGAGTACTGTTCCATTATCATCATCGTCATGGTTTCATAAACCAAATTATGACAATTGGAACTGATAATCCAATGATCAATTATCAATTGGTTGCCAAATCTCTCTAAGTGAAAGGTAAAACTTAAAATGCAACATCATTGAGCTACATCATCTGAAGATATGTACCATTGAATGCAATGGTTGATATAATATCCGCTGTTAGATCCTGGATAAGTATCAGCAAAAGAATGGTAAAAGGTCCAAGATAGTTCAAGAAACTTCCATGAGTTAGTTGTGCAATAGTCAATGCCCTACCACTTTTGCTTCTTATATCTAACAATTCTCATAGCTGTTGGCTACCAAATAGTTTCTTCACAGTATGCCAAATTTGATTACACAATCCATAGCACATTGATCCAATGATTAGCTCGTTAGAGTTAGCAGATCATAAAACAACACTGAACAAATAGATCAATGCAGTTCACAACATACCTCAGTTCTTGGATGATTATACTTGAGACTCTCACATGCAAAACTATTGAAATCAACAGCCCATCGCTGGCCACATAGCAGAAAAAAAAATAAAGGTTTAGTACTGATATCGCAAAAGTTCTCCCAGACGAATGAGGGAAGAATAATACCGTTTCAAGATTGAGTCCAGCAAGTGCCGCACCCAAACAGAGCCCGGTAGACATACCGCCACAACCAGAGTACAGATCAAGGAGTGTAGCCTTTCCCACTGAAGATGCCTCTGAATCAGAGACAACTTTGCCTTTGGAAGAATCCACGTCATCAGAAGAAATATCTGATGCAGTGTCACTGCCTGATGCTCCATTTTCTAGGTGGAAGTAATATGAGTTAGTGCTTCTATTTGAAAAACAGTTCACAAAGATATATTGGGCAATATATATAGAGGTCATCTTAATTCAGCTAGCAACAAGAACAGAGCAATTTACCAAGTGGGATATTAGCAAATGTTGAATAAGCAACGGTGTATGACATGTCATAGTACAGATCACAATCAGCCAACCGTTGAGCTTTGGCTTCTGGGTCCATCTAAACGAAATGAAGGGGAAAATCACAATGTGGAACATTACAAGCATGAGGTAGCACAAGATTCTGAGAGAGACCACTTACATTTGGATCAATATGCACGATTTTAACCTTTGAGATTATGCAATCAAGCACATTGTCATTCTTTTCTTCAGAAAGAAAAACACGCTTGAGATCATGCTTTTCATCATCAGCATTCTCCATCATTATGGATGAGATGACCTACAAAGATAGTTCCCAGATGTGTACTTTGTTAGAGTTTGGACATACACACACACCAAAAAAAAGGAAAGCATACTCTAGTAGAGTTTGATACACACCGTATCCTCCGCCCGAAAGAACCAACGGCAGGTAAAATAGCGGCAGTGGTCAGTCCCCTCAAAGAACTCAGTAATTCGACCGATGTAGTCGGCCTTATCTTCCTCAGCCTATGATTGTTGCAAAGGAAATGGAGATGTACTACTTTAGAGAAAAAGTAATTTCATCGAGCAAGGCCACATAATTGTGATTATTTGACAAATACACAAGCATGAAAAAGGAGTATATGCAAAGACTGAATTGTGAGGACAGGATATTCAGTTAACAATCAGATATAAGTGGAAATGTGGGGCATTCCATACAATTGATAATTGAAAGGAGCATCCTTGTATGAATGCATACTGATAGTCTGAACAATTAGTGGTTGATGCAACGAAAATCACACACAACGAAAGAAATCAGGGTGAGGCGGATGTGTTAAGTGGGACACAATTAATGACAAGTAAGTCGCAATAAATTAAAGCGTACACACGAAGCATGGCAAGACGTAATAAAGGAAGGAAGGAAAAGGCGGGAGGCTACTCGACATCAGTAAAAAGGTTGGAGAGAAAGCTATGTAGGCTCGGCTGGGCAGCAGGTTTTGCATAATGTAGCTGTAAGAGGTCGACGAGGCGGTGATCAAGTCGGATTCGAAAACATTGTCAACCTAGGCAACGGACAACGAGCAAAGTTCTGGTTCCACTCGGTTTCCGTCTCCGTGTGCACATGTGTAAACCGTTACAAACTTATATTGTTTCAGTTACAATTACGGCTGTGTTTAGATCCAAACTTTGGATCCAATTTATTTGCAGCCAATCATTGGGAAGTGACATTTCAAACTTCTAAATCGGAATGGGGTGTTTAGTTGACTGCCCAAAATTTAAATGAGGGTTCATGGAAGACAATTGTACCCCTATTTAATGCAGCAACTTGCATGTACCAGCATACACAAAAATTCAAATGAGGGTTGCATTCACACACATTCCTACTGCATGCACACTTCTCAGTAGCATGCATGACCTTACATGCAATCCATGCACACATGCAAATCATACAAATTAAAACACTCCATACATATAGTTGCCCTTCAAAATTACATTACAACTGTTGGTTATCACATATTGCTAGCTGACATACAATTGCTCATAAATTACTACACCAACAAATGACAGCCACAACATTGCCTTCACACATACATGTCCTCGCATATTACAAACAACACATATAAATCCTCACATATTGCAGCAGCGCAAATTATTCCTCCCAAGATACAACAACAATTCCATGTGGTGACATGCACCACATGGAAATACAAGTCTAAAGAGAATTACAGCATACAACACTTGTGCCGCAGCATTCCCATGTCTCATGGTCGATGCAACAACTCGAGCGCAATTGTATCGTGAAAAGCATTCATACGTTGACATTCTAATAGCTAGGAGCTTCATCTTCTAGTGGCTGATCTTCATAGGCCTCCGGAGGAACATAATTCTCATCTCAGTCGCAACGACCATAGTGTCTATCCGTTAAACCGCTAAGCCTTATGTAATTATGGAGAGCTATGCAAGCTACTATGATATGTGTTTGAGTTTCTGGGGGATACGAAGGCACATATTTCAATATGCGCCACTTCTACTTGAGCACTCCAAATGATCGCTCCATGACATTTCTCAGGGAGGAATGTGCATAGTTGAATACCTCCTCTTTACCTTCTGGTTCTACGGCGTTTTGGAACTCTTGGAGATGGTACTTTGTGCCCTTGTACGGCGCCAGGTACCCAATCCGGTTTGGATACCCCGAGTCCACTAGATAGTACTTCCCTGCAGCGGTAAACACCTGTAAGTTACACGTGATTACAGTTAGACATTGGAAACATACAACAGGTAGCTGTGTACCTGGAGGTGGATGAGGAAAAACATTGCTGTATCTAGTCATTGCATCGTTGAATACCCTCATGTCATGCACAGAACCCGGCCACCCAGCAAACACGAATGTAAAAATCATGTCAAAGTCACAAAAGGAATGTTTCTGAGGCAGCACATACCTAACACAAATAGCACCACTAATTTCTAAACAGACATAGCTTGCTAAACATACATAACACAAAAGGCACCCTAAACAACGCTACATGAACATGTAAAGCATGCATAATAAGATCTAGCTGTCGACCCTTGCGTAGTTCTCAATGAGGGTCTTCCTTCCTCCAGGATTCGACAGCTCAAACACATTAATGCCTACTGGGTCCTTCAGCATCTTCAACATACTAACCCACAGCTTTGGGGTCTCATCTGTGACCCCGCACTCTCTACTCAATCCCATGATGCGCTCGGCCACCTCCCGCACGCGTGCCATCTCATCATCCTTCTTCTTCTCACGCCTGCCCAAGTAGTTGTCCATGGTTGCTACTTTGTCCTTCTGCAACTCGTTGTGGACCTTCAATTCGGACACCATGGCGCGCACCACTGGGCTCTTCAACTTTTTGCTCGGACTAGTAGCTGTACTGCGCGTGCTTGGTTTGCTCCTCATGCTGTGCGTCCTCTTCGTCCCAACGCTTAAGGGGCTTAGGGGTCGAAGTCGTCTTCCTCGGAGTCATCTTCATCATCGCTGTCAATGTCCTCAATGGGGTTGGCCGGCTGTGCTGAGGGCTAGGTAGGAACAAAGGAAGTCGAGCCGTCCACTGCCACCCCCATGAACATGCGGTCCAGTTCGTCCAGATACTTGGGCATCCCATTCTTCGGCTTCTTCAACTCAGCATGGTTCTGCAAAAATCACACAAAGCGGTCCAGTGAAGGACAATTATTGTGGACAAAACATCGGAATGAACAATGTAAGCATTGTACCTTCGTGTTGTCATCCCACCACTTGTCAGAAGCCACAACGGTGTCGTCAAGCCAGCAGCCCAACCCAGTATCTGTCCTCAACTTCTGTATGAAGGACCACATAGTTTTCAAACCCCTATATCTAAAATCGAACTGCTCATTGTCATGGAGCAACCCAGTGACAGCGAAAAACCCCTTTCTGATCTCCTTCCAACCGGATTTGGTCATGCTTCCCCTTATGCAGTTGTCGTTTTCAATTTGCTTGCAATACAGCTCGCAAAAAAGTTTCGTATTTTCATTGGTCCACTATGCCCTGTCGTTCACTTCCTAGAGGCACAATTAAACCGACAAAGCAATGACCTTACCACTAAACAATCAATCGGAAGTAAACAGCGGCATCGGAATGAACTATGTGATGACTATGTGCTGTTAGAGTACTATAATCAAGCGCAAGTAATGTTAGAGCTCTAAACTCAATATGAAGTTTACAGAACAATAATCAATCGGAACTAAACATAACACTTGTAAACTTATGGTACTTTGCGAATCCACACATTGCACAACCAAAAAATTTACTTACCTCTATGAGCCGACGCCGTGCACCACAACCCCTGCCTCGGCCTCGCGCCTACGATGCGGCCGGAGCCTGAGGACGGATGGGAGGCACGAAGACGCCTTCGTGGCCTGCACCTCCAAATGGCGGTGGCATTGGCGGTTCGAACCCAGCACCAATCGAATGCAGGCCGCCGACTCCTGGTGCCGCCATCGGACCGCCCCTTCGCGCCCCATATCCGCTTGCTCCTTGACCACTGGGGCACCCACGAAACCCGACCGTGCGGTTCGCGCTCCGAGACGGACGTGTAAGCCCAGAGGGCATTGGCTGGCCTCCCGTCCGCCGCCGCGAAGGTCTTGGTAGCCATGCATGGTGGACCACTCGTATGCGGAGTTGAGGTCGAGCGCCCCGAACTCGAGCCGAGAGGGGTTTTTGCTGCTCGAAGACCCCTTGCCGAATCCCCCAAAGGTGAAGGACGTGCGGCCGCCTTCACAAGAGGGGTGCAGAGGCTGCGCGAGGAAGTCTCGGGACGGGATGCCGGCGCCGTATCTATGCTCGGCCCAGTAGAGGAGCCTGGTGCCGCCGCCGCCGTAGACGCCTCCGGTGTTGTCGGCGCCGTAACCGCCGACGGTGCTGCCGTCGCCGTAGCCGCCACCGTTATGGCTGTCGCCGTAGCCGCCACCGTTGTTGCTGTCACCGTCGTACGCGTCTATAGCCGGTTCGGGTGGTTTCCGCCGGACACGCCACCGCGGATGTGGTGGATCTGGAAGAGAACCCCTTGGATTCACCCGGGGAGGATCGGGAAGATGGAGGGAGAGCTGCGGCGGCAGAGATACAACCCTAGGGTTTGCGCGTGGGAGGAGCCGAGGGGAAATAGATAGGAGCGGCAGCGTGGATGCCTCCCAGGGGGTATTACGGGCCACTCATGCCCTAGGCTACTGTTGGGCCTTCAATGTGTCAATTGGCCAAATTCTAGGTGCCCACCCGTTTAGTTCCAAAGTGCAGACTGTGGCCTCGTGCCAGATTTTTTTTGGCACTTTGCCCTATCTAAACACGGCCTCACTTTTGCCTCAGATTATTTCAGTTACAATAAGGCCCTAGTTAGTTAACATCAAACTTTCCATCACATCACATTACACCCAAAACTTTCCTACTCACATAAACTCCTAACTTTTTTTACAAACTACCAACTTTCCCTAAACTTCTTCCCAATTTCAGAAAAACACAGCCTAACCCCAAACTTCTTCCCAATTTCAAAAACTAAACATAGCCCAAACTTCTTCCCAATTTCAAAAACTAAACATAGCCTAAACACAGCCTAAGATCACTTCAGATGAGCAAAGTACGAGAGAACTACACTGAAGCCGTTTGAATTTTGGGCAGCCAACTAAACACCCCATTCCGATTTGGAAGTTTGAAATGCCACTTCCTTCATTGACTGCATTTGGATCCAAAGTTTGGATCTAAACACAGCCTGAATCCATTTTGCAATTCCGACAAACATACCGAACAACACGAATATCATGAACAAGGGTTTATCATGTTTTATCACAGATATCTACAGGCAGCTTCAGTAGCAGAAACGTAGCATTCAGTCACGTTTAGATATTTTAGATACAGGCTTCAAGATAGAATGAACATGAACTGGCATCACTGAAGCACACAGCAGCGAAGCCAGCAAACCACCCATCAAGCAGAACGAACATTCAGCTGCTACCGTCAGTAGGACGCGACGCAGTTGGGTACACCTGAGAACTCGCAAACCCGACAAAAGACGCCACCCTTCCAAATCGAGTCCCCTTGCGCAACTTATTCTAGTTCTTCTTTGGCTTCGCCGGGCCCCTGGGTATCTTGCTCAAAACCTTGGCATCCAGCACCTCATAGTGCTTGCAGGCCTCAGAGTGAGCCCTTCCAGCAAAGTGGTCGACCTTATCCTGGTACTTGTTGTACAAGATCGGCACCGTGTGGAGCATCAGGACGGCTGTTTGCAGTATCAAACCAAACCATCAGTAAGGTAACTTAGGAGACCACAGGTTCAGAAAAGCTTTTAACAAGTTCAAAAGTGCATTACCAACATATATCAAGGTGAGGAAGTCGCAGCAGCTTCCTACTTCTGAGAGAACCCAGAGAGCAACAATCACCTAAAACGCACAAGGACAGTATTAAACAATCTGCAATCAACAACTGGAGCAAGGAAAACCATGAATAGTTTGTATCTTCCAGGATAGAAACATACGCCCAGAAACTTCTTTAGGTCATGCCCCAACGCGATCTCCCGAAACAGGTGAAGTGCTCTGTTTATGTCACTGCGTAATGCTCGTGACACGTTCACAGCGACATCTTCAGGTATCTGTACTACAGGAATATCTGGTGGACTCCTGAAACAGGAACACTAGATGTGAACAACATGGAAGCAGTACCAATCAGAACGTATGGTAATCTAATCATCGTGTATCGAACAAACTTCTTGATAAATGTGGTAGCTTTTGACCACAGGAACAAGATGGCCAAGGCACCAATCATCACATGGGAAAGCAGAGTCAAGAGATGGTAATCAAGCACTTCAAACAAGATCCATATGACAGTTGCACCACCAATCACTACAGCGGATGTCTTCTTGTCTTTCCATAATAGTACATCAGCAGCTGCAAAGAAATGCACCAAAACACATAACAAAATATAGGTTAGAAAGGAACAGCCGCGCATTTATGACACAGAAATTTCTCTTACTCCAGTATCCTCTCTGCCAGTAGGGCTATTGCATGTACAGAAGAAATATTGTCAACCCTGCAGACATGTCAATTGTCCTTTGCAGAATAAGCTAACTAAATGTTTCCAATACAGGAAAACCAACCCTCTTCAGACCTACTAGGAAGTAATTATGTTCATAAGACATAAATTCAGCTTTGAGTTAGCGGATGCTACAGAACCTTACACACATTCTGCATAGAATGACCAACACTGGCAACAATTTAAGTTCTTCATAAAAGGAAATTTCAGTCACAGAAGAATTTAGAATTAACCATAGGACAGACGAATAAGCAAACCAAAAACAGGACATTGTTTTCTAAGGAGCAATTAGGCCTGCTTCATACACAATAACTGGATTCCTTGTTACTTTGAAGCATGAACATATCATTCCCTCATTTTCAACCTTTAGTTCCGTTCATCCTTTGTACACTAGCGGATACAATCCAGTTGCCTAAGTACAGAGTACAGGATTCACACACTGTACAGTAAGCGAGAACTCTACTAACAAGCTTTACTTTGTATGTACTTTTGTACAAATATTGTTTCTATTTAGGTTTTCCTACTAAAACTTGTGTGGCCAATCCAACCAGTTCGCACGCCCAGAGATAAAACCAACCAACTTCATTACAAAATCTACTATAAAGCAACAATTTGTAAATTTCCAATCTTGTAATAGGGCCTTGCATATCGAACATTATTTGGATCCTACCATGCATTTTAAAACTCATGTCTGTATTTAAAATGACTGTTTTTCATCGTTCTCTTAGTCTACGCCAGCTGTTCTAAACATTCAGAAGTATTCCTTTCTAATTGCAACAACAACAAACAAAACATGTCAAAACATAAGTGGGTAATAGATCCTTGAACTTTCCAAGTTTAAGAGGCGTACCATTCAACAAGTTCAAGACATGTGCCACACTGCTGACATTGAATGTGTACATTTTAAGTATTATTGTACATCACTTTCCATGATGGTACTGCCTACCCTCATACCTAACCATGAAATCCCTGAACTTGAGAACCACACTTTTTCCATTTCAGAATCAAAGGAACACAGACAAGTGGGATAACACTCTGCTAAATTACAAAGCATTGCTATATATGGCATACAATCACCAAAATTTCTTAGATAAAAGAGAAAAAGGACGCACTTCAGTGTGGAGTAAATAATGTTACGACTCTTCATGAATCTATTTTGAGGTGCAGAAAAAAGGAACCAAACAATTGGAGTGTGGACTCACAGTTTTATAAAGGTGGTACTGCCTACATGATTCATTACAATCTTTCCGGTGGAAATATAACATCCATAGGGACACTGGACAAAAAGATGTCGATTCCAAGAAAGACGGTGGCCTTTCTTTTTCATACTTACCATCATCATTACATCTAATTTGTCAAACATGAAACCATATGTTTATAGCTCGAATTGAATATATATTCATTTTTGGGTAAGAAAGTCCTAGGGAAAAGGCAGCTAGCCACATTATTTTTGTATGACAAAATATTACCAAACTTTCTTAGTATAACTTGAGCATGAAGTCCATTACCCTTAAGACGAATTTCTTTATTAGGAGGTTCCACAGATGATTCCTACCACATGGAAAAAGAATTGACAGAATCTCTCTCATAGTACAGGAACGAATCACTCTATTCACCATGGAAGGTAACAAGCAAATAATCTCCGCTGGTCCATAAATTCAGTATATATGTTGGATGTACAGGTTGCCAATAGTCCAGACAATCCAAGGAAGTAAGGAACTCAGAAGCCACTACGAATTAAACAAACTAGAGGTAAGCGCTTTCTTGGGGTAAAAGATGTCTATCAAACTTGCTGTTTCAGCAAACCTAGTACATGTAAACAGACGACGGGGTAAACGTTTTTATCGTTGACGCAATCTGCTGTCACTAATATAAATATGAATGGAAGCAGAAGCATAGCCAGGACAACGAAGAAGCCAAAGCAACTGCAAATACTGGAAGATCTATGTAAATAACAATTTTTTTACTAATCATGTCCTTCACATATATAATAAGTAAGAAATTAAACAAAGCAAGTAAATTCCTCTTGCTGGGGAAACCTGACGGAAATCACTTTATTACACAAAAACTTTTTTTTTCTTTGCCAATCAATCCAGCAAACAACAAACGATACCAGGAATACTAATAAGCTGATGATAAGTATCAGAAGAAAAAAGAAACCCTTTCCAAAAGGAGAAAAGATACACCAGAGAGAAGAGGGGGAAAGAAAAAAAAATAAGGGGGGGAGTAGAAATTTCCTTACTTTTACCGCCCCCAAGAGCCTTGTGAACGGAGGTGTCCTCCCCGAGCAGCCTGAACCCCCGGCTCCTCACCGCCGGCGCCGGCTCCGGCGGTGGCGACGACACCTTCTCCGGCGAGGCGGCGGCAGCGGCTGTCTCGGCGGGCAGCTCGACCGGCTGCGGCGCAGTCCGAGGCACCCTCGGCGGGGTCGACCGCCGGGGTGGGCGGCGGCGCGGGGACGGTCTCCTCGGCGGCCGGATCGGCCATGGGCGGCAGGAAGCAAAAGCAGAAGCTGGAGAGCAAGGCGAAGCTACGAGAAAAAGGCGAGGGCTTTTCTGTGTGTGTGTGAGCTCGTAAGGCGCGCGCACTATGGGGTGTTGGTGTTGTGCGGGGATTGCGATTTTGACGCCTCGGTTTGTAGAAGATGTGGATGGAGATCTCTAGAATACGGCGCGAAAGCGACGGCCGTTAACGGCGCTCGTGGTGGAGTAGTTGCTACGTGCACCCCGAGCATAGTGCCAACGTGGGATTAATACATATGACATGGTTAGATTTTGAGCCCCGTGCTAGTACCTGTTTGAGACAGCTACACCTCTCCTGCGGGCTAGAGTCAGATGGAGCTGGGTTTAGACTGCTCCACAACTCCGCTCCACACTCAACTCCTAGAGCTAAATTTAGAATTTGGACTCTACTAATCAGTCCCTTAGTGCTGAAAAGAATAAGCTAAAGCCAAATTTGGATTTTAAAATTTAATTTTGAAGTTGAATTTAAAATACTTTGAACGTAGTTTTTTTAATATTGGTTTTTAAGTTGCTAAGAATACATAAATTACTTTCTTATCATTAATGAGCCGTTGTGGCTTATAATAAATCTTTTGCAACCGATGAAACCCCTATCTTCTTTTGCGGATTTTGGGATGCAGAAATACAGGTTTGGTTTCCTCAACCATATATTTGATGATGATGATTTGTCTCAAGAGTTTTAAGTAGGTTTTAATGGTATTTTTTTCTCTATGTTCTTGGACTATGATTTTTGAGTAAGCACCAACGAAAGATTCGTAATTGGAGGAAGACAACATATCAAAGACGATATACAAATGATAAATGATTATGGAGAATATGTTTCGGTCACAAACCTACTATAATATAATACTTATGTATCATATATTCCTATAGTCGAGCTAGATTTGTGATACTTATATTGTAACAACTAAATTCCATGCTCAGTTCCATACACCCCAAGATATCCAGCAGCAGGTTCATTTCTCTCCCTAGTCCCTCTAAGCTTGTTACAATTCATCTTAATTTGGTTACCCTTTCTACTTTTATTGGCTTTGGCAATTGATAAGCAATTAGTTGAGACCTAATTATCTTGGTATGTTCTATGTGTGCTGGCGCTAACTCTATATGGTTCGAAAAGGTGTGTGGTCTATCAGGCTCACAACATGGAAACAAGGCCGGTGGTAGGTCCCTTTTGCTCCTACTTGCAGGTTCCTGGTTCAAACCACATCAGGGAATCTCTCTTTTTCAGGTTTTTTCTTACTTATCCTTCTTGAATTTTGTTCTATTAATTTATTTTTCAAACAATCACATTTTGTTTGTAGATTTATTTATTTTGTTTTCGGGGGATAATTTTAAGTTCAATTTGGAACAAACAAATTTGAAACATCAATTAAAATGACATCAATTAAAATGTTTATATCAATAAAGCACTTAGCTCAATTATTACAATTTTGAATTTTTAAACTTGCATAGTATTATTTAGGTTCTTGGATTTGTTCCTACCAAGTTTGAAAATAAAAAAAAATAGTTTGAGAAAGCAAATGAGGAAGTTTAAAGACCGTGTGCCACGTCAGATCTGACCTCAGTGCCAATTAGATGTTTTAGCTCAGTGTTGTCGGTATTGACGCTAAGGTCATGATTTATTTTTGAAATTAGTTTTTTTTTTTTTGCATAGTTCATTCTTTGACATAAGTTTTATAAAAGGGTCAATTTATCAAAAAAAATAGTGAAAATTTTAGCATCAACCAAACATCTTAGGCATAAATTGAGTTCAAACCAAACAACCATTATATACCCTTTCTCTTAAGTCACCATCAACCTGTTCCCTTCGCTCACATTCCAGAACGCACACAGGCACACAGCGCACTATACTTATCGCGTGCGTACTCGTAGCTACTTCGTCCCCGTGAAGTATCAACCATCAAACGGAGGAAGGGAGAGAGGAATCCCGTCGGCAGACGGAGATGCGTCAGCTATCCTAGTGCTGTGGGCCTGGGCCCTTCGTAATCCCCGGGCCCCACCCACTGCCGACGTGGCGACCGGCGAGCCCAACACGCGGACCCCATGTTTCGCTGGAAAGCTCCAGGGGGACACGTGCCACTGCAGCGCGGGCCCCACATAGCCCCCACGACAATTCCAATTCCGACCCGTCCTTTCCGTCTCGCCCGCCGCCGCTGCTTCGGTGCGGAACCTACGTGTGGCCAGCTAAACCGACCGATAGACTAGACTAGAACTATACTCTCCCTGTCCGATTTTAAGTGCAATTATAACCATAAGTTTTCGAACTTTGATAGTCCGTTTTATTTAAATTTTTTTATAATTAGTATTTTTATTATCATGAGATGATAAAACATAAATAGTATTTTATACGTGGTTTATGTTTTTAATTTTTTTAAAAATAATTTTAAATAAGACGAACGATCAAAATTGAGTATAAAGAATCATAGCTACACTTAAAATAGGACGAATGGAGTACTGCACTAGTATAGTAGCAGGAGTAATTTGGGTTAATGAGATGGATAATTTTGTTATTGAAAACAAGCCTTAGGCTGTGTTTGATGCTGGGTGTTCCCAACCCCTCTCCCTCGTATTTCGCGCGCACATTTTTTAAACTGCTAAATAGTGTGTTTTTTTAAAAAAGTTTATATACGAAAGTTGCTTTAATAAAATCATATTGATCCTTTTTTTAAAAAAAATAGCAAATACTTAATTAATCATATGCTAATGGACCGTTCTGTTTTCCATTGAGCCAGCTATAGCGAACACACCCTAAGAGCAAGACTAATAATACAGCTGATCTGTTGGCTATAAGATTCTTTGTAGCCTTCTCTCAGCTTACCCATATAATAGTTAGCTATTTACAATTAATATATGGCCCACTTATCTCTCTCACAGAGTTTCTTGGTTCTTGTGTTCAAGCTGGCTGTAAGTTTAAAGCCCGCTTCTCCCTTCTCTCCTCTTTTCTCTCCTCCATCTCAGTATTTAGCCGGTTTATAGCTTACTATTATACTTGCTCTAAATTATGCTTTTGGTTAAGGTAATTAAATTAAATTAAACTGGTCTACCTGCTGGTTGGATAGGATATGCATCACAGTTGGGACCCACCAGAAGATTCATCGCAACCATGAGCCAATGCTTTTTGAGTAGTACTTTTACTTTTGGGCCTTTGCCTCCAAGAGCTTGATCAGCTGACAGTTTGACACAAGTGATCACCGTAGAGAAAGCGATCATCAAGACTCAAGAGATTGACATGGAACCGGGGTTACACTGATGTGCTACTGTACAGGGTTGAAAGTGACACACTGCCCACCACTTATTAGTAATATCTGGCCCATGACCAGCTCCAGCTCGAGTATCAATGCACACAGATCGCTTCATCAGTACTCCCTCCGTCAAAAAATAAAAAAAGGCAAACCCTAGTTTTGCGTGTCCAACTTTGACTGTCCGTTTTATATGAAATTTTTTTATAATTCGTATTTTTATTGTTGTTAGATGATAAAACATGATTAATACTTTGTGCGTGACTTGTCTTTTTAATTTTTTTCATAAATTTTTCAAATAAGACGGACGGTTAAACATTGGGCACGGAAAGCAGGGTTTGTTTTTTTTTTACGGAGGGAGTACTAGCATATATATGCACTTATGCAGTACTATCATGTTCTACATACAGGAAACAGATGTGGTCTTTGCTTGCTCCTTTCCTACTCATGATGATAGGAGTTGAAGTTCTTTTTTCCCTATCTGAAGTTATCATAGCAGAGGGCATATGTGTTTGTTGTTACGTTCTTGTACTACATGCGATGTGAATCATACCATGCAGTCTCTCTCACAACTAGTGCCCAATCGATCACAATATTTTGGAAATGTTTGGTATCGACCAAGCACAGCTGAAATATCGGATGCCAATTCACTTCATAATTAGTGTTAGCTCAATACATACATGTATGCACTTGCATGCAAAGATAAATGAGTGTGTAAAGATGTGATCTTTAAAATATTTTTCTTTTAAAACTATTTATCCAATTTAAGATCTAGTTATATCTTTATATCCGTTATGATTAAATCTTTACAACGAGATCTCACATGGTTATATTTTAAAGAAAGAAATATATATGTTTCAGTCTTTAAGATTCCATGTTTCACGAGTGAAAAGCAAATGTTTCAACTAATATTCGACTATGTTACACATACTAAGTTTTTTCAATGGATCCGTTATAATGTGGCGGTTGTGTAGTTTAGATGTTTAAATAAGTTTATCTGATGTTTTACAAGTTTATTTTCACATATTGCACACAATATTTTTCTTTTTATGTTTCAGTAGTTAATGACTTGATGTTTTATGTATAATAAATAAAATGTTTCACATGCAAGAAGCGAATGTTTCAATTGGAATTCTACTAACTATGTTGTACATTTTTAAGATTTTCTTATAATTGATTTTTTTAGTTGTACATGGTGTTTTACTAAATATTTTCTGATATCTCACTAATTGATTTATAGATGTTGGACAGTGTTCTACAATTTTTAGCAAGTATTTTATAATGTTTCAGTTGTTCCAACTTAATGTTTCATGCATGATAAAAAAATGTTTCACTTAGGAATGTAATTATTCTTTATCAAAATATAGTCATGTAAAATCTTGTTGTAGAGATTTAATTACAATGAATACAATGGTATGATTAGGTTGTAGATTGGACAAATAATTTAGGAGAAAAATGGTTTAAAGTTTTGCAAGAAGGTTGTTATATGCATGCATGAGAGAGAAAATACATAGTACTACTTTAGTCAACGGTGGATGTGCATGGTCAAAAAGAAGTGTCAAAGTACAATATGAGCAACATGCACCCCATTGTGAAGGGCGTCCGATTTTTTTGCCTTGCATCGGATGTCCGATACATAGCACTCAAGTATTCGCTATATCTTCTTTTTTTTTCGGAGAGAACTAGGGATCGGACGTCCGATGGATTACGAAAAATCGGACGCTACTTTGGGTTAGTGTGTGCTACTCACATGGCTTTGCTGCATGCATGTAGCTATGCACTGTTGCTTCCTTACATTATTATTTTTGTGCATGGTGACTTAACTACTCTCTCTCCCCCATCAAATGCTAGCATAAACCAACTTTGCTAGAAAACTTCAAATGATTTTTCTCTTCTCAATTAGTTATCTAATCTATAATTCGATTACACCGTTATATTCCTTGCAATTAAATATTTACAATAAGATCCAACATGATTATATTTTGATAAAAAAATAATTAAAAAAGGTGTTGTTTCATCGGTTATAAAAAAAATGTTTCAGCACTTGAGGTCAAATGTTTCAACTCACTTCTAATAATGTTTCAAAGAGATATAATATTTAATATCATTGAAACACTAATAATTACTACATGAAACATTGAATCTTAACAAATGAAACATAAAAGAAGATAGTATGGTAAATACTATATATTTACAAAGACTTAATTTTCTTGAAATATTTTTATAGCACATGTACATGAAACATCAAGTTGTAAGTATTGAAACATAAAGTAACACTTGCTGAAACATATACATAATATGACATGCAACATTTGCAAAATGAACTAAAGAAACATCGGAAAATATTTATTGGAGCATCCAAATAAATTAGTGTGCAACATTCGAAAAAAATCAACCGCAACACAAAAATAAGCTACAATTAAAATTTATCAAAATGCAATCCTGTGAGACCTTGTTATAAAGCTTTAATTACAGCAAATATGATACTATAATCCAATCGTATAATATTTGCAACATTTTTAGTATTTGCTGAAACATATGAATGATACTGTGTGAAACATTTTTAATTAACTAGTGAATACTTATTGAAACACTCAACCAACACATATGCAGCATTTACAAATAAACCAGTGAAACATAATAAACTACTTACTGAAATATACAAATAGCACCATGTGATACAATGAAGAAAGATATATACATTGCGACACTAATTAAATAGGGAAAATTGGAACCATGCCATTATAATTTTGCAAACTTTGAGATATGCCAACCTGACCCACATGTCATTGACTCATGTGGGTCCTACATGTCATTGAGATACCGATGGCATATCTCAAACTTTGCAAAATTACAATAGCATGGTTCCAATTTACCCAATTAAATATGTGCAACATAATAAAATGTCAGCTGAAACATCTTATTCTCACATCTGAAACATTAAATTTAATTGGTTGAAACATATGTGTGTTTTTTATTATAATATAGTCATGTGAGATCTTGTTGTAAAGATTTAATTGTAACGAATACCATGGTGTAATCGGATCATAAATTGGATAAGTAATCTAGAAGAAAAAACATATTCAAGTTTATTAAAAGGGTGTTATGTATATGCAAATACCTCGTGTCCTCTCTCCTTCATGTATGCTGCTCAGTAAGGAAGCATATGTAGGATCTGACAAAAAGGACGCATGCATCAAAGTCATAGCGAGAGGTCCGATTTTTTTCGAGATCGGACGACCGGATTGAAGCATTTTCCTTTTTTTTCTCGCAATAAGGATGGACAAAGTCCAGAAGTCCAAAGAGGAGGCCCAAATGACCAATCTCTAAGAAGGCCAACTACAGATAGCACGACTGGAAGATGGGCCTCTGTTTGGCCCAATGTTTGTAGGTATGAGCTGGGGGCCCAATAGCCTTCACAGTTCCGCATGTTATTGCTAAGGAATAAGTCCATTTGCCGTTCCTCATATTTACATCGAGTTTTATTGGCTTCCATAAATATTTATTCCTCATCTTACCAAAACTATTCAAGACACGTCCTCTACAACTGGTTTCGCTGACATGACATCCTAGTCAAAAAAACATGAAAATGCATACAGGCCCACATATAAGTAAGAAAAAAAGTGGAGCCCACATATCAGCGCCCACTTCTTTCACTTTTCTTTCTCCCCAACCACGCACGCGAGGTAGATGGAGGAGGTGGCTTGGGGGCACTGGGTGGAGTGGGTGCGATCCCGCTTTGGTGGAAGGCGGCACCACGGAGAGGTCGCCTAGCTCGACAATGAGGTGCTCGAAGGAGGGTACGACCACCTCATCCGTCGCCACGTACTGGTGAGCGGAGGTTGGCAACGCGAACGGGTTGAACGAGTTATCATTGACACGGTCGTCCTCTGGTTGGGGCTTTGTTGGCGCCGACATCGAAGCGGTGGCTGGGGCTGGGGGAGAAGACAAACCCGACGCAACGGTGCCGCTTGTGCTCGTCGTGTTCAGGGTGGTGTGCCGCTGAGGGTGGAGCTTCATCTGTGGCAAGCAAAGACAGGGCTTGGCCTTGGTGGAGCGGGTCTCAGAGTCGGAGAGGAAGTTGGTGACGGCGTAGGAACCCCTGATGTGGAGCGCAGAGTCGTCGTACACCAATACACGGCAACACCCTCGTCGGCGGTATCAAAGGTGATAAGACAACCTCTTCTAAAGGCTCGGGTTGCCGATCTCCATCGAGAACCTGCCTCACAACCGCCGTTGCACACTGCAGAACCGCTGGCTCACCGCTATATCCATGCCCGCCGCCACAACAGCGCTGTCATTGGAACCAGCTGCCTCGGGTTCTTCTGCACCTCTGACTGCACTTGCACCGGTGATGGCAAGGCGGCCCCAACGTCGATGTTGATGACCGGACAGTCCGTGTTCGTGGTGTCGGCGTCCACGAAGTAGACTGGGACATGCTTGGGCCAGGGCCACCGTTCTGAAGAGCCAAGGTCCGCTCTCACTCTATCCAACACTGGCGAACCGTCTACTCCGTTGACCTCGCGTGTGTTGTTAGGGAAAAAGAGATAAGAAAGAAGTGGGTGCTGACATGTGGGCCCCATATATTTCTTCTCACTTACATGTGGGGCCCACGTGTCTTTTATTTTCTTTTTCTGACTAGAATACCACATCAGCGAAACCAAATGTCAATACTGTATTGTGACTTGTCTTAAATGGTTTTGGTATAATGAGAGGGGGTGAAGATTTCTGGCATAGCAGTTTAGGATGTCAATTAATCTTGATGTAAAGATAGGGGATGGTCAGTGGACTTATTTCCTATGGCCAAAGTTAATTAGCCCATTTTGATGTCCGGTGGCCCAACATGAGTAAAATTGATTGTATGGCTTCTGCAATATGGTGATGGATTGGTGGAGGCCATAGACACTTCCTTATTTTGTTTTCGGCCGAACTAATATGTACTTGTACTGTTGCATTGATCCTCGATCCCCTAATTCCTCTGGGCTTCAGATTTTCCATTGCTTTTAAGTTTCAAGGCCAATAAGAAATTTGTAAACATTCACAAAAGAAATACATATTCTTGTATATCTTATTTGGCCAATTTGCATACTACTATTAAGGTACTATACAAACTTTTCAACATATTTTTCCCAGGCTTGATATTTTAGAATAATCTGCACATGACTTCAAACTTTAGGACTGTGAGCCATACCCAATGGCTTTATTTTTGTGACAACTAAAATGATCAATGGCCGGCCTCACGAGGCCACGAGTATGACAAGATTTGTCAAAAGCTTTAGTCAAATGCCAAGTTGCCCCAAAGTTTAAAACTAAATAGGCTCTTTCTTGTGACTAAAAAATGCTGCAGCAGGAGCAGTTAAGTAAGATGCATGGCACATCGATATCACAAGTACACACGGAGCGTACGACGCACACAGCACAGGCCAAATTCCGTAATCACGTGACGTACGTGGAATTCTAATTAAATTAGTTATCATGCACGGTGAGACTGATACGTTGATTATCTCATTAATTAAGCAGCCAATATTTGTAGAGGCATAATTAGTTTGTAGTTTAATTTATATGGCAATCGGGGATTAACATAGCATTCTAGCTTAGCTACTATGGTGGCTCCTCCTAGCTAAATTCTCCAGTGTCCTGTGGTGAGACGATATATATTCAATCGATCACTCGCCAAGACGCCAAATCTGAAGTATGTTCATTATTAAACCAACATACTGTAACAAGCATATTTCAGCAACGATTAGCTATATATACTCCAGTAATTAAGCCTTTGTAGATATTTTCCTAATACTGCATAGACATTTTGAAGAGTGTCTCATAAGTGCCTTTTGGTGAATTGTCTCATAAGAGGCATTTTATAAGATGTCTCTATGCAAATAGAGGCACTTTGTAGAGGCATTAATATGTTGCAGCAACTATAGCAAATCAATATGAAGAAAAAAGAAAAATATTATCCCTTACCAATCCTTGAACTCATGACCTCTTGAGTTGACAATTTTTTATCTTCAATGCACTAACCATCTCAACCTCATATAATTACATGTAAATATATGATTAGTTACTTGATATATATTAATATTTGGAAAAATGCCTTTACATCATTTTAAATGCCTTAAGAAAATGCCTTTACAAATGAGACAAAATTTAAAGTGCCGAAAAGATGTCCCTACAAGATAAATTTAACAAATTATGCTAAAAATGTCTCTAGAGTAAAAATATTTTAGGCGATTTTGAAAGTGCCTCTAAAAAATGTCTCTAGACTATAGAGCTTCAAAACTTAGAGGCATTTTGAAAATTGTCATTACTTGTTCTCTTCTACTTCTTTATCTCCATCGAGAAGACTAGCAGCCAGTGACCAGCACGCATGCACTGATGCTGGCATCAGGGGCACCTACGACCAGCCTCGCAAGCGCCGGTTGGAGCAACCGGTCTCGCGGGCACTGGCAACTAGGCTAGCACATGCCGATAGTAGTGGCCATCGTCGCGAGCACCCCCGGCCAGGCTCGCGGGCACTGGTAGCAATGGCTGTCCTTGTCAGCATCGGCGGTAGTAGCCTCACCCTCAGTGGTGAGGCCCGTGAGCCCATTGGCAGTTGCCTCGTCCTTCCCCTCTTCTTCACCATGGGTCACTGGATCTGACTGGCTAGAGGATGGGGGCCACCAGATCAGGCCGCCTAGAGGACTTGGGCCTCTGACCTCACCGCCCTACATCCCTCCACCGTTGACTATCTCTTTGATGTCCGCCCTCCTCCTTGCGGCTCGGCATGCACCGGTGATAGAGGCGGCCCCTAGCCCTGAGGACTACCGCACCAACGGTGCCTTCTCTGAGGATCGATGATCCCCGCAACGACCTGTACTTTTGCTTGGAATAGTTAGTAGATTCTTGATTTTTTTATATATGTAGGATGATTTTGCATGTGATATGTCGATATTTGTTACGCATCATGTTGGACTTGATGATTTCCAATGAACATGTTGATGATCTGTTGGTGATGTGAGATATACTGGTGATGTTGACCTTGATCTAGATATGCCCGTTTTTTCTATTTGTTTGTGTTGACTAGGGTATCTCAGGGGATATGAGGGTCTGGGTGGCTGTTTGAAGAATCGGCTCGATGAATTGACTGATTCATCAAACCGGCTATTCTTTTGGGTTGTGGCAACAATCAATGCCAGTTCTCAACCCGGCAATAATGGCATCCCCTCATTAGTGCCGAAAGTTGAGTTCTGTTTCCATTTCCAGCACTGATGAGAGGTTACGAGTCGAGACTAAAGTCATTTTCTGTAGTAGTGTTATAGATAGAGCATTATATTAGAGCCACAATACATAATAAGGGTGTATGTTCGATAGTTGGGTCTACCTTCTAGATTACCTATGCCATCAAATTAAAGACTATTTCCATACAACTGTTGACTTAGAAATTAAATTTGTTCACACTACAATATTTTTACTTAGGGGGTCCTATACATGGAAAGTCTCATTTAAGGTCTTCTTACATGCGTGCGTATTGCAGGTACGGCATTCACAATAGGGAGTGTCCTTATGGTGTGGTCTCATGAGAAAAAGTATACTTATATCACACACACAAAAAAAAATCAAGCCACACAATGAGAAGTAGCTTTTACAGGTACCTTCAAGTTTATAGATTAGCCATATATACATCCTATACTTTTATTTTAACACCAACCATTTTTATATATAACACTGGTTGTCATAAGCACTATCCTCCTTTTGACTTTAATCGACACTTCTCTTTTTCATCGCTACTGCTCCATGTTAACGTTTCTCCTTTTCACCCTGCGCCACAATTTCTCCTCATTGCCATGACACCATATGCTGCTGCCATTCGGCTGCCATGGCGACACCATCGTTCTGCTTTGGCTATTGGCCAAGATCACAAGATCTTGTTAGCAGTATCCAAGGTCACCTGGTTGAGCATAGAATTTCCCATCTTTAGTGTCTCAGATCAATTAGGTCAGGCCAATCTCCATCATTGATCGCTCTCTTCCGTTGCCATGCTCCACGTACGCTTTCTCCTATTCGCCCTCGCTCCACGATTCCTCCTCATCGCCACGACACCCCATGATGCCACCATATGGCAGCCATGGCAACACCGTCGTTCCACTTAGGCTGTCGACGACATTCAAGATCACTAGATCAAGCATCGACAACATCCAATGTACGTCATCGGGTCTAAGCTCGACGGCCATGGCAATGGTTGACTTCAGCTGGGCACATGAGGCTTCTCCATGGTACCCTACGTGATCATCCTTCCCTTTTCCCTTCCTCTCTCAATTGATAATTCTCTCCCCCAAGTGACATGTGTTCTCTACATGTCACGCCGACACATGCGAAATCATACTCATTCTCTTTCCTCTCTCCTCCACCCTACATGTTTGAATGCGACGTGCGTGGATCCTTCACTACTACAAAAATGATTTTTCTATACGAGGCTCCATCATTTTTCCATGCGGACCATAACTAGTTGCGTCTGCAAAAATCGAGGG
Source organism: Oryza longistaminata (assembly GCA_009805545.1). Classification (NCBI taxonomy): domain Eukaryota; kingdom Viridiplantae; phylum Streptophyta; class Magnoliopsida; order Poales; family Poaceae; genus Oryza; species Oryza longistaminata. The sequence goes on along the minus strand of CM020186.1, from coordinate 15,996,329 downwards.
TTATTTTCCCATACGGCTGCTTAAGTGGCCGTATGGAAAAATCATCGTGATCTTTACAGACGATTTCGCGCATGCGGTCGGGCCAACCGCATGCGAAAATCTTTTTGGCCCGCATGGTAAGACCTGTTCTATAGTAGTGCTTGATGCCACTCAACCCGGTGGAGCATTGTAAATGTCCTTACTTAGAGCTGCATGTGCCTTATTGATAAATTAGTTAAGAGAATCAAAATAAGACCCATTTTGCCAATCAGCATATAGAGAGATGTACAGGACCGGCGTACGACGCTCATCATAAAATAGCATCAATATATTTATATGGTTGACCTGGCATATCGTGCGATTCTATTGGTATATGCATGGGATCTTATGTTTGATGAACTGTATAATGAAGCTAATTAATTAGCTAGCACCCGTAACTCTGTAAGGGATAATATGGATGCTTGGACGGATGCATGGGCATATGGATCAAGCGGTGTACTACGCAGAATCACAATGATCACTTTATGCATGGCACATGTATGCTATTTTCCCAGCTTTTTAAAACTGTTGATACACATATACATGTAGCTAGCTAGCTAGCTAGAAAGTAGAAACCCCAACTCATCAAAATTGGATCGATCAATGCTTACACGAGGCTTAATTTAATTTGGCACCGTGCTCGAGAGCCAGGTCGGCTATATATATGTACAAGTCACAAAAAAAGAACACGAAGTTAGAATAAGGAAATATGTACATACTACCTGATCACGATCCCGTTTCTGCATGTGCCCACGGACGCATATGCATTATCTGCACCTTGCATGATTGTGTATATATCATCATATACACACACATGTACGTGTGTACACATCATACTCATCAATCATACTATATATATACACGTATATGCTGTATATACTCACATTGTTATTGCGCATTTCCAGGAGGAAACAAATTAATAATCAAACGTACGTTATAAGTTACTCCAGCTAGCTAAAACCAGTAGGCACACCTATATTTATATATACTCCCTCATTCCCTAAATGTTTGACATCGTTGACTTTTTTAGACATATTTGACCGTTCGTTTTATTCAAAAACTTCTGTGATATGTGTAAAACTATATGTATACATAAAAGTATATATTTAACAATAAATAAAATGATAGAAAAATAATTAACAATTATTTAAATTTTTTGATTAAGACGAACGGTCAAACATTTTAAAAAAAATCAACGGCGTCAAACATTTTGGAACGGAGGTAGTACATGAAAGAAAATGGAAAAACACCAAAGCATACGACATGGGTGTGGCATATACATGCGTCGATCCTGCTGGCTGCAAACGTTTGCAAAACCGATCGATGGATCGATCGATCCAGCGAGAAAATTAAGAAGAAATATCTCCTCGATCATCTTGCTGGTCGGCAGCATTGGGCAAGAGGGACAGTCAGTGAGTGTACCACTGAGAGTATACTAGCTGCCACAGCGCACACAGTACGCCCGTGACACTACGCTCCGTACCACTGGCACCAGCAACAAGCAAGGGCAAAGCTAGGGACCAAAAGTTTTTTTCTTTCTTTCTTTTCTTTTAATTTAAAGATCAGGCTAGCAAGGGACCAAAGTACAGAGTGGTCGCTAGGGGCCCTGAACTGCAGCAGAGTTAAACAAAAAGTGAGTGGGGATTTTTATCATCATCGCGGCACTTCAAGCAAGCAGCTGCTTGCTTTTGATCTGCCATTCCTTACCATGTCCCGTGACGACGCATGCTTGGAGATTTTTTTGGTTACGCAACACACGCTATGCGGTCACAGACACTGCGTGCTAGTCACCCATGGATCTCTCTCTCTCTCTATATATTCATTTGATATTGGTGACAACTCTGATGGATGATTATTCTATATATTTCTTTCATTCCTAAAATAAATGTAATATAAGTACATATATATATTCTAATACTACGATTGCATCATGTATGTATATAGTGTTCAGATTCATAGTTTTAAAATATATTATATGTGTATTAGGTTACACTTATATCAAATGCTGTGAGTTGCTGACCATGCTGTGAAAAGGAACAAGAGTGACCGAGCAGAGCTAGCTCGGTGGGTGGTTGTCGATGTGTGTGCATGCATATGTATATTTGGACAGATGGATAGATGGGTCAATGGAGGGGGGCCCCTGGCTGGATCTCATCCAGGATTTGTGGCCTGGAGATGCCCTCCCTCTATTTCTGATGGGGATGCCTCCGCCACACATGATTATCATATTCTCCTACTATGTGCTAATCATCCCTACGGCTAGATTCATGAATAACTTTTGGACTCCTATTTGATTAAGGGCATCTTTCAAAATCATAAGGATTTAATAGGAACGGAACTGCAAAATTGATGATTACAAACAAATAAAAAAAGGTTGTTTGAATAGACCATAGAAAAAACACATGAATTGTCTTAGGAATTGAATGAGACAGATAAACTCGAAGAAAAATTTTCAAAACGTTAAAGCTTTTATTAACTTTCCTCCGAAAACTCTATAGTGTTGTTCATTCATAGGAATTTTAAAGAAAAAAAGGTTGAATTCAATCCTTTGAAACAATGGTACTCCTAGAAATTTTTCCTAGGCTTAAAATCCTCTAAGTTCCTATGTTTCTCCTACAAATTAAATTAAACTAAATTGTGCTCCAAAATCCGTGGATACAGCTGATTTACCATCTTGGTATCCCTTGGAGTTCACTATTACGCCATAAACAATCCCTGGTACACTACTAGAGTGATGGTGGTGATGATAATGAAGGCATGATAACATAGGGAGTAAGCTTAAAATGAAGGAGCTTTGGAAGAATACATACATCTAGGTGCTTTTGTTTGCTTGATTTAACCAGACTAATAGTGTCATTGTTTCGCCTACATCTAATTGTAAGTCGTAACACATAGAAAAAATAATTTGTAGGTAAAATTTTTATATATGTGTTCTAATGACTTAAAAGTCAATCCTAGAAAATAAACTTTGATAAAAAAAACAAAATTAACTCTAACATTAAGTTTGGAATACTGAATAGCAAACGATGGAACCAGTCTGTTTGTTTAATTGGTTGACTGATCGTGGTCAATTTGCATTATGAATGATGCAAATGCTGCTTTTGGTGGGGCTGCATTATCAATTATATTAGAGACTCACTTATTGTATTTTACCATATGCATCTTGCTTAAGTGACGCAAAAATATATATGTGGTGGTCCAATAGACCTAAAAATGGATAAAAGAAAAATGTACCCTGCCCTGACACGAGTAGATCAGAAAAGGCCGTTTTTCCTTCTAGAAAGTGAGATATATGTACGCACATATTCATATATGCATATATTTCTTTTTGTTTGTGTTTCTGAATGGCCTACATATGATGATGACTTCATGTGGCTGTTATATTCTAGTTCAACATATACATCACATGCCTGGTGTGCAGTTCCAAATGTATTCTGGCTGAGGTTTACGTCTATACATCTAGTATATGTATGTCACTGAAAGGTACACCGTATCACAATTATGGCTTTAGTGCAAGATTCTAATTGTGAAGTTTGATGCAAATAATTAGTACATAGAAACATACTTACTGTGTAATACATAGAGAGACAGAGAAGGGATCAAAGCATTATTCCTCCTGTTTGATCAATAGTTCATACCCCACTGCATCTTCATATTATTGCAGTGGGACTATGGGAGAAGGAATGAAACCAACCAGATCGCGAAGACAAATAACTTAGGGAGTTTCATTTCATATGGAGGCCGGAAAATAAACAGAAATAAAGCACTTAACTACATATTAAAAATAAGTTTCATATCTAAATGAACATATATAAATCAATATTGACCATAGGTTTGTGCTCATAGATTTTTAGGATAATATATTTATACCTCTATTATCTATTATAAACTATTTAGAGAAAATTCTAAACTAATATCATGTGTATACATTGATCTTACCCTATTCTCTCCATCCTAAAATAAACCAACCTCAACCTCATATTGGATGTGACACACATCCTAGCACGATAAATATAGACACGAGGTTGATTTAATTAGGGACAGAGGAAGTATGTCTCTATATTCGATCCACATGCAAGGATTGATGACACTACGTTACAATTAAGATATGGTATAGCATATATGTTTGCAAAGTAACTATACGAAAAGTTTACAATTAAGGAAGTCATAATAAGCACAATACAACCCAAAAGTCGCAAAGTGAGCTGTAATGAGAAAGTGCGTGTCAATCTCCCCTCCTTCCATATATACCCTTATATTCGATTATCCTTCCATTTCATCTGATTAATTTTGTCTCACTCCACCCTCCTCACTATACCCTATCCATACTGCCATTGAGCAGTAGTAGCACACACTCTCCTCCAAAAGACCAACCAAACCCTAAATTATCAAATGCCTAGCTAATAATCCACACCAACTTGTGGCCTTTGAGTTTGTGCCCTAGCCGATCACAATTCACAACCACAAGCTACACTACAATTACCTTCAACGTCCTCTCACATCTCTCCCTCCCTCCCTCGCCGCCTCCGTCCACGCCACAATGTCCACCACCACCACCACCACCGTCACAGAACCCGACAATGCCGACGCCTCGCCATCGCCGTCGCCGTCGCCGTCGACGCCGCCCAAGAAGGCGATCATGTACGAGCTCGCCGCGCGGAACATCTACTACGCCAAGCCGGCCGCCGCCGCGGTGGCCACGACGACGGTGGCGTCGCTGGCGCGGCTCCTGAGGCCCTGCGGCGCGGCAGCGCCGTCGCCGGAGTACATCCTCCGGGACGTGTCGCTGACGGCGCGGCCCGGGGAGATCCTCGCCGTCGTCGGCCCCAGCGGCGCCGGCAAGTCCACCCTGCTCGACATCCTCGCCGCGCGGACGGCGCCGACGCACGGGAGGCTGCTCCTCAACGCGGCGCCGCTCCGGCCGTCCTCGTTCCGGCGGCTGTCCGCCCACGTGCCGCAGATGGACGTCGCGCTGCCGCTGCTCACCGTCGCAGAGACGTTCGCCTTCGCGGCGTCGCTGCTGTACCCGCGGCGGCGGAGGCGTCGGCCGCGGTCGCCGCCCTCCTCGCGGACCTCCGGCTGGGCCACGCGCGCACACCCGGGTCTCCCCACGCGGCTGTCCGGCGGCGAGCGGCGGCGCGTGTCCATCGGGCTCGCCCTCCTCCGGGACCCCGGGGTCTCCTCCTCGACGAGCCCACCTCCGGCCTCGACTCCCCTCCTCCGCGCACGGTCGTCGTCGGCTGCCTGCGCGCCGTCGCGGCCGCGCGCGGCACGACGGTGGTGCTCTCCATCCACCAGCCGAGCTCGCGCCTCCTCTCCGCCGTGGACTCCCTCCTCCTCCTCTCCCGCGGCGCCGTCGTGCACCACGGCTCCGTCGACTCCCTCGACGCCGCGCTCCTCTCCCACGGCCTCGCCGTGCCGGCGCAGCTCAACCCGCTGGAGTTCGCCCTCGAGGTGCTCGACCAGATGCCCCACCCGTCGGCCTCCTCCCCGGAGCCCAAGACGACGGAGGAGCTCGCCGCCGTGACGTCCTCCAAGTCCTCGTCGTTGTCGACCTCGCCGAGCTCGAGGATACACGAGGTGGTGGTCCTGTACAAGCGGGCGTGGAAGGTGGTGTACCGGAGCAAGCAGCTGCTGCTGACCAACTTCCTGGAGTCGGTGGTGGTGGGGACGCTGCTGGGGAGCATCTACATCAACGCCGGCGACGGCGAGGGCGGCGCGCACAAGCGGCTGGGGCTGTTCGCCTTCACGCTGACGTTCCTCCTGACGTCCACGACGGAGACGCTGCCGACGTTCGTGTCGGAGCGGCCGATCGTGCTGGCGGAGACGGCGTCGGGGCTGTACAGGCTGTCGTCGCACGCGGCGGCGGCGACGCTGGTGTTCCTCCCGTACCTCCTGGCGGTGGCGCTCCTCTACTCCGCCTGCGTCTACTTCCTCGTCGGCCTCTGCGCGTCGCCGGCGGCGTTCGCGGCGTTCGTGATGGTGGTGTGGGCGGTGGTGCTGACGGCGAACTCCTTCGTGCTGTTCGTGAGCTCCTTCGCGCCGGACTACATCGCCGGGATGTCGCTGGTGTCGGTGTCCCTCGCCGGCTTCTTCCTCTTCTCCGGCTACTTCCTGTCCAGGGGGAGCATGCCGCCGTACTGGGTGTTCATGCACTACGTCTCCCCGTACAAGTACGCCCTCGACGCCCTCCTCGCCAACGAGTACACCTGCGCCGCCACCCGCTGCTTCGGCGTCGCCGGCCCCGCCGACGGCGACTGCTCGGAGACCGGCGCCGACGTGCTGGCGGAGAAGGGGCTCACGGCCAAGGAGCGCTGGACCGGGGTGCAGGTGCTCTTCGGCTTCTTCCTCCTCTACAGAGTCCTCTACTGGGTGGTGCTCAGCCGCCGAGCCGCCAGGGCCAAGAGGTGACCCATCCATCGTCACCTCCAGCTCCGGCGACGGCGACGGCGAGCGGCCGCGCCGTACGTACGTACGTGTGAACGCGTGCATGGAGACGAAGTGGGGCCCCATGCATGCGCATGCAAGTCAAGGTATGACGTCAACAATGGCGTAGACAAGGTGGTGATCGAGTTAATTAACTGGTAATTAAGCTGCTGCTGCTGCTATACTGATAAGTGATGATGTGTATATTTTATGAACATAAAAAAACGAGCCTTTTATATGTGTAATGATGAGTGGTTGATAGTGCGATCTTGACTTGAAAATCACGATCGAATTACTTCTAGATGGGTTTTTGGCCGTCGATCTCGTTCATTGATTGATTTGATCGGTCAGGATATAGAAACAAGTACGTATTGAATATATCACTGGAAATAGTGTTGTTTGATTTTTGCCCATGCAATGAGTTTGTTGCTAATTCTTTGGTTTTGTTTACCTATATTTCGCTGGTTCGATCAACATGAACAAGTTAGTTTGGAAATTATATCTCCATGTTAGTTTTGATCACTTAAAAATATGGTCTCCCCTTGTAGTTTGGAAATTTGTTTTGATGTTGATCCTATCATATTCTTCTGTCGCATCAACAGTGGCAAAAAAATATATCATGTTTCTGGTGGAAAATAAAATAAATTATAGGCTTATAGCGTTGATTGCGAATTATTACAATATGTGGATTGATCAGATCATACCAGAGCCTTTATATTTGTAAAAGAAATACTGTAGTGTTTTTTTTTTATCGATTAGCATATATCAGTTCTTTCGTACAGTCCTTGTCCTTTTTAGTTGACTTTTCCGGACCTTCTTGTCCTTCGGTGTACTTGAAGCCTCTCTAAACCTTTTGTTCTCTCATTTTACCCCTTGAACCAGTGTAAAATGATCCATTTTATTCCCTAATGATAGTGTTTGATTTTTCAGTTCTGTTTCTGAAACAGAACGCACAATGATAGGGTTAAAATTTGTAGAGCCATATGTGACGAGATAACGTACAATGTTATAAAATTCTTAAAATTAATTTGCACTACAATTAATTTGCACGGAGTTTAAAAGTTTGATGTTATTTGTTATAGCAGCCATCGGTGCTAATTTGAACTTATATGTAACTAATGATTAAAAGAAGGTTGAGAGATATAGGGTGAAATACATCTACAATTTGTCCATATATGCCAATATATATAGTGCGTACATACAGTATTAATTAGCAGCTAGCTTAACAAAGACAACTAATGCAGGTGGGAGAGGAGGTTGAAGCATACTAATCATGCTAGCATATAATTTGATAGTCATGTGAATGAGAGATCGTGTATGTATAGTTTCGTCGTGGGTTATATGATGAAACATACGGCCCTCACGTCGTCACGGGTCGCCTGCGCTCTTGTCTCTTCTCGTCTGTCTCGTGGTGTCGTTTCTCTCCCCTCGTGAACTCGTCTTGTCCTGTGACAGTTAAATGTTCCAATGCATGCATGTGGCCACGTATGCTCGCCTGCACTTGTATATAGTTGTATATGTATATATCATGCACACACAACTGCATGCATAAGTGTATAGCCATACACTCATAAATATTCATCAAATGTCTATGCACGCCAAACCAAACCAAGTACATCCCATGAAGTATAACTGCTAAAAACACATTTTTCCATACGGCCAAATCCTATTTTTTTATACGGTTGGGACAACCATTTACCTGGAAAGGTCTACGAGAATAGCGATTTTTCCATACGGCTAGCGTAGCGCATGCTAATATCAAATTTTTTATACTGGTGCTTATGTGAGCTGCATGTAAAATAAAATTCTGAAAAGAAATAAAATTGTCAAAATTGAAAAACCGAAACTCTAGCTAGCCCGGTGCCGGCCGCCGTCGCCCACCATCACCGGCTCCGAGGTCGGGGGTGCTGGATCCGCCCTCCCCCGCCGCCACTCCTAAAGTCGGGGGGTAGCAGATCCGCCTGCCCCTGCCACCGTTGCCCACCACCACCGCTCCCATGGTCAGGTGGCGGCGGATCCACCCTCCCCTGCTGCAGCCACCGCTCTTGACATCGGGGGGCGCCGGATGCGCTAGCTGCCATCCCAAGGTCGTCCGCTGCCCACCGCCACCACTCCCGCTGGCCCAAGATGGCCCATTGCCCGCCACCGAGCGCCGAGGTAGCCACCGTTGCCGCTGCCTCCTGACGGTTGCTGAGAGAGAGAAGAGGAGGACTGAGAAGATAAGATTGGACTTTGAAAATTTTGGAATTGTTGAGAGGGAAAAAAGAGGTCCGCCTGTGAAAATATATTTTTGCATATAGCCCCTTAACAGGTCCACATGTAAAAATATGCTCATTTTCACATGTGGCTACTTTAAGAGATCTGCAAAAATCGATTTTAAGGGACCGTACGCGAAAATAAAGGTTGATTTTTGCATACCAGGCTACTTACGATCCGTCTGCGACCAAACGGGATCTCATCTAGAAAAATCGATTCTTAACTAGTGTATATGCATGTACAGGTATAAAAGATAAAATCATGCATATGGTTCGATCGATCGAGTAGGTATGTAGCTGTGATGTGATGTAGTATGTGATTTATGTAGCGAAATCAAGAAATATCTTATCATCTCGATCGCTCAGGTCGGCGTTCGATCGGCAAGAGGCATAAGATTACTAGTGCCAGAACAGTGCGTACGCCCGTGACACGCACAGGAGATCGCTGGCAGCAAGAAATAGCAAGAGACCAAAGTAAATTAAGAGCTAGCTAGCTAGCTAGCCCCAGCTTTTGATACGCATATATACATATGCATTGCGCCCAGCCTCTTCCCGGCCGGGCTGCAGCTACCAGTGTCCCGTGACGATCGGCGCGCGGGATTTTTATTAGTGCTCCGCCAACACCGCATTGCAGTAGTCGCGCCAGTCGATCACACACACTGCAAATGCTACCTGCCAATCGATCTAATTGAGAGAGTACTACGGAAACGAGAGTTCTTTTCTCCAACAAGAGTTGGATAAAGATTAAGATTTTTAGCAGCTTTTCAAACTGCTAAACGGTGTGTTTCGTACGAAAAGCCGAAAACTTTCTATAGGAAAATTGCTCTAAAATATCATATTAATAATATCATATTAATCTATTTTTTAAGTTTATAATAATTAAAACTCAATCGTACGTACGTTAATACCACCTCGTTTTGCGTAAAAAACTTAATCTTCATCTTGATAGGAAAAGAACACCACTATATAACTCTGCATCCTCTCCACACTATACATACCGATCCAGGCCTAGTTGCAGGGTATTGTCAAGTACTATCCAATGCAATGCCGTGAAATCTCTGAAAATGAAGAGAGTGACCGATTTCGAGCCAGTGTCTAGCACAAGCTAGCAGCTAGGAGTAGAAGCTACTCAGCTCGGTGCATGCAGTGGGTGCTTTATTTGACAATTTCAATAGAGCTTGCATTGCATAGATATATGGTCTCGTGGATGGATCATGGATTAGATGCATACATGGGGGTCAACAACCATTACATGGCGGCGCCCCTGGCTGGATCTCTTCCAAGATTTATGGCCTGGAGATGCCATCCACCACATGTTTGGATGGTTCAATATTCATGCTCGGTGCATGCAAAGTTTAGTGTTTGGATCCTTGCATCGTATAGGTATAGCGTTGGCTGATTAGCAAATCTTAGATGGTGTTTGCTTTGTTTACAAGCCATGCTACTCGTCTAGAAAAGCATCAACGGTTGGTGAAGAATCAATAGGTATATATCTACATGACACAATTCATACGTCAAGATCGATCAAATTCTAATCATTATGATACTTTCTTTTTTTTTAATATATGACACCGTTGATTTTTAACATGTTGTTTGATTGTTAATCTTATTTTAAAAAATAAATATTATTTATTTTCTCGTGACTAGCTTGTTTTATCAACAAAGAAATCATAATCTAAACTTATACTTTTACATATTTATACTAACTTTTTACAATAAAATGAATGATTAAACGTTATACAAAAGGTTAACAGCATCATACATTAAAGAAACAAGGCGGTATTATACACATAGGTACCCGTTGCAACAGAAATTTACCGAGGCCAAAGCTATTACTGAGTAGGGTGGGTATTTGGTTTGTTCAGTTTTGGATTATTATTTTTCTAGAAAAACAAATTGATTCCTAGCAAACTACAACTATATCAAATATAATTTGGTTTCGTTACCCATTAATATCTCAACAACACAGACTCCGGAACTAGGGATAAGTCCACTTTAACCCCTCAAATATACGTACAATCTAATTCGTATCCCTCAATAGCAATACAAATTATTTTTGATCCCCTCCACTATTAAAACCGGTGCAAAATGACTCTCGCCATAATTTTGAGGGTGGATTTCGCTGAGGCTCATTGATTTATTCCAACCGACTACAGTATGTAGGGCCCGCATATCATCCCCCCTCTCTCCCTCATCCCATATCTTCTGGCTTTGGCAGCACCAGTAGTGGGCAACGCGGTGCCCAGGCAGTGGTAGTAGGTTGAGGAGGAGAAGGCAGCGGTAAGCGGCAGTGCGACAGTGGTGGAGGAGCTCAAGGGAGTTGTATGGCCCCCATTTCTCTTGGCGGCAGCAGGGAGACGGGAGGTTGAGGATAAAGTAGAGGTGGGCAGCAGGAAGACAACAATGACAGAGATGCTTGAGGGGGCTTGTAGGAAGCAACCCCCACCGACGTCCTCGTGTACTAGAGTGGAGAGCGTCATTGCGAAGGCGGGCATGATCTCCGTTGTGCGGTGCCGCCTGCACGTCGAGATGAACATCGTTCCATGGGGAGATGCTGGGGAGAGAGAGGAGGAGGGAGGGAGCAAAGAGGGCAGGAGAAAGAGATGGGTTGTGGCGTCCGGCAGGAAGGAGGATGGAGAAGCATGCGATGCGGAGCCCATTGCCATGAGCTTCCGTGATGAGACCGAGGTCACATCCGCCTCTCCTGGTGGGAAGGCCAACATCGTCCTCCGCGAGGCTATCGATGGCGCGGTCTCCTCCTCCTCCTCCTTGGCCGCTCCACCTCAAGTCCGTGCCATCGGCATCCTCCTTGGCTTTGCTGTCCAAGCCATCGATCATCGATCGTCATTCGTGATTCCGTTGCGCCCCGGGGGTGGGAGAGGGAGGTGAAGAGTGCTCACTGCCAACCATTCCCCCTTGGCATCTCGTCATGCTACTGGTGTGGAGAAGAGGAATGAGAGAAGCTGACTAGGGAAGGAAGGGCTGAAAGGGGGAAGAGGAAGGGGGAGAGAGAGAAAGAGAGGAGGAAGAAGGGAAGTATAGAGGATGATATGTGGGCTCCATATGTTGACTCAGCTGCTTAGATTAGGTCAACAAGCCATGTAAGCAAAAACCACCCTCAAAACTACTAGGCTGTGTTCTAAGGTGAGGGTTGGGAATCCTCACCTTTGACACGGAAACCAGAGCAATGGATTAATACGTGATTAATTAATTATTAGCTTAAAAAACTTTAAAAATGGATTAATATAATTTTTTAAATAACTTTTATATAGAAATTTTTTGCAAAACACGCACCGTTTAGCAGTTTGAAAAGCGTGCGCGCAGTAAACGAAAGAGTGAGGTTGAAAACTTGAACTTAAGAACACATCCTAAGAACGTCATTTTACAAATTTATAGGGGAGCTATAAGGGAGTCAATATGGACTAATTCCCCAGAACAACGCTTGCGTTGGCTGGAACTCGCACGAGGTTACGACCCAGTCCAAGGTTACGCTCGAGGTAGCTGGGCCGCGCCTTCAGCCCGCCCATCTCGTGCGTAAACTTGAGGTGCGCCATCTAGGGACCTCGATTTTCAGTTTCAGACAACTACTAGAAATAAGAATATCATCAGGCGGAAACACAATATCAGCACAGTAAAATCGTACTCCACAACCATGTAGAATTTCAGAGAGAAAAAAGATCTAAAATATTATCATCTGAAGGGAAGGTGCTATTATACCAAGGCTGTGTTTAGTTCCACGCCAAAATTTGAAGTTTGAAGAAATTGGAACGATATGATAGAAAAGTTGGAAGTTTGTATGGGTAGGAAAATTCGATGTATCGGAAAAGTTGAAAATTTGAAGAAAAAAGTTGGAATCTAAACAGGAACCAAACATTGTGAAATTTCAATGTCGATGGTGAACTCACAAAAAATGAAAATGTACAGTGCTTGCACAACACGAATAGGCGTATGCTCTGACAGCGGACTGGTATATTCCAGCTCAGCTCAACATTAACATAAAATATATCCAGCTAAAGCCCGAGTAGTTCATTGACTAGTTGCCACCTTGTGATCTGGTATACCAGAAGCTAGTTTCGTGAATTATCAAATCTTCTAGCAGGAACTCGATTTTGTCACCATCAGACATCTAGACAGTGCTTTCTTGAGGCTGTGTTTAGTTCCTTCCAAAGTTGGAAGTTTTGGTTGAAATTGGTACGATGTGACTGAAAAGTTGTGTGTGCATGACAGGTTGATGTGATGGAAAAAGTTGAAAGTTTGAATCTAAACACAGCCTAAATCCATGGGGATGCTTCAGGTGGTCAGGTCCTCAAGAACTCCAAACCCGAGCAACCTCTAAAGTTCAGAACTTCAGATAAGAAATGCCAAACCAAATGGGTAGGATTTTTTATATTCATGCATACAAACTTATCCTCATCTGAGGAAGTCTACATACAAACGGAGCACCAATATGAAGTGGTACATTTACAATTTTTGTAAGACTTAATTATCTTTTTTATCAATAATGAAATTGAAATCCTCTCAGAAAGAATTCTACAAATGCGAATGTTCAATTAGCATTTTTATTATTAGGCAATTGTGTACCAGTGTGTACCACATGCCCTAGCCTATTCGCTGTGCTGATCATGCATACATTGGTCTCAGGTTCTGTCGGTTATCTCCAACAGTTCAGATACTAACTGAAATAACCGCATATTGATTTTAAAGTTTTCAATATATATCATAGGCAAGATCCCTCTCGAGCCAATCAGTTCCTCTCAAGCCTATCAGTTGCTCAGTTAACCATCCCTCAAATCCTTACATGTTTGCCTCACCAAGCAATTTTAGATGAAACTGAATTCCTCTCAAAAAACATACTATGAGAACTAATACCTTAATTAAAGTTATATAATTTGTAAAAGCATTAGATGGCAATGAAAATTCCTAAATACTAAAGCATAGAAACTTCAACATGCGGTTACCTTTTTTCCATATTAAATATATTGAGGACCTGAGGCTCCAAAACTATGTTGATATGTTCCAAGAATACATCATAGCCCACTAATGAAAACATCAAGGTCTACAAGTTGTTGGTAGCATTCTACAGCAAGCAGAAGTTTTAAGAGTTATAAAATTGATGTCTCAATGGCTAAGTTCAGACTATCAATCTTGTCATAGCTAAAGACAGGATGAGGGTTTAACTCACAGAACACTGCTGACTTGGATAGAGAAATTAATTGAGTCAAAATAAGTTCCGTTCCCCAAATTCAAGATTAGGTTAACCCAATGAAAAAGTGAAACAAAACAAACCCATAAGCCATATGTGCTAAGTCAGATATCCTCTTTATATGTAATGTTATTCTGTTAACATAGTAAACTCAGAACTACACCAAATAAAATATCAGGATAGACATAACCTACACACCTGGCTGAACTAAATTAATTGAACTGGTTTATCTTTAACACTCTTAGTAACAAACAAGATGCTTCAAACATAAATATCCATCATTCTTCAGCAACTCTACACATATATGGCACCCTCCTAAGTTGTTTTCTACTTGCGGGAGTTTGTTATAAGTTGTACATACTAAATAACCTTGAAATAAGTTAGGTTCTATTGGAAATAATTCAGTGCATTCATCCAAAATAACATTTGAGTGATACTTGTGCAATTTCAAACGCAAAACATGTATAAAAACATACTATGCCAAACATTCCAAATTAAAATTTATTGCAAATATTTATTGACCTGAATGCGATAAAACTCAAAATATTCTTTATCAGAACATGCAAAGAAGAAATTGAAGAACAAGATAGCAAAAGATATACTCCCTCCTCTTTCAGTTTTATAATCAAGTTACATAAAAATGACCCTATTATTCACCATCATCTGGTAAATGTAGTAATTGCAATTGGATGGGTGTTAAGGTAGTTCATAGCCAAAAAATGACCCCAATAACAAGGCCTAACAACTCAAGGAACAGGATAAATATACCTCAATGGCTTCCCATATATGCAAATATGGAAAAACTGCTATTTCCTCATTTAGCAAGGAATGAGTAAACATTTCCTCTCAATACAATAGTTTCTATCATGTAAAATTTTCAGTTTGGACTTCGGAACATTAGCATTTTAACTTGGATGTCATTCTTGTAAGACAAAAACTAAAGTAACAGGAAAATAGGTGCACTAAAAGTTACATTTCCAGTTTTTGATTATGTATCAAGTACCAAAAATTCCAGTTAGGAATAACAGCTTTGAACTTATATCTTATCTGCTGGCTAGAATAAACTTAGTAACCGACTAAGGATTCTAGCAATAAGACAATTGTGCAACGGGAACATGGGGGGCAGTTTACAGCTCACATAGATAATCTCCTAATTGGAAAGATTTAACTCAACGATTCCAAGGAAAAGAACTTGCTGCCAACATCTCACTATATTTATAATTTTTTACAGTACAGGGATAAATGACTTATCAGTTTTATGATAAGGATAACATACAAAGAGTTTTATTCAAATCACCAAGGAGGGGTGGAACCCTGTCT
Source organism: Oryza longistaminata (assembly GCA_009805545.1). Classification (NCBI taxonomy): domain Eukaryota; kingdom Viridiplantae; phylum Streptophyta; class Magnoliopsida; order Poales; family Poaceae; genus Oryza; species Oryza longistaminata. Next base: position 15,981,107 of record CM020186.1, on the reverse strand, counting down.
TGTCGATGGAGATCGTGATCCCAAGCTTGGGTCTCTTGAAAACCTTGTCTTTGGAGTGGTTGCAGATGGGGTTGTACCTCTGTAGCTCGCTCGGAGCGACTCATCAATGGTACGAGAGGACTTTGCAATGGCATTCCTAACAAACTTCTGTGCTGCAGGAGAGAAGGTCCTTGGGCTTGCACTTCCTCCCCTCACAGGCGATGGTAGCGGTGGCTTGTGGAACATTTTAGTGCGCTCCTTTATCTTCCTTGCTGCATCCCTTGACAGCAGATGTGCCTTTACATCCCGAGCAGGCGGAGGTGGGATCTTGAAATGCGCCCTATCACTTCCCCCAGAACCACCCGGTGTCTCCTCTGGGTCCAGTCTCAGTGGTGTTCCATCAATTTCACCCCACGTCATGAACGGTGACTCATCCACGCCAGGTGCTGGCGATGGCGTTCTCACAAAACTATACCCATTGTTTGCATTCTTCCCTGACTCAACATAGAATGGGTTTGGAGTCTTCCTTAAATCCTCCAAATCGTATTTCTTCGCTTTATCAGGATCATGGTATGCCATACCTCCGGGAGTGGAACCTGCAACTGGCGCATACAGTATAGCAGCTGCCTCCTCCTCCTTTGTACCATCATCAACAGAAGACTTCCCATGGAACCTGGTGTTCGACCTGTCAATCTCCTTGGTCATCCCCTTGAGCCGCTCGGCGCGCTCCTCATCAGTAAGCGGGGCCTCCCCACGGTCAGCCGGGTAGTACATGAGCAGGTTCTTGGCCGTGAACTTGGCACCCTCCAAGGTGCTCGGCGGCTGCCCCGACGTGCCGTACCCATCGGTTATCCTGTCGCGCTTGGCGTCCTCCAACTGGGGCGCCTTCGCCGCCTCATCAGGCTCCAGCAGGTGGGCATAGCGCTCGCGGCGGCGGTGGTTGACCTTGTCGAGGATGCGGGAGAAGGACTCGTTGTCCTCGCTGGTGAAGCGGCGGAAGAAGTCGTCGAGCGAGAGCGCGGCCTCGACGTCGTCGTCGACCTCGGCGCCGTCGTCGCCGGCGACGGAGGGGGCGACGGAGGGGGTGGCGAGGAAGGACGGGGAGCGGAGCGCGGTGGAGATGGCCGGCGTCGGGGTGGGCACGGGGCCGCCCTGCGCTGGCGCTGGCGCGGCGGCGGCGCTCGAGGATCTTGAGCTGCGCGTCGCGGAGGACGAGCGGGTCGCGGGAGCGCAGGGCCTGGAGCCAGTCGAGGCGGTCGCGGAGGCGCGGGAGGTCCGGGAAGAAGTCCCGCTCGATGATCCGCTCGACGGCCGCGACGTAGGTGTCCTCGTCGAGCACCTCCGGGCGGCGGCGCTTGGAGGAGGTGGTGGCGGCGGCGAGGGCCGATGCGGAGGCGGAGGCGGAGGCGGACGAGGGCGTCGGGGAGGAGGGCGAGGCGTGGACGGCGCCGGGGACGGGGAGAGGTGGCGCGGGAGTGGCCCGGCGAGCGGAGCATCGCGGCGCCGTGGCGGTGGCGGTGGCGACGGGCGAGGCTAGGGTTAGGGATTTGGGGATCGGGGATTCGGGGAGGCGAAGTTTGGTTCGGCGTTTGGGTGAATCTGGTTGGTTTGTGATTGGGTCGGTTCGGAGGTCGGAGCTGTTTCCAGCTCTGTGAAACCGTCTGCAAAGGTAATAAACGACGCGTGGAAACCGAGTGGGCGGAGGAGTCGGCAACCACGACCCAATCGTCAAATCCGAGTCAACACTTTCTGGGTTGAGATTTTTCTGTTTTAATGAACGTCAAAACGGATGGCTCCTAAGCTACAAAGGACAACGTAATTTTTGTTTAGTTTGTGTTATGCTTTATTAATAAGAGATTGGGTCTGTTCGCTGCAACTTTTTTACAGCTGCGCAGCTGCAGCTGAAACAGCGACAATATTATTTCTACACACTGATACTGTTGATGTAGTTGCAGCTGTTGCTGCAGCAGCCAGCTGCACCAAACAGGGCCTTTTTTTCTCAACGATACATACATACATATATGAATTGGGGATTTGGGGTAGTTTTTTTTATGGGTAGTCATGGAACCACCCCTGCATTGGCAAGTGGGGAGAGATGAGTAAGAAGATGAGAGTCGCTGACATGTGAGTTCTATCTGCTGGCTTAGTGAGTGCACCACAGTCACCCTGCCATGTTAGAAAAAAAGTTTTCCAAACCACTAAAGGGATCGATTTGCATCGGTTTTTAATATAGGGGAGACATTATATCCAGTTTTGTGGTCGAGGGAGACAATTAAATCAAGAGAGGTACACAAAATAGACTTATTCCTTTTGAAATAGTCAAAGTACCTTTTTTCCCCTTCACGCCCTATTGGTGCCTAAAACTACACGGGCCGGGCCACGATTCTAGTGGTAAAATTTCTAGGGAATAAGTTTATTTTACCTTCCTGATCTCTTGTCCCTATTTGAATTGCTTTCGTCAACCATAAAGCCGGGTATAACATCTCCCCATCTTTTTAAAAATCGGTGCAAATCACCTCCTTTGGCTGTTTCCGGAAGCGTTATTATCCTACATGTCGCTCATGGGACCCACCTATTAGTGAAAAAAACTAAAAAAAATAACAACCCTACGTGTTAGTCATTCCCATTCATTTTCCTCACAAAACTCTCCTCTCTCTTTCCCATTCTCTCTCTCTCTCCAAGAAGAACAAAAAGCAATCTCACCGTATTTGCAGCAATATATTTTCTCGTTTGGCTTGACCAATTTGTTGCCATGGGTTTAGTTCTTTGCTCGCCAATCCGCATCACGTCATAAATCGAGACCATGGGAGAGGAGTCACCGGATTTCTCTTCCCCCTTTTTCGGCCGCAGCTGGGATGGCAAGGTTTGTGACCTCTTTCGATTGAGGCGAAGGTCATCTTCCCTAGAGGAGGGGCGCGTCAAGCCATTGAGGAGCAGCCTAGCTCGCGTGTGTGAGAAGCATCGCAGCAGTACGTCGAGCAAGACGCAAACAGGAGCGACGGGGTCATGGACTCCGGCGGTGGAGACGGCATCGATGCGATGCTTCATGTGCGCGAGCCGCTTGTACAGGAGGCGAAGCTACGCTGCTATGGTAGTGCGATCTCGGCACCATGTTGGCATGGTCAACGCCAACAGCAGCGCCGACGCCGCGAACACGTACGGGGTTGGTCTGCAGCTGCCGCAACCTCGGCGGGGTGCTCCGCCACATCCGTGAGGGCGTCGCGCGCCATGCTAGCATGGTCGACCTCAACAAGGCACGAGGTTCGTCTGCGGCTGCCGCGACCTCAACAAGGCACTCCACCACATCCGCGAGGGTGCCACACGCCATGATCCGCACCAACGGTATGTTGGCTTCCTTGGCCGTCCGGCATTTTATGCTTCGTCATGGGCGGCATAGGCGCCCTCCGAAACATGAACTCGGTGAGGCTTCTGGCACTCGTCCTCACCTGCCACTCGATGCGAGCAATGCATGTGACTGCGTATGCTTCGGGTGTCGCGCTGATGGTGAAGCCGCTCACACAGTCGGCGGAACCCACCACTCCTGCTTCCTCAAGCTCCTTCGTCTTCCCACGCCACCGTAGCTTCCTCGAGCTCCTGCTCCCTCCATGACCTTGTGGAGTCCCACGTCTCAGAGGACGAGGACGGAGCTGGGACGCCGCCATCACGGACTCCCCGAGCTCCTGCGTCCTCTCTCTGTGGGTAGCCGACGAGAGAGATCAAAAGGAGAAGAGAAGAGTGTATGACATGTGTGTCCCACCTGATACATCAGCAAAAACCACTCCCCAAACCACCCAAGGAGTTGATTTATACCGGTTTTGTAAGATGGGGGAGACGTTATACCTGGTTTTGCAATTCAGGGAGGCGATGCGATTTATCCAGGGGCAAGAAACGAGGGATGTCAAATAAACTTATTCCAATTTCCAAAGGGACAGGGCCGGCTCGTAGGCTGTGAGGAGCACTGCAGGTAATGAATTTGAAATGTCTGCCTCAGTCCACCACCATATAAAGATTCGAAATTCTCGCGGCGCCCCCAATCGGCCGTCCAGGACCAAAACCCTAATTCCCCAAACCCCAATGCGCAGGTGAGGGTGCTCGCGATTTTTTCTTTCCCTTGGGATATTGTTACTGATTCGATTGGTTCGGCGCGCAGGGGCCTTGGCAGCGAGGCGTTGCTGCGCCGGCACCGCAAACCGGGGCGGCTGTGGGTCGCCGTGGCGGCGCTGGTGGCCGGGACTATTTGGCTCTGCTCCACCTCCCTCGGCCTCGTCGTCGTCGGCACCTTCTACAGGGTCCAGGTGCGCTCGCCTCGTCTTGCCCTGCTTCCGTGCTGATTTCGGTGTGCTGCTTGCCCGCCCCTGGATGGAGGTACACATAGTCATTTCATATTTGGCAATGGTTGTGCTTTTGGAGAAAAAGGCCAACAATAGTTGTGCTTTTCCTGTTCACGCTACATAACTTTTTTTTTTCTTTTTTGATTTAAAACACGCTGCACAAGAACTTGCTGCTCCTTAGAACTCCATTCGCCAGCCGCCAGTGCCCCACGCCTGTCCACCGTGACGGCCGACGGCGGCGTCCCACCCTTTCTTCTTCCTTTCTCCGTATTCCGTTCCACCCAGATGCAGTTTCGATCGGGAGGTTGGAGGCTTGGCTCGATGGTCGCCGCTAGAGTAGTTCTCTTTCTCAGCCTCCCGACTTTCTTTTCTTGTTTTTGTTGTCTTCTTTAATTAGTTATGATGAGGTTATTAGGATTAATGTTTGGCTATATATGTATATTCAGTCGGGGATATACATGCCGGATTTCTATCCATTTCTAAATATATAAACATTATATTTGGTAGATATGTGTCATTCTCATAAATGAATGCACATCCACCTTAGTAATAAGGTGAACACATGGGACACGAGCCATCTGCATCATAAAGATATAAACTAGTTGATAATCCTGAGCGTTGCATGCAGGCCTAGCAGCAGTAACGATAGGAATAACACAGCGAAATGGCTAAAAACAAGGTACGATTATTAGCTTGTAGAGCATAACGAAATCTTAACTACTTGAAAAATTAAATTAGTAACTTTCTTACAGTAAAAAAAACATTTCGTCCGTTAAGTCCATCAGAGCGGCGCCCTCTGTCCCCGCAGGCACGATTACCACATCACGTACGCCGGCCAAAGAAAAAAAAAATCAAAGATCAGAGATCGATACAACATCCTAATCGTGTACTGCTGGCAAATCACAAAATCAAAGATCGCACATCCCGTTGTTCCATACTTCCATGCGGGAGTGGCAATGACAGTGAACAATATGGAGCTGAAAGATTTGACAGTCCTGATTTTTCTAATACCATGGATGTATATGAAGAGAATTTAGAGGAAATAATTGCAGTTAGCGAGGATGACTTGCATAGATATTATTCCAGCATATTTCCTGTCCATTGCAATGGAACATTATAACAATCTATTTTTGCCATTACTTTCTACCCATCTCCTCTCTTAATTTCTGCAAGTTTTTTTGTTTTATTATTATTATTATTATTATTATTTTTTGGGGGTATAACAGATTTATTACTCACCCCCATCAAGTGATTTTTTTTAAAGTACAAAAAATCAAGTCATCGCGGCTCTGTTTATCATATCGTGGCACATAATATTTGATGGGTAAAGAATATATAGTGATTAAAAGAAATAACTGAATTTCCTGAGATAGAAGTTTGGTGCATCACTTACATTTGCACTTCGAGTTCGTTTGACGAATAGATCGCCAGAAAAAGCATGGGCGGGGTCAGGAACGCCCTGTGGCGACATGGACAAATTACTCTTTGCAGCGACAACAACCATAATAATAGGGGATGGAACAAAAGCAAGCTTTTGGGAATTGGCATGGCTGCATCGAAGAAGATTGAAGGACATAGCACCTCTAATCTACGTGGCCTCCAAGAAAAAGAACAACACACTGCAACATGCCTCGACTGCAGACCAATGGCTACTTGACCTGGATCTGCCCACAAACGTAGGTTGGACAACGGATTTGATCAGCCAACTCATCAGTGTCTGGAGTGCAGTGCATACTGTCCAACTTGTTGAGTAGAAGGACAAGATAGTGTGGAAGTTCACTAGCCATGGTGAATATACAACGACGTCGGCCTACAAGGCGCAACTCCTAGGTACAACAACGACTAATTTCAACTATCTGATATGGAAGCCGTGGGCGCCACGCAAGTGCAAGTCCTTCGCCTGGCTAATAATCCAAAATAGAGTATGGACCTCCGACCGATTGGCAACCAGGGGCTGGTAGAACGACTCCTTCTGTCCCCTATGTCGGCAGACCCATGAGACAGCTCTACATCTCACAGGATGTAGGTATACTAGGAAAATCTGAGCGGAGCTAGGTGAATGGACAACATGCAGTCAAATGAACCCCGCCCAGTGGCAGCCAGCTTCATCGGTTTTAGAATGGTGGGAGGCCACTGCCAACTTGAAGGAAGCTCCAAAGAGAGCAATCAGCACGCTAACTCTCCTGGTCAATTGAGAAATCTGGAATGAAAGAAACCGTAGAATCTTTCAGCATAAGGAGCTATTATTGGGGAGCCTCCTGGCTAAAATCAAAGATAAGGCCAAAACATGGTCGTTGGCCGGTGCAAGGCATCTTGGTAGCTAGCTAGCTTTTTAATTTCTTAGCTTGCCTGGACCGAAGGTCCGAGCTGTGTTTCCTTTCATACTTGTAAAGTTTTCTCCATTCTCTATTCAATGAAATTGACAGCTTGTCGATTTGTTCAAAAAAAAAAGTTATACTCAATGCATCTAAGTGGACTGTATATATACAATGCTTATTTAAATTTCTGCCAAATCATATCTTCTACTGACATAAGTGCTACTATTCAAGGATGTTGATGTAAATAAGTTGTGGAGAGCTGCATATTCAAATGGTTGGAGAGCATCTTCTGCACCACGTACCTATTGGCCTCGTAAGTTCCTCTCTTTATCCTCCCAGAAGTTGCTGGTCCTGTCTTATGCCATTCAGGGAAGAGAAAATTCGATCCATAGCACAGGAAAAAACCCGGTACCAAAAAATAGCACAATAAATTTTCCACTTCGGCCAGAAGCACAGGGCACCAGTTTTCTTGCGATTCATAGCACTCCCGTCACATTTGCCATCCAAACATGTGAGTTGATATGAAAAAAGACTCATTTGCCCTTCTTCCCCAAGCAAAAGGGTAGTGGAGCTCAGACCGACAGCTCCCTCACGCTCCCCCCGCGTCGCCCACGCGCAGGCCACATGGTGGGCGAACCCCGCCGTCGCCGTCGCCGCCGCCCCCCAGTCCTCCGTCGCCGGATCTAGCAAGGCCCTCCGACTTCGGCAGTGGAGGGGGCTGCTGCGGCGCGAGGCGACGGTGACTCCAGCGCACGCGGGCGGCAGAGGGCAGTGCTCGGGCTGACATGTTGAGGCGTCGGGGCCAGCCGGGGTCTCCACCGTCGGCTTCTCCGCCAGCCACCGAATCCACTTCGTCCACGCTCCCAACATCGCCACCAGCTCCGTCTCCGCCCATCGGGTCATTGGCCTCGGCATCACCTCTAACGATGACGATGGCCTCACGGGTGGCTCGACTGCGTGCGGCTGCGAAGCAAGGCGACTTGGTTGACGGCGGCGGCGGTGGCGGCGACTGCTTGCGAGGTGCGGCGAGGCGACGACGGCGATGGCTGGAGGGTGGTTCGACCGTGCGCGGTTGGTCCATGCGATGGCTGCGAGGCACAGTGAGGCGACGCCGGCGGCTCCTTGCTCAACCGCGCATGGCGTAGCTGCTCTGCATGGGGCCTGACGCGACGAGATGACATGGTCGAAGGGTAAATTAGTCCGAGGATATTTTTTTTACTCCAAACTAACACCGTTAGCTTAAAATATAACGAAAGTGCTATCTATCGAAGGAAAATTGGTCCCCTGTGCTTTAGTCGAAGTGAAAAATTTGTTGTGCTATTTTTTGGTACCGGGTTTTTTCCTGTGCTACGGATCGAATTTTCTCTTCAGGGAAATGAACTCTGAAATGCCTTCTCTCTGCTTGCAGCCCCACCATCTGAATCTGAGAGTAATGGGTACTTGCGTGTCCGGTGCATTGGCGGCTTGAACAAACAGCATAGAGCAGTATGATCAATACGAAAAACTTGTCTCTAACGCAGCATGATTCAGCATACAAATTTTATTTATTCATGGTAACATATATAGCTGAGAAATTTTGGATTATGCTGTCTTTATTTTGTAGATATGTGATGCTGTTGTTGTTGCACGAATCATGAATGCTACGCTAGTGCTGCCAGAGTTAGCCACAAGTTCATTCTGGCATGATGAGAGGTATGTGAGTCTGAAATGGTCTATCTTTTAATTAGGAAAATCGTTGCTGCATGTATAATTACCACAAACCCTGTGTTCTTTATGACTCCTGCTTCAGCAGTATTTTTTCTTTCTACAAAGTAAAAGCAGTTTTCCCCCAAAATTCACTGCAGAACTTCTCTTAGCAAATATTTTGCAGTTTGCATTAATTGATTAGTTTCATAAAGCTTTTTATGCCTATTATTGTGCATTGGATTACCATCAGGTATTGACATAATCCAACTGTTTCATATAGTCATGTTAATTAACTTTGTACAAGTATTTGAGGCAGGTGGTAGTAGACAATTAGAAGTCAGGTTAATGGATATTACTCCGTCCATCCCAAAATATAGCTACTTCTAGCGTTCAAATGAGGTGTTTGTAGTGATGAAATGTCCAAATTGCCCCTCATATCCACAACCCCACACAACTCCCACAAAACAGGATAATCAATGAAGGGTATTCTAGTCTTTTTACCTGTCTCCTTATTCTCTGTAAAAACTCCAAAAGTAGCTATATTTTCAGATAGGGGGTAGCATACTAATAGAATGGTTAAAAACTGTCTATAAATTAATTTATTCAAATTTGCATGTTAGTCCTTTTTTGGAAATATTACTTCATTGTACTAGGACTCTTGGATGATCTTTTACAGCTAAAATCCTGCCTGAAAGTTTGGTCCGTATATGACAAATTGTGAACATAAGATGTAAAAGCTGTACATGTTTAGTTAAAAGATTATACTGTTGACAATCCTGACTATAAAAGCTGAACCTGTTTTGTTAAAAGATTATATTATTCACACACTTGTAATTGCTTTTAAATCTTTACTTTTGTCTCTGGTTAACACCATCAGGAAGATGTTACTGTTTAAAATTACTATTTGGAGCTACACAAACCCAATATTAAAAGTTAAAACATCTGAACTTATTGCTTTAGTATATAATGTATGCTGCATTGCTTGTAAGATACTCCCTCCATTCACAAATGACGTTTCTCGGAAATGACCAGCGTATTAGTTACTCCCTCCTAGTGTCTTTTTGTTTCTCCATGTGAAGTACTCCCCTCTGTATTTTAATGTATGACGCCGTTAACCTTTTAATCAACGTTTGATCACTCGTTTTATTTAAAATTTTTGTGCAAATGTAAAAATACTTATGTCATGCTTAAAGAAAATTTGATGATAAATCAAGTCACAATAAAATAAATTATAATTACATAAATTTTTTGAATAAGACAAAAGGTCAAACGTTTGTCAAAAAGTCAACGGCGTCATACATTAAAATCGGAGGGAGCATATGTTTCGGTGCAGGAATGCGCATGCGACCGTTTGCATGCAGGGCATCACTGCATCCCTTCACGCCTGAATCACACGTCCACTGAAGCAACAGTTTTGTTTCTTCAATGCACTGATTAAATGGATTAGGGGTCAATTTTCTCCTCCTTGGTTTTTTACAAACATCTAATGCGCTGATCGATTCAGAATGGAAGGACTTCTTTTTGCGCAAACATCTAATGCGCTGATCAATTCAGAATGGAAGGAGTAGTTTATTTGGTAACTATGATGAGGTCCTGTTTTCTACATTTGCATGCAGTTCACTTATTCTATGGCTTTGTAATTACCTTGTTCAACTTTATTTATGTTGAATCATCCGCTTGATGGTACTGGGAACACTCCCATCGTTTACCATCATAAGCCACGGCCAAAATTTGAAGTTCTATAACTTATTTTGAAGTGCTTTTAGGGGTTTTTTTTATTGTAGTTTGTTTTCCAGCATTTTCTTTTAAATTTCTAAGAAAATATATATATATATATATAATTGTTTTTACAAATTATTTTTTGGTTGCTGATAAGACGTAACGGCCTATAATCAGCATGAGCCAAACGATGACTGTGAGTTTACTTATTTTTTACACTTATATGCTCCCAGTGGTTTTCTAGATATATATGATGTTCGGCACTTCATCAAGACATTGAAATATGATGTTCAGATTGTTATAAGCATTCCAAAAATCAGTGCAAAGGGAAATACCAAGAATCTCAGAGCCCATCAGGTGAATAGCACACTAAATTCAGTTATACTATAGCCACCTTTTCCACCTTTGAAGAATCAATTTTTCTACGTGCAGTACTTATTGGAAAACGTTTCGTCCTTACAGATTCTACCACCTAGATATGCACCAGTTACTTGGTACAGAACAGTTGCTATGGAGAAGATAAAGAAGCATGGGGCTATATATTTGACTCCATTTTCACACCGTTTGGCAGAAGAAATCGATGATCCAGAGCTCCAGAGATTGAGATGCAGGGTGAATTATCATGCACTACGATTTAAGCCAAATATCATGAGAACAAGCAGTGAGATAGTTAATAAGCTCCATTCAGAAGGCCATTTCATGTCAATTCATCCTTGGTTTGAGCTGGATATCCTTGCCAGGTATGACTATGATTAAACCACTGTGTGATTGCTTAATGCTGAAGTGTATCCATCGATGAAGGAGCCCTCCCCTAAATTCTTTATCTTTAGTCTATTCTTATGTAAGTTCTCACAAAGGCCAACATGACTTATGTGGACATTGTAACATTTATTCATTCATAGATATCAAATTATTAAGATGAAGTCATAAACATTATCCATGAACATTATGCGTTATGGCCATTTTCAGTCCTTGATACTCTAGAGTTTTGGAAAACTATACTCTTATTTAATTCAGTAATTTTGACTATTGTTGATAACCTTTACATGAAAATTTTATATATGCAGTTTTAATGTTGCTGGACACACACCTTACTTCCAAAATGAAAACTGCAGGCACTACGACTTACTTACAGCTGAACAGAAAATTCTGTTGAAGCATCAGGGAAAAAGTTATCCAGGAAAGAGATTTGTCTACAAGGAAAGAAGGCTCATTGGAAAGTTCCCTTTAATTCCAGAAGAGGTACTTAATCTTCTTGTTCCTGATAATTTGTTGACTGCTACTATACAATTTAATTTGTGTGCCCAGAATAAAAGTTAACTGTGCTGAATGGGGGTGCAGATTTAGGCTCAGTACCTAGTCCTGTAAGTACATGCTAGTACATTTTTTGCAGCTGAGCTCCATGGATACATTTTTTTATTTGCATTACATTTTTGTTTTAAATGACCAATAATTGGTTACAAAACAATGATTATAAGGAGCAAAGCTGAAATGTGTATAGAAATATGGGAGTCATGCCTGTCCACCTTTTTGATCCTACGAACCACACAAAACCAGATGACTAGAGAACTTTTGCCCTTGGACTAAGCTTGGTTATTTTGAGGTCCAAAATGGAGACCTTGTTCCTGTAATGGAAGTAACCTAATGTTATATCAATTTACATTGTAGGTGGGTCTTATTCTACGTGCTATGGGATTTGACAACACAACAAGGATCTACCTTGCTCCTAGCAAGCTCTTTGCTGGGGATCGCGTCATGATCACGAAGCCATTCGAGGCCATGTTTCCACATCTAGAAAACCACAGTACGGTTGGACCTGGAACTGGAATGCTGGAAGAGAACACCCGAGGGCTAGCGTGGTCGTCGGCAGTGGATTACATGGTCTGTCTCCTGTCCGACATTTTCATACCCACATACGATGGCCCCAGCAACTTCGCGGACAACCTCATGGGTCATCGCTTGTACCACGGTTTCCAAACGACGATCGCACCAGACAGGAAGGCACTTGCCAGGATATTCATTGACAGGGAGGAATTAGGCCGTGCGTCTGGCTTTGAGGAGAGGGTCAGGCAGGTCGTGTTCAGTGCCCATTTTGGCGGCTCCCGGAAGCGCATCCATCCAGAGTCTTTCTACACAAACTCATGGCCAGAGTGCTTCTGCCAGATGGAAGCCTGGAACGATGCAGACCGGTGCCCTCCTGATAGTATGAATGATGTTCTTGAGAGTCAGTTCCAGAGTGAAAGAAGATATAGAAGTGAAATTCATTAATAAGACTGATCACTCCACCAGCCATACTGAATGGTTGCTGATATAACTAGGACACTAATAGGATATATTATTGCTTGAGGACGACGGATTGTTCGTCAGTCCTGGCTATGATGCTTTTGGAGGAAGGGTTGATGCCTTGATGGGTTTGAGATCTCTGCAGGAGATTCTGTTAATTTTGAGATTTAGCTTTCGGGGTTGTGAATGGGTAGGTCTGTGTTTGGAGAGAATTTTACTCTGCCCAGAAAAAATAAAATAAAATATGCGTAGCGTGCCAAATAAAATAAAGTCAAAGAAGTCATACATTTTATTATAATTCTCTGGGTGAGGGATAGTGATATGCGATAATGATTGGACAAAAGTGAAATATAGTGTTGTGTTCGGATTTAGCATATAACAATTTGGTGGTGGATTAGTAATTAGCGAGAATCCACGTACGGCACATCGGGGAATCGGGCGTGTAACTGCCTTGGGATATATAATCTGTATGCCGTATGACAAATGGAGAAAGACAAAATTATAAGCAGTGGTGAATCCATGATAAAATAGGGGTAGGCTCAGACCTCAAAATTCTAATTTAATAGTAAGTTAGTACTTTACAAACACATACAAGATCGAAGAAAAGAAAAAGAAACAATGAAGCACCTTGCTAATGCGAAGTGAGTGATTAATTGCATGAGTCATCTGAAAATAGTAAGTGAACAGAGCCACCTATACATATACGACTAGTGAAATCAGTGACAAATAAAAGGTAAAAGAACATTAACTAAAATGTTAATGATATCGTCTAAATATCAGCAATTCAATTATGAGGCAATGATGTTCTGATTTGTGCTCTCATGAGTTCAAAGGGTGTCACTTGAATTATTGGTAAAATAATTTAACATTTCTTCTTCATTGCAAATCTACTAAAGGGCTGTTTGGATCATGACTAAAATTTTAGTCCCTGTCACATTGAATATTTGAACACTAATTAGAAGTATTAAATGTAGACTAATGACAAAACTCATTCCATAACTCTAGACTAATTCGCGAGACGAATCTATTGAGCCTAATTAATCCATGATTAGCCTATGTGATGCTACAGTAGACATGTGCTAATTATGGATTAATTAGGCTTAAAAATTTTGTCTCGTGAATTAACTCTCATTTATGCATGCAATTAGTTTTATTATCAGTCTACGTTTAATACTTCTAATTAGTGTTCAAACATCCGATGTGACAGTGACTAAAATTTAGTCCATGAATCCAAACACCACCTGATATAGACAATATCATTCAATGGATTACATATTTACTCATCCTATCCTATCTTACTATAAAGTTATCCCCCACTAACTCTTTAAGCTTAACATGCAAAGATACCACATCATCATCCACTAACAAGATGCCACATCATCATCCACTAATTAACAAGATGCCATATCATCATCCACTAACAGTCATCATATTTAAACATCATGCAAACATTCTATATCTTTATAGTTTTTATAATTTAAGAGCTTTTCAAATACAAACATGTGAAATTATCATCCAACATAATTCACATAATGTTTCAATGTATATCTTTATTATGTTTTATGATATCCTATATACTTATATAGTTCATTCTCACTTAGTTAGTGCTTAAATAATTAATCTATGGTCCAAATTATCTTTCTCTTTTTTTCCTCTAATTAAGTCATATCATATCAATTGTTTTTAGCCTTTAGATGATTAATCTACGGTCTAAACTATCTCCCTACTTTTCTTCTTCCATAAAGTCATACCACCTTACTTTTTACGTTTGAATCACCATTCTACATACTATTTAAATTTAAATTATCATAAACCACATTAATTTACTTAATCTGATGTTATCTAGCTATCTTACACGTTATTTTTTTATTGTTATCATACTAAATTCCTGCAGCAATGCGTGGGGTTTCACCTATTTTACAGAATAGGAATAGCCAACATAGAATAACAGCACCCAGTGCTTTGCCGTCTCATCCGCTGCTTCCCGGTGCCCAGCGGCGGCTAATGTGATCCAATAATAGATCTAATGAGATTAATGGACACAAAAAAAGATAAATAATTATTATCCCTATAAACAACACATGATTCTTTTGATTGCACATTTTACATGCATATGTAGCACACGATAAATCAAATCAACAAGTGAAACAGAGTGAGAAATAATGAATATTTACCTTGTAGGCTTCAATCTTCAACCAAACCCCCCAAAAAAATCAAGCAAAACCTCTCCCCTCTAGCTGATCAGGCAAAAACGAGAGGTGCCGTTCTGTTCTCGAGTAGGTTGATGTATATATGTAGTTGGCTCATAGGTGCTGTTTCTATAAAACTGGCACCTATGTCTGACAGGTACCAACGGTTAGTACATGGGCGGAGGTAGAAAGGTGCTGGTTCTTAACTAAGAACAGGCACCTATCTCTTTTACCACAAAGGTGCCGGTTCTAGGGTGGGTCCCACGCCAACTAATCCGATGGGATGGGAAAGAAAAGGTGCTGGATTTTAGAGAAAAACTGACACCTTTCTCATAGGGGTCATAGGTGCCGGTTTTAGGGTTTTGGCGGGCTGGCGGGAGAGGGGGGCGGGGGCAGAAGCCACCTCATAACTACGCACAACAGCTCTATGAACGCTACAAGACGGATATTGATGGCTACAACAGCTCCTTGGTATGAACTTGTGTTTGTGCTAGGTGATGGCGGAGTACTCATAGTGTCTTTCCACGTGGTTGTGTGAGATGATCGTTGTCGATGGGTAATTAATAGTGCATGTGTTGCCGTCAATGAGACAGATAAATGACGATACTCTATTGAGAGGGTTGGTGGATAGGTGGAGGAACCACAAGAAAATTGTCATAAGTGAGACGAGGTTCTTCTTCTACCTCGACCGTTACTACATCTCACGGAAGTCACTTGTCCCACTTGAACAACTGAACTTATATTCTTTTCGTGATCAGGTACATCAACCTCTATTGTTTCTCCCGTCATGTGATTATTTTACATGAGTGTATGTTATTAGTGCACATTTTCTGTGCTTGATTTGGACATGCCATTGTTGTGTTCCTTTTTATTCGTGATATATAGGTATACAGTGAGCTCAAAGATAAAATAACAAGGACTGTGGTTGACATGGTGAGGCTCTTGTTCTGTTCTATGATTTCTTCTAGCACTTCTGCAATTTTGCAGAGATGAAGCGAGATGATCACTAATTTTCTTATTCTGGTATTAATTTCCTTGATTTGTCAGACTAATGACGAGAGGGAAGGCAAGGTTATAGACCATGCTCTTTTGAAGGATGTACTTGATGTGTATGTCCAAATTGGGCTTGGCATGGAGTGTTACGAAGTTGATTTTGAAAATGCGTTTCTCAAGAGCACCAGAAATTACTACTCAAACAAGGCCCAAACTTTGATTTTGGAGCACAACGGCCCCGATTCTGCTGAATACATGATTAAGGTATCAATTGAGAGTACATAGAAATCATGCATAGGGTATCAATTGAGAGTACATAGAAATCATGCATAGACGATATAGTCTGGTCTTCTTGATGAAGTCTGAAGGATATCATCTAATTAGTTGTTATTGTTGCCACAGGCTGTGGAATGCTTGCAAGCCGAGCTGGAACGAGTGTCACATTACTTGCATTCTTCAACTGAACCAAAGTTGATGCAGGTAAGTGTTGAGTAGTGGTTTGTGCAACGACTTTCTGTTCTACCATCTTTTTTAATATTATACTGAGTTTCACATAAGCGCATGCACTGGTGGAGAAAGGGGCTTTACTCCCGGTTCGTAACCTCCCTATAGTCCCGATTTTCAAACCGGAACTACCAATCCGGGACTAAAGATCACTATCTTTATTCCCTGGTGAAAAAACCGGGAGTAAAAATACATCTTTAGTCCCGGTTGATGTTACCAACCGGGACTAAAGATAGAGAGATCCGGTTGTCCATTATTATTTTCTTTTCTTCATTGTGTTTTTTATATATTGATTTCACTGCATCCCCATCCCAAAATCCCAAATAAATTATCCCCGAATTCTCAAATCCCCAAATCGGGGATATTCAAATAGATCACAAAATCTTAAAACAAAATTACATCACAACTTCTACAAAATTCATCACAAGTACATCACATATTCACGGACATCACACACAAATCACATACACAGATCCGAATCACAAATTCTTCGAAAAAAAAAGAAGAAAAAAGTTGTCGGCCGCTGGCGCGCCGGCCGCCGGCGCGCGACGCAGGCCGCCGCGCCGCGAGCCCGCCGGTCCGCAGGCACGGCGCCGCCCCGCCTGCAGTGCCGGCCAGCAACGCGCTCCGCCACACACGCGAGGACCGCCGCCGGGGCCCTGCTGCCGCGCGCTGCCGCGAGGCTTGCGCCGTTGCGCGGCGCAGACGCCCGCCGCCTTGCGCCGCCGCGCCGTTGAAGGCGCCGCCACGGCCTCCACCCCGCCGCGCCCCCGGCGTAGATATGGCCCGCCCGGGCCTCCGCTCGCCGGCGCGCCGCCGCAAGGCCGCTGGCCGCCTAATGGGATGATGGGGAGGGAAGGAGAGGAGTTAGAGGAGAAGTTAGAGAGGAGGAAGAGGAAGGGATGATGGGGAAGGGAAGGAGAGGAGTTAGAGGAGAGGAGGAGGAAGAGGAAGAGATGTGATGAAGAGATAAGGTCAGTGAAGGAAGAGGTGAAGAGATAAGGCTGCCCGTCTCCTCCTCCTCGATCTCGCATATGCCTCGTACTCTCCGCCACGATCTTTTGTTCCGGTTGGTATTACCAACCGGTACTAAAAATAGATCTTTAGTCCCGGTTGGTAACACCAACTGGGAAAAAAGATGCCTACTATCTTTAGTCCCGGTTGTTGTTGTTACCAACCGGGACTAAAGATCTATTTCTAGTCCCGTTTTTCTAGTCCTTGTTGGTAACACCAACCGGAACTAAAGATTAAAAAGCAGCTCTAAACTTTTGAACCGGGACTAAAGATAATCTTTAATCCCGGTTTTTATTGTAACCGGGACTATTGTGGATTTTGGCCAACCGAGTAAAGATGGTTTCCGCACCAGTGATGCAGGATTTGCAATCAGAGCTGATGATTACGCCCGTGGAAACGCACACTGCAGAAGCTAATTAAGTTATTTTGTTGGCATATCTCGCTTCAAAGGAATTGTTGCTTTTCCAATTTGGTTCATCGTAGATTCGTAGTAAACTCTGATACGAGTCCGTTTATTTAATTTGGATTCTATTATGGGAGTTGTAGATTCCCACCAAGTATGGATGCTTTGTGTAACTGTTAGGCTCGTTTGTCAGTGTACTGTATTACTTCTACAGTAGATGCAGAGAATTTCTTTGTAGATTACTTAAAAGGTATGGATGAATAAAAAATATTGTTAATTAGATCGCAGGAAATTTAATGGCGCAAGTTGTCGAAAACTATAGTTAAGCTAGCTAGATTGAGTTGTTCAAGTTGATAGTCCCTCCGTTTCAGATTAGAAGATGTTTTGACTTTGGTCAAAGTTAAATTGCTTTAAATTTAACTAAGTTTATAAACAATACAGTAACAATTACATAACAAATTAGTTTTATTAAATTAATAATTAAATATATTTTTATAATAAATTTATCTTGGATCGAAAATATTACTATTTTTTTCTATAAACTTGATCAAACTTAAAGCGGTTTGACTTTAACTAAAATCAAAACATCTTGTAACTGAAACGGATAGAGTACTAGGCAACCTATGTATGTCCCAATGGAGGGAGTACTAGGCAACCTATGCATGTCCCATGTGGGGAGTGAACGTCGTAGTTAGACATGTTGTCATAACCTTATTAATTTAACGATAATTTCGGGCGTGTTTGGTTCCCTGCATGATGCCTAGCTCGCATCTGCGCATGCAGTGGAGGGATGTTTGGCTCACCGCATCCAAAATTGCCTCCCCAGCCAGGCTGGAGGGAAACGCCCGAATCGAGCTTCCCTCCTCGTCCAGGTTGAGCGTGTGTAGGCGCGGGGACGAGCGCGTGCAGCGCGGGGTCACGTGCGTGCAAGGAGCGAGAGGGAGTCGCGCATCGCGTCACCTCCTTTCCCCCATTTGCTCGCTCAGCACCTCCCGAGTCGTTGTCGCCTCCGCACCGCGCAAGGTCGCCGTCGACGCCTCCCCGCCGTGCACGGCCGCCTTCATCGCCTCCCCGCCGCGTACGGCCACCATCGTTCGCCTCCGCCCCGCGCATGGCCATCGTCGTCAACATCGCTGCTCCTTCCTCGCCGCTGCCGCTGCCTCCACTCCTCCCTCGCCGTCGTCGGCAACCTCCATCAGCCACGGGACCACCGGATCCGGCGGTCACAAGCTCGCTGCCACTAGATCCGGCGGCGGCAAACTCGTGGCTGCCGGATGTGGCGTTTCCGACAGCCGGTGAGCGGCGGACGCCCATTGTTGATGACGACGAGGAGGCTGTTCTCCTTCCTCTTGTTTTCTTTTGTTTTCTTTTTGTTTTTTCATTTTCTTTTTTACACTGGTGTGCTGTCAAATAAAGTTGAGTTTATTAATATGGAGAGAATCACAGTCTCTGCAGTGATTTTACATAAATGTTAAATATGTGCCTCTTCTTGTTATACAAATTAATACAGCCTGTCAAATCATATGCTAATATGATTATATGTTATATACGATATTGTAGTGGTAACTTCACCTTACCAAATAAAGATGTGACCACACTCAAAGTCCATGCAACCAACCAAACAAAATCTTGCACATTCAGTATCTTCAATACAACCAACCAAACAACATCTAACCATATCCTGGCTCATCTTATGCTAGCAACCAAATAAGTGCATATGTATGTCCTTAGCCTGGCCAAACCTAGCCTATATGAGAGAGATGAGCCAGGCTAGAGTGACACGAGCAACCAAACATACCCTTATTGACTCTCAATATACAAATGGTTTATTACCGGATCTAACTAGTCCCAATATGTAAAATGGTCAGTCAGATCGATGTTTCCTTCGATGGTACTAAAAGAAGTACCTCCATTACATATGTCAGTACTTGATCACCTAGGTTTAATACACTGGAGCAGTTAGATCTCTTAAAAACAACCAAGTTTTTCAGCACTGCTAAGCAGATGCCATACACATCCACAAACACGCGTAATTGTTGGATGTACCAACACTCGAAGCGAGGGCACATATAGCAACTAAAAGTGAACATGTTTGTGTACAATTAAAACTGGTTTCGATCAACTCTGAATCTAATATTTGTGCCAAGCATAATACTCAACCAGTTTTGTACACAAATTATTATTATTTGTGCGTAACCAAATTATATGATGCACACATGCGAAAAGGGGGGTCACTAGCTTCCTTGGCCATGAACATGAAGCTGCATTTTGTACCGGTAGAAAAATGCAGCAAAACCATACAAACTTGTTTAAGAAGTCAATGAGATCGATCAAGTAGTAGTCAAGCAAATAAACTAAACTATTCGGTTAAAAAAATAATCTAAATTAAGTAGTAGTGGAGTACTATGAATATAATCAACTGCATTTATTTAAATTTCTTTCATCCAACATTTTTTAGATCGCGCGAGACCAAACAAACCTATCAGAGGGGGTGAATGGTAGGGAAAACCAAAAACCCAAAAATCTTTTGCGGAATTAAAGACCTTTTTTTTCGATCTTTTCTCCCGGTTGATATAAACAACCAGGATTGAATACCTAGTCTTTAGTCCTGGTTATTGACATCAACAGGACTAAAGATAATAGGGTCCCTGCCATGTCTTGATATTGAAACCGGGAGTTAAAAATCATGGAAGTTTTAAACTAGGACGAAAAATGATCTCTAGTCCCGGTTCCTATTCAAACCAGGATTATTGTGGTTTTGTGCCAACCCAGCAAAGTGGTTTCTCCCGTATCTTGGTACGCTTGTTTCTAGTGTACTAGCTAGTAGGCCTTGTGCCCAGTTGCTCATGCCCGTCCGCATGCCAGGCTCGTGTGATGTGGTCATCCATCACGACGGCACAACCTAGCTACTAGTTGAAATAATCACCAAACTAAATTTAAGAGTAAACTAGAGATCAGCGAAATTTAAAACAATCAATCACCATGTAGAGATTAAATTTTGAAATATCTAGTTATTCTTTTGGTTCAACACGCATTTACATTCCACATTTCTAATCTTGAACGTACCATCTACAAGAATCCATTTACCATTTTCTTCAAATATGGGAGGAGAAAATAAGTTGATTTGGAACATGCATTTTGAACATGAATTTTCGAATATATTTTAATCAGCATAATTATTTCTACTTTCTTTGAGATTATTCGCTTAATTACCGTATTTCTTTCGTTCATACCATCAATGCGTTTTACTATTATTACGCTTGGCTACTAGGCTATTATTTCTCTCCCACCTCTCAGGTAGTAATAGGTGTATTGGCCATCAGATGTAGTGGAGTTACCAGCCAACATTAATCTGGGAGCTGTAAAATCTCTCAACAACAAATCGTCACTTTTTCATAAAAAAAATAAACAAACCATCACTTGTTTTCTTGGCAAATTAACAACCTTAGCAGAAAGCCCAGGGGGAGTAAACGGAAGTACGGCCGATCTTACATGCATCGTTGCCATGTGTACGTGAGATGCAAAGTACCGGCAGAGGTAGAACGCTAACAACCATATCTACCAATCTCGCATCATTTCTCTGGTCGGCAAGCTACAAATGGTTGGTGCGCGTGGCGAGACCCTTGCAGAGACCACGGACTCCCAACGCCTCCATTTCCTAATGGACCTACATGGACTACATGCAAAACTAGCATTCTTGTCTCACCACTCATTCTGCGGTCTCTCTTCAGTTTTGTTTTGCGAATATGATTACCACTTGACGCACACAAGGGATTTGGTGTGTGTGTATATATATAATTAGATTTATTGGTGTTGTATAAAAAAAGAAAAAAAAAGAAAAATGGCTTAATTTGTTTAGGAAATCATATAGATTGTATCCAAACCATTTGATACATATCTTTACCAGTTGCCGATGATGACGGCAATCTTCCCTGGTCATTTTTATCCCGAGTTTTACGCTCTGATTTTGGGGAAAACGGAAAGAGTAGATCGAGTGGATAAAAACCCTCGACCAATTTTGGTTGACCAAGAAAGATTTGGGCGGATTTGATGGGGAGATTTGCTCCGGCAAACGTATGGGCACGTAATTATCTTCAGGAGGTTGAAGATGGTAGTCATATTCGGGAAGTTGAAGATGGTAGGGTCGAAGAGAAGCAGACCAAATGGAGGGAGGTAGCGGACTAGCCTAGGCTGAAAAAGAAGGAAGGCTTTTGGCAAAAACCCAGGAAATATTTTCATTCACATTATAGCAATGCCAATGTTAAGATTTTTATTAACTTTTTCAATTATTTCGTGCTAGTTATTAAAAAGTTTAGATTGATTTGTTTGTAGATTGCAATATAAAATTAAAAGGGATGAGAAGTCTATCTATACTATTGATTAGGCAGAATTCAATAAGTCTACCTATACCATTGATTTGTCCACGTGATATATTGTTGGGCCTGTTTATTTTTCAGGGAAGTACGAACCGACGACTAATGTGGTGGAGATTGGGAGGAGATGCGACGCTTTGGAGATGGGGAGGGAAGAAGGCTAGGATGCGTGACGGTGACGGAAGTGGGAGTGGAGGAAGTGGTGGTTGCATTGGGGAGGAGAAGACAAGAGACGGCGGGCGGAGAAGGAGTCGGCGTCTTGGCCTCTCAGGAGTGGCGGCGGTGCAACGAGGGGCGAGAAGGAAGCGGCACGCACGCAGGGCCGGCCCTAGGCCTAGGCCGGTTGTGCGACCGCCTAGGGCCCAGGCTGGCAGGGGGCCCATCAACCCCCCCCCCAGAGCCCAACCTAGCGTAGCGGCAGCAGCCCAGCATGCTGCGCCTGCGGGCTGAGGCCTGCTCCTGTGCGCAAGAGCAAGCCAGGAGGGAGACGGAGCGCTCTGTTTTCCGTTTTCACGAGTCCGACTCTTCGGCATCTTCGCTTTCTTTTTTTTTCCCCCGCAAATCGCAACTCCCCCTCCGGCCCTCTGCGAGCACAAGCAACTCGCCGACTCCCGACTCCGCGCAGTCCACCACCGCCAGTCACGCGCCACGCGCCCGGCTGACGGCGGACGGCCGATAGACGCCGGATCGTCGAGCCCGCCTCTCTCGCCATCTCTCGGCGTCTCACTTGAATGCTTGATAGTGATCGTCGACGCCTAGGGGCTAGGGCTACAAGAAAAGGGCAAACCGAGGTTAGAGACCATTTTTTTTCTTGTGTTATTTCTTCAATTTGTTTAAGAAATTTAGGTTAGCAATTTATTATTTATGGACTTAGGATTTTCTTGCTCACATCGTTGCATGATTTTTCCACTCCAAAATTTAGTCTTAGAGTATATATATTAGAAGTAAAAAAAAATTACCTTAACTCCTTAAGGGCCATAGTTCAAGTTCGCCTAGGGCCTCCCAAATGTCAGGACCGGCCCTGCCGAAAGAAAAGAACTCTAATCCACCTAAATAAAATCAGCAACTCCAATCCACCCAATAAAATCAGAACTCCCCACCCCCCAAAAAGAATATTTCAGCAAAGCTCATTTAGATTCTGGCTAATTACTTACCAGTTTGGAGCCCTAAGTCACTGGCTGCCCCACACGGCATCAGCGTCGTAGCGCGGGGTACGCCGGGAAGCACACATCCCCGCGGTCCCCGCCGCGGCGCCACCTCGCTGGACTGTTGTCACAGCCACCATTGTCGGGACCTCAGTTGTTGGAGTCCGCTGGCGTCAACTTCAGCCCACATGTGCACCTCCGAGCTCCTCCACCGGCTTCCACGCCAGTTTCCTTTAGTCGAGCGCCGCTGTCGCATCAGGATCCGCGCCACAGCAGCTCGACTCCCTTCAGTTTTGCCATCCTTTGTTTTCTTGTTCACATACATACTTGCTGTGTGATTTGCTGAGTATTGTATATACTTACCTTGCAATAATCTTCAGCCTCAATTAAAGAAGGATTCTGAAGGAGAAGACCTTCGGTTTAGATTCAAGTTGAGCTGTTTATGGGAGTAGAGTTGAAGCTTCGCTAGATTTTCTTTTCCGCTGCAGTTTTCTTCGTGGTGAGGACTAAGTGACTCTTTTGTAAGTATTTATCACAATAGTTTATTTGGTAATGTATATTCGAATTGTTGATTTGTATATCTCGGTTGATTTATGGACGAGGGTTTAATACACAAATTAATTTGAAAATTACTAGTGAATTTCTATGTGTGATAGATTACATGTATAAAATAAATTATTTATGTCAATATTGGATTGGACTTATCTTGAAATTCAAATTTTAGAAAATGGGAGCCATAATCGTGGCAGTCATTTAACATAGAGACTGTGCTGCATACTGGTACTAAAGCTTTACTCCCATATAATAAGTGATGGATCGACCGACCGCGTTTCAAGGTTCAAGTTTATATCACCTTGCTGTTACGGTTGTGTACAGTATTTTTGGTTAGGAAGCATGTACTTTCGTATGTCAAACTTACACCAAGTTCAAACACTAATAACCTACCACAATCCTATTTTCCTATATAGTTAAAGCATTTACTCCTATAAAGCAAGACATGCAAGAGAAGTCACCTCATCAACAATTTTAAGTCATTAGATTATATTAGTACAAAGATAATAATCGTTGGATTAAAAAGCTACTTATTTATCCAATTCAATTATTTATTAGTTATCATTCACCTCCCTTTGCTCCATCTCACAATTACACATAGCACTATTACATATTTTGTGCACAACACTATATTTTCCGAATACAACTCAAATTATTGTTTAATATGTGTGTTTTATTTTATAATGCATAATAAGATACCATATAATTATTTGATATCGTTACCTGAATCTATTTTTAGAAAAAACTTGAGTGAAGTAGAGAGATGCAAATTGTCTAACTATAACGATACCTATATTATGCATGAAAATAATATTTATATATTATAACAACACACAATGACACTTGGAAAAAGAAAATATAAATTGTAATAATATAAGGCATATACAAATCCACATCATCGTATATTTCATATATACATAGAGTTGTGTCTAACCATTTAAAACTATGATTTTGTTTGAAGATAAAACTATAAAACCCGCGGCATAGACGAGAGGTGCCAACTAGTTACTTCCATAAATAAGGGCATCCACAATGTACTTCAAAACCAGTCCATAGCCAATAAAATAATACATTCAGCTATCTAACCACATTGTGGAAGTAGTCCATAGGAGAGAAATAGCAAAAGTCATCCATAAGCATATGGGCTACCCATATAGAATAAAATATGTCATTTGTCTCTATTTCCTCTCTCCTCCTCATACTACTTACTAACTATATACATTGTGAATGTTACAGTAGTTCAAGTCCACAAATGTGGGTCCCATCTATATGGACTACTTTAGCTATATACATTGGTGTTGCCCTGAGCATGTGTGAGGCCATATATGTCATCCGGAACGATAGATTAGATGTTGATGGTTTCCTATTCATTCTAATTGCTTGTTGTACTGCATGCATTTGCTGACATTATTTTTTCTTCAAATAAATTCCCAAAACGGCGCGGGGGGCTAATACTTAGCATGATATATTACTGTTCCTCAAAGTTTCATCTGCTACATATATGGTTTTTATAAAGGTATAAAACAAGAGAAAGTTTTTTGTCTGCTCTATCACCAGATACTGACTTTGCAATCATGTGTTCACAATGTTGCCCTCTAAAGATTAATCAAAATGTAAATTTGGGTCTCACTGTAAGTCATACTTGAGAAGTGCTTCATTGACTTCTACATATCTGTAAATAGAAACACGTTTACTAGGACCACAGGTTGATGTTACATAGTCTAGGATGATGAAAATGACCTTGTTCATTTCTATTGTCTATCTCGCAAACACAAGCATGATCCCCGCTTCTAAAGGCTTGGCTACAATTTACAATTTTTTTGTGAATACATTTTTTTTTGAAGCAAATGACGGCATGAGATCTGCCGGATATATTAGATCTGCCGGATATATTAGAAGTTTTTTGCGAATACATAAGATGTGTATAATTGCATCTATAGAGAAGTAAGGCATCCAAACACGCCAAAGATCAGCACGAAGTATAGGATCAAATTAACAACACCAAAACCGACCACAAGGGCCGTTACACAACCAAAAATAACTAAAATAAATGGCCCTAGCTGGGGACCATAATTAGGGAGAGCCTCTTTGCCCCGGGCGGCTTCCTCACTTGTCAACATCAAGTTAGTTGATAAACTTAGAGATTCATTGAAGACACGATCGTTCTAATGTTTTCAAATAGACCAGGCTCCAAGGATGATCAAGTTGTTGAGACCCTTCCTGATAACTCCACCATCCAAACCATTGATTCGTCTCCACCATTCATCAAAGTTGACATCCAAGGTTGCGGTGCAAGAGCCCCAAGACCAAATGTAGTAGAATGGAGAACCAAAGTTGTCTAGCAAATATTGCTTCTCCCGTTCCATATTATCAGACGTTTTGGCTTCTTCATTTTTTCTAGATTTACTAACATCCATATGAATTTGGATAAATTACATCGATTCATATATGAACCTATTCGAAATCCTAACATCTTGTAATGCGAAACAAAAACAGAGGGAGTAGTATTTTTAACTAAAATTTATCGAGATGTACCAAATTTTACTTTAAAAGATGTGGTACATCCCCATATATACTGAATCAATAAAGACTGTAAAATCATTATTTTTTTCTTGTGATAATGATTTCAGGGTTCGATGATGTTTTATGTTTTTCTAAGCATTGTATTCTATGTAAAATCAAAGTGTGTTTGATTTTTATTCTATGATGACCAATTGGCATCAGAGATTATTGATTTTGATATTTGGAGTTTATCGGCAAAGTGGTTTTGGAGATGATTGGATTTGCAGGTGATGAACAGGGATAGCTGATTGTCGGGTCTGGTCAGACCGGGCATTGATTGCCTGTCAGACCGCTCGAAACATGCCGGTCTGACCGGCCGACTCTGTGTCGGTTTTGGTTTCGGATTGTTTCATTGGATATCCGTGGATAATTCATGTTTACGACTTGTAGATGGATACTATGCGTATGTAATTCTGTTGTTTACTAACAATAAGTCAAGTTGGAGATAGCTTGTGCTCAGAATATGGTTTCTTGTATGATTCATGTGTATAAAGATCAATGCATGTAGTTGGTGAAGATTCCATATGGCATACAATAGAGGTATTGTGTGCGTACGGGATGCGGAGTTGAATTTGGAGAGAGTCCAAATTTGATACAATTGGAGTTTTTAAAGTTGGTTTCTTGTACGGAAAGGTTTCCTAGGGAATTAGCACTTCTAGTACAAGTTTGGTTCGTAACTTTAGGTTGCCAACCTCGGGTATATATAGAAAGGGAGGGTGTTGTCTCCCGGTATTGCTTTAGAGAGCATTGAGTTGAGAGAATAGTTAGGGTTTCGAGTTTAGTCAAGATTTTCGTGAGGAGTGCTGTTGTTGCACTTTGTAAACAAAGAGAGAAGTAATAAAGTTGTCATATACTTTGAGATTTCTTCGATTTGTATGTTCGGGTTTGGCGGTTCAACCGACAGGATACCGGCGGTCAGACCGGTGGGATAGCAGCGGTTAGACCAGCGGTAGGATCAGGCGACTGCGGCTACTTCGGGGTGGTTAGACCGGGCAATCTACTCTGGTCAGACCGACAGCATTGGCGCGGTCAGACCGGCAGATTAACTCCGGTCAGACCGATCGACATCGATTCGAGGGTAACTTTTAATTCTGCTAAAAGTTTTCGTTTTTGGATAATACAACCATTCAACCCCTACTCTGGTTGGTTTAGTTCTTACTGCTCGATCCTACATTGTATTGTACCATCTAATTTTCATGTTTATTTATATACAAATCGCATTAATGAGATCAATTCATTTACATCAGAAGATAATATATTCTGCTGGTGTGTTCTCCTAAAATTGAATAAAGGAGAAAGCATTAATTAAGTTCAAAGACTGTGTATGCTGCCCGGCCGGATGTGAAATTTCACAAAGCCACCCTTCTGTGCGCTAAGATGTGCTTCTATGCATAGGAGTGACTGAATCAGAGCTGGCAGGGCAACGTTGGGTTGGCCTTGCTAAGCATAAATCATCCCTCGGACTCTATCTGTAGGCTATGGCGCGCGGCAGTGGTTGGCAAAGAATTTTGTGGCCACTGCTTTCTCTTGCACTATCGAGATATGCAGAGATGAGGTGATGAGCTGCACAGGGATTTTCCTTCAGTGGACAGCACGGACTCCTGATGCCTCCCAGTCACATTGTAGCATGAAGCTTCCTAATTGCACGTCGTGCCTGCAATAGCGTTCCCACACTACTCCCACTCCTCTAGGGTTATAAGAGTAGAGGAGATAAGACACCTTTACTTGGCTCGATTAATCCGTGCATTAATTTCCATAGGACAGATGGGACTTAGGTGGTGTTTGGATTAGGGACTTAACTTTAGTTTCTATATTTGACACTAATTTAGAGTATTAAATATAGACTACTTACAAAACTAATTACATAAATGAAAACTAATTTGCGAGACAAATTTTTTAAGCCTAATTAATCCATAATAATTAGAGAATGTTTACGGTAGCATCACATAGACTAATCATGGATAAATTAGGCTCAATAGATTCGTCTCGCGAATTAGTCCAAGACTATAGATGGGTTTTATTAATAGTCCACGTTTAATATTTATAATTAGTGTCAAACATCCGATGTGATAGGGACTTAAAAGTTTTAGTCCCATCTAAGCAGGGTCTTATTGTCGTTGGACTTGGTTATCAAGACTAATGCACAATTATTTATTAGTTTCGCTACCAGGAGCAAGATTGTGCTGTGCATACATAAGAATTTGGGGCGCCGGCGGTGCTAAACACGAAAATGAACAGCAGTTGCATCCTAATGTAGTTATTCGATTTTCTTTACCAAGCAGAAAATTAGAATCTTTAGTCCTAAAATGTGTGTTCAAATTATCATCCTAAGCTATAATTTTTTAAAGCTCACATTGTTATCATGGAAGAGCCTATCGAAACCAAAGAAAAATAAACATGTTCCAGTCAAATTAGTAGAGTAACAATGGGCGAACATGTAAAAGAAATGGAATAAGAGATCAAAAAATATGTTGGAACGTCTTGCATTGAATTAAAACATGGAATGCTTAGGGCCACGCTGTGCCGTCGCCCACCTCGCAATTAATGGGTCATTGTAGTATAGCCAAGCTATTGATTTTGTTAACTATCTCTTATGCCCTAAGGATAACCTGTGGAAACTATTGCAGCTAGATATCAATCTCATTAGTGAATGAATTTGCTATTAGTGACATGTGCGGCAGTACTAATAGTTTAGGATCGTAAAGAGCTTTTCCCACCTTAAAAGCTACTCCCTCCCTTTCATAATGTAAGACTTTCTAGCATTGATCATATTCATATAGATGATAATAAATCTAGACACACATATATGTTTAGATTCATTAACATCTATATGTACGTGGGCAATGCTAGAAAGACTTACATTATGAAACGGAAGAAGTAGCCAATAAGGTAAGGGGCTCCACCACTTATATATTAGGTCATTTGCCTTTACACAATCAATGTGAAACTATTCAACAATCTTGCCCTCTACACATTGGTGTCCTTTAGCCGTTCACCATTCTCCCCATCTACAATATTGGTGTCCCTCAGCCATTCACCGTTCATAGTATCCCATGGTCCCGTAGGTATACAGGCCCCGCAGGCACTCACGGTCTATCAGGCCTTCACACACTTTGTCCCTCGGACCAGATATGTTGAACTTGTCAAGTTATATATGATACTAATTGTAGGATCGTAAATAGCATTTCCCACCTAAAAGCTAGCCAATAAGGTGAAGAGTTTCTCCACTTATATATTAGATCCAATGTCATTCCACAACCAATATGGTATTATTCAACAAATTGAAGTTATCTATTAGTATGTCAAACTTACTAACTGCAGTTACTTCTTTAAATAAGCACATGTGTGAGACCGTGTCATACATAAGTGGAGTCAATAGATTTGATGTTGATGCATGGTTCCTATTAATTCTAATTACTTGCTATCCTGCAGGCATTTGCTAACATTATTTTTTCTTCAAATAAATTCCCATCAAGGTGGTTGATAAACTCAGAGATACTACATTGAACCTTTGAAGATAAAATCATTCCCACGTTTCGAAATAGACCAAGCCCCAAGGATGATCAAGCTGTTCATGTTGAATATATAAGCACACAATGATTTAATTTATTTCATAAATAAATTATGACATTGCATATGTAAACTAGCATAATCATATCATACGATTTACACATATAAACTGGACAGTAAACCATAAACAGGTTGAATATGTGAAAAATATTGAATGTGTACCGAGCGTTTTAAAAAACCAGCTGCTTAGCAGGAAGGACTCGTGGTACTATGTGTTGACGACGGCGCGCAACACTCGAGCGAAGAGAAAGACGAGCCGTTGTGGACGAATAGGGAGCAGTTGCACAAAATGCTTCCCAAAAAACTTATTGCCGCCTTCTCCTGGTGCAGGACGTCAAAGGTGAAGGTTTCAGCGAGCGGGATGGAGTAGACTAGAGATATCACGACGCTTAATCAGGTCGCCTGCATGACGACCTCCACTCCGCGTAACCGGATTATTCGGAGTGTTTGCGTAACCGGATTATTCGGAGAGTTTCCAAAAAAATCCGATGTGTACGCCGTGAACGCACACCGCCTCGCCATGCTAGGCGAAGCGAAGCGAGCGAGCACGCACGTGTGTTCTCTTTGTTCTTTCCACCTCACATGTCTCAAGTTGCTAGGAGAATATCATCCATTATAATGAGGTCTCCCTATCTTAGAATAAGCTTCTAAACTACTCATGCACATAAGGTGGGGCTTTTACGATTTTCTAAAGAATTAATCTTTAAATGGGCTAAGACCCATCTATTAATTCCAACGGTTCAAACCCTTCCTGATATCCACCACCCAAACCATTGGTTCGGCTCCACCATTCATCAAAAGATGACATCCAGGCATTGCGGTACAAGAACCCCAAGACCAACATGCTGTAAAAGGGTGAACCAAAATTGTCTTGCAAACATTAGCATTTTAATGTAAATTTAACCAAGAAGTACCAAAGTTTAAGAAAATGTGGTCCCCATACCTACTCAACAAAGACTGTAAAATCATTGTTTCGTCTTATGAAAATGATTTCGCGGTTACTTAGAGTTTAGGTATTCTTAAACACTGTATTCTACCATATATAATTTCCATGGTCATTTTTATACAAATGGCTTGCATCAGGCACTTCATTTACATCAGAAGATAATATATATATTCTGCTCGTGTGTTTTTCAATCCTAATATCCATTTCTTTGTTATGAGATTGGTGCCAACAAAAAAGAAAAAAAAGGAGGAACCATTAATTAAGTTCAAAGACTGTGTAAGCTGCTATTTCACATAGGCACCTCTTTGTGCGCTAAGTCGGGTGGCCTTGCTGAGCATATCGAGTAATCATCTCTATGACAGTAGGCTGTGCCGCGCGTCAGGGGTTGGCAAAGAATTTTGAGGCCACTGCTTTCTCTCGCTCTGTTGAAACATACGTAGATGATGCGATGAGCTGCACAAGAATTCTCGTTGGTTGGACAGCACAGAGTCCTGAACTCCTGATGCCTCCCTGTCCCATTGTAGCATCGAGCTTTCTACATTCATTTGCAATAGCATTCATAAACTATCCCCACACTTCTAGTGTTATATATAGGAGTAGAAGATATGAGACACCTTATTTACTTAGCTCGATTAATAATCCATGCATTAATTTCCCCAGGAAAGATGGACTTATTATTATTGGACTTATTTATTATTGGACTTATACATGGCTTTCAACAATATTCATAACTATTATTTATTAGTTTCCGACCATTGCTTCCAACTATGCATGTTTGGTAGGTGAAGAAAGGGAACATATTTCGTGCACACAAACTTATGGTACATATTTCATGCATACCAACTAATAATTCTTACTAAAAATTTTTTAAGAAAGATTGTGCAACTTCTAATAGTATTACACTTATATACAACTCTCAGAATTTTAACAGATATATATACTCTTAAAACTGTCATAAATTTTCTTTTTTTAATGGCTAAACTCTAATGGATTTGAAGCTGATACTTTAGAAAGATATGCAATACTATTGAAAGTACATGTAATTTTTTTAAAAAAAATTTAGCGAAAATTATTAGTTGGTGTGTACGGAGTGTGCAGTAAGTTTATGTGCACAAGATATATTCCCCGTGAAGAAAATGAACTACTCATAGCTAGCTAGGTGAGGTTCAAATAATTTTATCGGTACTTACGAATTAGAATATATATCAACAAAAATCAGAATTGGTAGATATGTTTAAGTTATAAAGTACACAAGACCAAATTGCTGAGCATGGTTCAAGATCCAACTATGATACATCCTTCAAATGTCAATCTGAATGAAATTCAGGATTGATGCATGAATGCAACACTTGTTCATTTTGACCGGTGTTCTATGATTGTAAATGACAACCTGCAAAATGTTTGCACTGGTGGATAGGATTGTATGACTTCCTCTCGGTGCCAGGCTCAACTAGAGGACAGAAATTGCAGATTTGAGATGGACTAGCAAGAGTGCCACATTGACAGGGGAAGCACGGCGGTATGATCTACCCTGGGATGTTTGTGGACAACGGGGCCATTATTGATGCTTTTTTAGGTCAACACAAGATCACCTAACTATTTGAGGTGTAATCAACAGGGTCGTCAAAATCGATAGATCGAAACCGGCTAGCGGAACCGATTTCGAGATTGATTCACTTTCGCGGAATCACACGACTAATTTACAAGCAAATTAGCAAAGAAGATAAATATCGTACTTACGTGACGATGAACGACTAGTTTCCAAGCAAACTAGCAAAGGATATTCTTCTCGCTTTCGTGGAGAAGCACGGCCGGTTTTCAGTGCAAAACGGGAAAGATTAACTAAACTGAAAACCGGTAAAGATTAACTAAATTCTATGGTTGTCAGAACTCAGCCATGAAAACAAAATAGAAAATAACAAGAAAGTACAAAAAATAAGAAAATAGTAGATTGATAATTAATTTGTTCGAGGGTGTTCTAATGTGCCCTCATCAGTATATATACCGGTTATCGAGCTACAGCAGACCTAATCGGTCCCACACGATTTTATAGAAAGAAACAAACCGAAAGAAATCATGTCTAACTTCCTCGCCGCCATACGCGTCAACTAATTAGCCTCATGAGATGGAAACCAACGCCGAAGCTCCGGGTCTCATACAACCAATCCTCTCATACACGGCTGTGCCCTAGCAATGCGAAATCATCCGGCACGTGTGGCTCCTGCTTTTGCTTCTTCAGATCAGCACTAGCATGCCTCTACTGCAACGATACACATATCTCCATTATACAAGCCATTCACTATCCGGCCGTCCTCGCTGTCTTCCATACAGGAGACCATGCAGAACCCAACAGCAGCTCAGGTCGATCAGCTATCAAGCAAACACGACAAGGCTTTGATTTCCATGATTTCCGAACTGACAGAGTCAGCTTCCCAGCCATTTGCACGCATACAACATCTTCTCCCCGTACACATTAATTTGCACACATTATCGGGGCCACCTAATGCGTGGGTGATCGCGTAGGATCACCGTGCACGATCAGTTTACACCCATGAGAAAATGTGCAGCGGCTTCCCGTGCAACGGCTTCCCGTGCACGTGTGTGTTTAGAAAATGTTCAACGGCTTCCCGCGCACAACCAGTTTGTGTAGATTGGTGTAGTTAGTTTCTTCTTCCCGTGCACGTGTGTGTTTAGATTGGTTTCGATAACAAAATCAAAATAAAATTAGTTTGAAAGAAAAAAACAAATTCAAATTCAAATTTAAATCGGGTATGTAAACTTTTAACTTATAAACTTTGGATCTATAAACTTTAGGTGTATAAACTTTAGATGTATAGAAGTACTATATAAAGAAAATATTTGAATTCAAATTCAAATTTGAATTGGATATATAAACTTTTAACTTATAAAATTTAGGTCTCTAAACTTTATATGTGTAAATTTGAGCTGTACAAACTTTAGGTCCATAAATTTACTAAAATAGAAAAGTAATGTGGTGCCGAAAAAGAAAAGTGGAGGGAGGGGGAACCGCGCTAGGGGCGATCGCTGGTAGTGATCGATCGCCCCTTAGCCTTTCCGCACATTATCTCCATAATGCAGTGCAAATTCCTGTGCACATATTTTCCGAACCTCTCTCAAGCAAACCACTTAATAATTTCAGCAAGCTCTATTCTAAATAATTCGGCCTGCCCAAATATACTAACGAAAAGCCAAATTATAATACAAACACCCCGATGGATACTGAACCCCCGTCGCCGTCCCCGTGCAAATGAAAATCCCCCGCTCCCGTCCCCGTCCCCGCCGTCGGAGGCAGCCTTCTTTCCTTCCCTGCCCCCACCGGGTTACCGGGGCTCCAACGGGGGCATACACCCGAAAGGCCGAGAAGGAAGAAGCAAGGTGCTCATCAAATTTCAGGTTGGGGATAGAGAACAAAGATATTCATTCACAAAAATGCTAACCATGCACACTAGATGACGGATCTTTTCTTCTCTTTTGAAAGACGCATATACAGATATTCAAAATAAAGAAATTAACTAATTCATTCCCAAGAGCAGGAGCAAGCTGCAGAATCAAACAAATGAAAGAAATTGGAAGATGCAAAAGCATGTGGCTGCTGTGCAGCCCTCAACGCCGCGCTGAATCACGCAGATGTTGCAGAGAAATATCCACCAGATCAGTTGGAACAGAAGCGGACAGCAGCATCAACATATTCGTCGAAGAAGGATGGCGCCATTTGTGGCTTCTCTTTCCTGCGAGACCCGCATCTCACCATAGAAATTAAGCTACAGCGAGTGGGCTCAGTTGGCGATAATCCCCCAGGAGGCATGCGAACCAACCTCCCTGGCTACATGCGGCTAGGGCGCAGGCGGTCGTTCGTAGTGATCAAGATGCGCCTCTGAGACATCAGGATTCAGGAGTGTTATCTCCGTTGACAATACGGGGCATTGGTGGTGGTGTCCCCTTGGTAATTTGGCATTCTCCCTAACCAATGAATTGGCGAGCTCTGTAGGCATGCGTGTGCACCAACATCGGACTGCCGTCGAGTGGGTGTGTGTTTGTGTCCTCCGCGTTGTCATTGGTGACAAAGTTGTCTTGTGTGCTTTTTAAGATCAAGAAATCAAGTGGGGGAGAGAGATGTCAATGTGGCATATGCCGATTCGGACTTGGGACTACTTCGGCAAGTCAAGAAATTGTGAGCTTCAGCTTATATAGGGAAGAGAGTGTGCGAAGGTCGGAGGGTACATTAACAACCTCTCTAAATCCTGTGGGATTGCTGAAGAATTAGTGGGCCACACCAGCGATGTTTTTGCAAAAAGGTCCCCGAGTTTCCAGTTAATTATGCTCCGGTCTCCGCTACCCCACTGTCTAATCTCGTGCTACGATTGATCTGGCCATACACGTGCCCCGCCATGGCGGCCCTTTCACACACGTGGGATCGTTGGATCGCGAACGTACAATAAAGATTTTATTTATAGGGCAGCGAGATGCCGGCCATGACATTTTGTCTACACAATATTTTAATATATGGACATACGGTCTTAAAACAGTATTTGGTATTTGTTTCTGAAAAAAAAGAAGGTTTTATTTGTTTTTTTATAACTGTAGCTGCCTGGTTCTTGTAGTGGCTTTACATCGAATATTTCGTTAAGAATCTATTCTATACCACTAAGTTTATTCGAGTTTAACAATTTGTTATCGACATTGCCGATTTCTATGATATACCGATGACTTTATCAATTGTTCTACAATACGCCATTAGGCTAGGCCTTGTTTTCAAAAATACCTAAAATATCCTTATGGACAAACAAGGGACCGATCGAGAAGCAGCCCGAGCCGCTCCCAGTCATCGTTGCCTTCACTGAGAGACGAAGATCGAGCACCGACTGAGCACCACCGCCGCCCGACGGATCCGGACTTCCCATGCGTATTGCCGCTGCCTCTCTCGTGTCGCGGAGCCACCATCCTCGCTGCTGTCATCGTCCCCCTACTATTGAGCCCCACCATCGAATCAAGCCACTGCCGAGCCGTGCTCCCCTCCCGATCCTCCACCATACCGCGCCTCCCCTTCCTCCACCGCATCGTCATCCCCTCCCTCTTCCTTTGTCTTCGCTGGCCACCAACCCCCCTCCTGTTGGGCCAGATCTAGGAGAGGGAGGGTACTAGGGAAGGGGAGTGGATGAGCAGCTGAATTCCGATGCCGTGCTCTCGAGGACCACACTCCCGACCAGCAGCGTCATCGTCGTGGCGGTTGCCATCTCGTCGTCATCGTGGCTGGTCACGGTTGTCATCATAGGAGGCCACGGGCCGCTACCATCCCAAGGCCCGCCAGATGCGGGTGTGCGTGGTCGACGACACACGGTGGCTACAGCAGAAGGGAGTGGAGCGAAGGAGGATGACCAAGCCAAGCGTGTGGATGAAGTGAGGAAAAGTGCGGACGAGGTGAGGGTTGTGGAGACATAAAGGGAGCTGTGTGTAGCTGGGAGGGCCGGTTTTTAAGGATTTCTTTTTCTTTTTGCCAGGTGGTGCTCCTAACATAATATATGCGAAAATTGATTTTTGCAGGCAGCATGTTAAGAGGTCCGCCGCTGAAAATCAGTGTATTTTTGTATGTTGTTCTCTTCTAAGATTCGCTTGTAAAAAAATACTGTTGGGCTAGAATTTTGGGACCTCTCGATATTTTCACAAGCAGAAAATTTTAGATCCACCTTAAAAAATAAAACATAGGTGTTATAGAAGATTGTTTTTTAGTAGTGCGAGCAGGTTGCCAGAATGACCTGCATCTTGTAGGGTGCTCGGTATATTCTCTTCGGCTTGATTTGTTTTGTTTTGGTTGTTCCGTTTGATTCATTCCCACCATTCGACAACTTCAGTGTAAAATGTTTCCGCGGACGGGAGCGTCATCTCCTTTATCTTTTCCTCTAGTGTTGCTGCTAATTTGTGCCCAGGGAAAGATGAACTTTCCCATTTCAATGTCGAGGCTTTTGATTTCCCATTTCAATGTGTAAACTTTCGATTTATCTAAAAAGAAAAGGTGAGAACACATGCAAAACGTCGGGGCAAATATGTAAGGATATGCATGCCCTTTTATCTCGGAGTTAACACCGGTAAAATGACTTATATGATGCAATTGTCCCTTTCGTTTCAGTTACAGAGCTTACAGGACGCGCAGGAAAGCTCTTGCCTCAGTGCTTAAAAATTTTAAGATAGGACCATGCAAAGTCCAGAAAAAGAACAGACTAAAGGTTAGAAAAATAGAATCTTGTAGCTAG
This sequence comes from Oryza longistaminata, assembly GCA_009805545.1. Taxonomy (NCBI): domain Eukaryota; kingdom Viridiplantae; phylum Streptophyta; class Magnoliopsida; order Poales; family Poaceae; genus Oryza; species Oryza longistaminata. Next base: position 15,944,271 of record CM020186.1, on the reverse strand, counting down.
TGAACTACAACTAAATTAATTAAGATGCTGACGCTTGTGGTCACTCAGACTCTAGCTTGTATATGTTAGCATGCTATCCATATATATTTTCTCTCATGTTTCAGAACAAAGATGCCCCCCTAGCTGATAAGATGTAGTACAAAATAAATTCAGTTTAAATTTAGGCCATCTGCACATCACAAGGCCCAGTTTTCTGACATCGGTTCAAAGAGGAATTGAAGGCTCATGAATCAAAATTCTTTCGTGAGGGGCCGTCATTAGCTAGTGTTTTGAACCGCTCTATTACATAAATTGTTTTAGTCCTGTCTAACTTGTTGATTAGCTTTGGTATGAGGATGGCCAGGCCAAGCGTGTGAGTGGATGAAGTGAGGAAAAGTGCGGACGAGGTGAGGGTTTGTGGAGACATAGAGGTAGCCGTATGTGGCTGGGAGGGCCAACTTTTAAGGATTTTTTTTTTCTTTTTGCCAGGTGGTGCTCCTAACATACTGCATGCGAAAATTGATTTTTTCAGGTGGCATGTTAAGACATCCGCCGCTGAAAATCAGTGTATTTTTGTACGTGGTTCTCTTCTAAGATTCGCTTGTAAAAAAAAAAAATACTGTTGGGCTAGAATTTTGGGACCTCTCGATATATTCACAAGCAGAAAATTTTAGATCCGCCTTAAAAAATAAAACATAGGTGTTATAGAAGATTGATTTTTAGTAGTGCTAGCAGGTTGCCAGAAAGACCTGCATCTTGTAGGGTGCTCGGTATATTCTCTTCGGCTTCATTTATTTTGTTTTGGTTGTTCCGTTTGATTCATCCCCACCATTCGACAACTTCATTGTAAAATGTTTCCGCGGACGGGAGCGTCATCTCCTTTATCTTTTCCTCTAGTGTTGCTGCTACTTTGTGCCCAGGGAAAGATGAACTTTCCCATTTCAATGTGGAGGCTTTTGATTTCCCATTTCAATGTCTAAACTTTCGATTTATCTAAAAAGAAAAGGTGAGAACACATGCAAAACGTCGGGGCAAATATGTAAGGATATGCATGCCCTTTTATCTCGGAGTTAACACCGGTAAAATGACTTATATGATGCAATTGTCCCTTTCGTTTCAGTTACAGAGCTTACAGGACGCGCAGGAAAGCTCTTGCCTCAGTGCTTAAAAATTTTAAGATAGGACCATGCAAAGTCCAGAAAAAGAACAGACTAAAGGTTAGAAAAATAGAATCTTGTAGCTAGTGAACTACAACTAAATTAATTAAGATGCTGACGCTTGTGGTCACTCAGACTCTAGCTTGTATATGTTAGCATGCTATCCATATATATTTTCTCTCATGTTTCAGAACAAAGATGCCCCCCTAGCTGATAAGATGTAGTACAAAATAAATTCAGTTTAAATTTAGGCCATCTGCACATCACAAGGCCCAGTTTTCTGACATCGGTTCAAAGAGGAATTGAAGGCTCATGAATCAAAATTCTTTCGTGAGGGGCCGTCATTAGCTAGTGTTTTGAACCGCTCTATTACATAAATTGTTTTAGTCCTGTCTAACTTGTTGATTAGCTTTGGTATGGGTATACTACAGAGCATTATTCACAGAAGTAGACGAATTTATGAACTTCCATGCTTGCCAATCTTATTGGTCACCAATGGTTCGGTTAATGTATTTAGACCTATAAAAAATGCAAAATATGTCAGCATGTCGCCATACAAGCCATGAAAAAGTACTCTTAATCACCCCTAAAAGTGGAATTGGGTGCTTACTTTTAAGTTGCCCTTCTGCCCTCCCATAGCCAACAAGAAGGGATTGTCTTTTGAACATGATATTGAGAAAATAGCACCCTGAAATTGCAATAAGTGTTGAAAGACCATTTTACTTCTGAAAAAGACACAGGTTGCTTTTATGAGAGATCTTACAACTTTCGGATTCAGCGAAGCAATGACAGACGGCTGGTTGCTTGATATATCCAGAGCTTCACCTGTATAAAGATAGTGAGGCTCCCATCGGATGGCCCAATAAGCTAAAGAATAAGCCAAATTTTGAATTTTCGAACTTAATTTTGAGATTGATTTTGAGATATTTTCAACGTGGTTTTTTTTCAGCATTGGCTTTTAAGTTACAAAGAACGCATATATAAAAGTTTTACCCACAAATTTATTTTTATTCCCTAATAAACCGTTTTTGGCTTATTAGAAAAAAAGCCAACCGATGGGGCCGTGAGATATCAGCAACAGGCAGAGCAAGGAGCTAGCTGAAATAATGCAATGAAGTTCAATATATTTCACCGTTTTATCGGCTGAAGCAGTTGCCAGAAACTGCAAGAAAATAGTCGAGCATCAGCATTCGGGTGTTAGGAAATAGGTTCCACGTTTAGGACACACGGGCATACGTAGATGTAACATACATTTGGGACAGATGGACAAAATGAAATGTCCCCGCAAAAAAAAAAAATGAAATGGATGAAACGGTCATTTCATGGGCATGCAGAGTAAACATGGGCACCGTTCCATTTTGATTCGATGAAGTTATCCGCTTATCGAATGTCTGAACCATGCCATTTTCAAGGCTAACCTGTAACACTCAGTAATCTGTAAATCCAAATGTAAAAAGGAGAATAGTGAAATACAATGAATAACATCCACAATACAGAGCTCTAATTTCCAGATCAGAGTTCCACTATGGTATGTATGGAGATGATATTTGCAATTTGCATGTGACACGTGAGTCACTATTTTCAGTAAACATATAACTTGCATCTTACTACCTCCCTTTTTTTTATATATATCGGATTCTTCTTATTCAAAAATTTAATGTAAATATGCAAAAATATAAGCTAAGGTTAAAGTTTCTTAGATGATAAAACAAGTCATAAAACAAGTCATGACAAAATAAATAACATTTATATAATTTTTTTTAATAAGACGGATAATCAAATATCAAGTCAAAAGTTAACGACGTCATATGTGAAAAAAATGGATGAAGTATATAATTTGCATATGTGCCACGTGATCCCACATATTCATTCAGATATTTACAACCTGGAAATAATAGCATAGTAGGATAAAATAAACACAAAATCATGAATTACGCAACTCACTGCAAAGGAGTCTTCATTATGTGGATTCCAAGCCACATCTTCCACATCAGCTTCAACACACCATCTAATAAAATTCTGTTCACAGTTTTTCACATCCTTCTGTAAATAGGAAATGCAAACGACATTAGTTTTACAATTCGATCAACTCAGAGCGCATAAAGACCAGGGTTCCATCACCACTGTGAGCCGTTCTTGTTGCCTGACATTGTTTATTGAATAACGCCGTGACAATTTCCCAATCGTTGATTAAAAACTGACAATAAAATCGTAACAGCTTCATCTTTCAAAAGTAGGATATATATGCTTTCAGTTGTTGTTTATCATATGAAATTAACAAGAGGCAAACAAAAGAAGATGAGAATGAGTTTATAAAAAAATCCAGCATGATTGAACTCAACGTGAACAAGCACAAACACCTACTCTGGTATCATCAGCGAATAAAATTCAGAAGAGAATACAGCATAACAAATGGGCTTGATACATTACCATTGCAACTGATTTATCAAAAGAACCACTAAGAATGACTTCAGGTGAGCGCTGGCTCCAAGCAACTGCTTGAACGTACGAGGGAGAGAAGATCAAAATCAAGCATGGTGGACCCTCTGTTCATCATGTATTCTAGATTGAGAGAGAACACAGAAATCAGAAAAAGAAAAGAACTATCGGTGTGATTGCCTTTGCATCGTGATGTTCTAATGTTGCTACACATTTACCAGCTGCAACATCCCAAATTTTGACTGTTTTGTCTGCGCTAAAACTGGCTAGAATATTCCTGATATTCAAAGTGACTTGTTAATCACCAGGCCGGATGGGAACAGATAATGAATAACTGAACCCATCACTTAGAGTTAAGACAGGGATAAAACGCACGTATACTGCTTGTTCCATTCAATACCAAGTTCAGAGTCTCTATGGCTTCCAGTCTTGTATCTTTTCATCTGCATGTGAAAAACGTAGTTGAGATAGTACAAGAGATAATTGATGTCTCCATTCTCATCCATATATTCGAAACAATAGCGAAAGCACATAAATGAAACAAAAAGAAGATGGCATAGATTAGTTTGCTAGTTAACTGCACTCATTCACTACGAAGAATTATAACAGGAAAGGAGGCAAAGAAAGAGTGTAATTAGCACCACCACTAGTCAGAAAATATCCATAGAACGGCACTACTCATGTAGAGCAGTATTGGGAGTCTAGTAGCATTACCTTTTTGTGCTTTCCCACTGTGTTCTTCAAAATTTCTCCCAAAACATTATGAGGTTTGAACCCATTAACCTGTTTATTGTTGTTTTAAATATCATAAACTAAAAAGAAGCAATTCAGGGAACTTGGCAGCGGCCCTATAGGCGGCAAAGGCTTAGGAATTTGGTGAAGCAAATCCTTTCAGCTCGCATCTGGTCGGCTAGTTCTGACTGGACGACGATGGATGAAGGTGGACTACCCGGCGGTGCGTGACATCGATTCACTTGAAGCAGATGAAGATGGCACTAGTGGAGATTCGCAGCGACAACGCACTAGGGGCAGTTGTGACTAGACGACTTCCACTCGTCGATTTCGACTGTCAGGAGAGAATGTCAGAATGCAGGATGTGTCGAGGTTGTAGGTTTTTCGTTTTTTGGTTGTGTGTTCTCCTCTTTATTGAGGTTTGAGTCTAAGTGCTCTTGTATGGCTCATGTTCCTTTGGGTGGTGGGTAATATCCTCGTGGATATAAGAGGCCGGGATTTATGAATTCCTTATCTACAAAACTATTAACTTGCTCTAAGGCCACAGCGTACTGTAATGAAGTGGTTAGCCCGTGTTTATTTTGATAATAAGTGGGTTTGCGAGTTTTAGCTAGCATTAATTACACCACACCTTCACCAATCGGAAAGCGATCGAGCGCAGCCGGTAATTAACTTGCTTGCTGTTCCCCTCTGCGCCGCCGACCAGCCGCCCGACCGCGTCGGTGTCCATGGCATCGATCCTACGGTGGTTAGGTCTGATCGGGCTTTCCGGGTTCCAACCTGGAGTAAGCTCGGGGAATCGGGTCGGGATTCTATTTATATCTCTCTTCTCCCCCGGCCCTCCCTGTGCTTTCGCTGCTCCCCGGTTCGGGTCTCGGTCGGGGACCGGCCGCGCCTTTGCGCTGAGAGGCGAGCAGTACGTAGCTAACCACCGGCGGTTCTGCCCGTCCGTTCGATCATCTGCCATTCAAGCTGCTTCCGCCCGCATCATCCAGCTCGCCGGCCGGGTGCCGGTGAGTACCCGGGCACACGCGAATCATTTTGGATATATATCTCCCCTCCGTCTCTGCTTAATTCCCGACCAGGGCTTTGATTTTCATTTGCTAAAGTTTCGCTGCTCATCGAAACTGCCAAATTAACCCAGCGCAATTTTTTTCGCTTGCTTTCGACGTAAACTTCTTTTAGCATATTTTTTAAGTTTTTAAATTTCGCCACAATATAAAATTTTAAATGACACTTTTTACCCATGCTGCATGTTTTTTCCTGAACAATTCATTTTTTATTATTAAAAAATATTTAAATTAGCCCAAAATGATTAAATTTCTTTTTTTTTGTTTTTAGAAACACGGTACAAACTTGAAATTATCCAGTCCCAAAGCAGTTCCCAGCATTTCTTTTATTCTTAATGCAACTTGATACAGTTTTGTATATTTCACAATGTTTAGCATTTCAAATCCTTTTTTTTTCAAATTTCATTTAATATCTTGATCTGATATTTTAAAACTTTATGAAATTGTATTATAATGGATCCACCCAAAAAAAATATTGATTTCCGTGCCGAACACCTTATTCATAATACCTATATTTAATTAATTATCCGGATTGACAACCCAAAACTTTTTACACCCTGATCTAAACACTCCATTAGGTCCCCATTTGGCTTCCTCGGGTGTAGCACGACAAGGCAGGCCAGTGGCCCTATTATAGGCATTGAGCAGGCCACCAGGCTGTAGGCAGGCTCTACGGTTAGGAAAGGAAACCAAGCGAACAATTAGCAAAAATCTGTCTTATCTCAACCTGATGAAGCTAATTAATTTATCTTTCCACCTCCCAGAGGTTCCCTAAATTTTAAAAACTAAGTACA
>CM020186.1:15913883-15938075 GCA_009805545.1 Oryza longistaminata | reverse complement strand
CAAAGAAGGGAATAAATTGGGTCCCCTCCTACAAAAATAATTTTTTTTTTTTTCCCTTTTGTAAGTTGGAGACTTTTTAATCGGCCCCCCCGTACGCATCCAACTAATTAAAGCCCTCAATGAGATTGGAAACCAAACGCCGAAGCTCCGGTCTCAATACAGGCCAAAATTTCCCCTCATACACGGCCCCTGGGTGCCCCTGGCAATGGCGAAATCATCCGGCACGTGTCGCCTCCTTGCTTTTTTTTGGCTATTCGATCAAGCACCCAGCATCCCTCTACTGCAACGATACACATTTTCTCTTCATTCAGGCCATTATAACAGTGCGCCACAAAAATATGGTGTTCCTCCTTTGCTACCTAAGACAAAAAAAAAAAAACATCCAAAGAACTCTAAGATAGCTTACATACTCGCACAATGCATGGCTACTACTTAATAACATACTAGATTACTATACATATTCCACCACTGTTTCCCATCTCTGGCATATTAGTAAACTCTCTGCACTTCTTTCCCTCACTGACTACGTGTCCCGCCACTCGTTTTCCCATCTCTGCATACTAGTATACTCCTCTTTGCTTCTTTCCCCCTCACTGACGATGCGTCACTCCCATTATGGACCCCAACCTGTATAATTTGGATGAGGAACCGGAGCTCAAAGTTTGGCTGCCAAAGCGCTTGAAGCAGGCCCACACAGTATGTCTAGGTGGCTAGGAATATTTCGTTTTTGTTGCTACGAAGGCCTGACGCCCACGTCCTTGCACCTGGAATGCCCCTTACAATAAGCCATTCACTAATCCGGCCGTCCTCGCTGATCTTTCCATACAGGAGACCATGCAGTAACCCAACAGCAGCTCAGGTCAATCAGCTAGTATCAAGCAAACACGACAAGGCCTTGGGATTTCCATGATTTCCCGAACTGACAGAGTCAGCCTTCCAGCCATTTGCACGAAACCAACATCTTCTCCCTGTACAATTATTTGCACACATTATCTCCATAAATGCAGTGCAATTCTGTGGCCCATTTTTTTCAAAACCTCTCTCAAGCAACCACTTAATAATTTCAGCAAGAACTTATTCTAAATAATTTGGCCTGCCCAGAATATACCTACGAAAAGCCAAATTAATATACAAACACCCTGATGGATACTGAGCCCTGTAGCGTCACCATCCCCCGTGTAATGAAAATCCCCCGCTCCACGTCCCCGGTCCCCGGGCCGTCAGGAGCAGGCCTTTCCTTCCTTCCCTGCCCCCACGGGTTACCGGGGCTCCCAACGGGGCATACACCCGAGAGGCCGAAGAAGGAAGAAAGCAAGGTGCTCATCAATTTCAGGTTGTGATAGAGAAGCAAAGATATTCATTCACAAAAATTCTAAACCATTGCACACTAAGATTGAACGGATCTTTTCCTCTCTTTGAAAGACGCATATACAAATATTCAAAATAAAGAAATTAACTAATTCATTCATTCCACAAGAGCAGGAGCAAAGCTGCAGAAAGTCAACAAAGTGAAAGAAATTGGAAGAATACAAAGCATGTGGCTGATGTGCAGCCCTCAACGCCGCGCTGAATCACGCAGATGTTTGCAGAGAAATATCCACGAGATCAGTTGGAACAAGAAGCGGACAGCATAATCAACATATTCGTCGAAGAAAGGATGGCGCCATTGGGCTTCTCTTTCCGTGCGAGACCCCGCATCTCGCCATAGAAATTAGCTACAGCGAGTGGGCTCAGTTGGATAATCCCAGGAAGGCATGCGAAACCAACAACGCTCCATGGCTACAATGCGGAGGGCGCTGGTGCCTCTGAGACATCAGGAAGTGGTTATCTCGTAGACAATGCGGCATTGTGGTGGTGGTCGCCTTGGTTAATTTGGCATTCTCCCTAACCAAATGAATTGGCGAGCTAGCCTGTAGGAGCATGCGCGTGTGCACGAACATCGGACTGCCGTAATGGGTGTGTGTTTTGGTGTCCTCCGCATTGTCATTGGTGACAAAGTTGTCCTGTGTGCTTTTAGATCAAGAAATCAAGTGGGGAGAGAGATGGTCAATGTGGCATATGCCGATTCGTACTTGGGACAACTTCGCAGTCCAAGAAAATTGTGAGCTTCAACTTAATAATGGGAAGAGAGTGTGCGAAGGTATATATATTAATAACCTCTCTAAATCCTGTGGGATTGCTAAAGAATTAGTGGGCCACACCAGCGATGTTTTTGAAAAAAGTCCCGAGTTCCAGTTAATTCTGCTCCCGGCATCCACTACCCCCGTCCGATCTCAGGCTGCGGTTGAATGCTGGCCGTACACGTGTCCTGCCATGGCGGCCTTTCAGCACCCGTGGGATCGTTGGATCGCACAAGAATGCATGACAAAGATTTTGCTATAGGGCAGCCAGATGCCGGCCATAGACATTTTGTCTACACAATATTTAAATATATGGCAAACGTTATTTGGTATTTGTACTGAAAAAAAGGAAGTTTTATTTGGTTTTTTAGCAACTGCAGCTGCCTGTTCTTGTAGTGGCTTACATCGAATATTTCGTTAAGAAATCTATTCTATACGCACTTTAAGTTATTCCGAGCTTAACAATTTTTACCATCGACATTGTTGTTCTATGATAATATATATCGATGACTTTATCATTGTTCTACAATACGCCAATTAGGCCTAGGCCTTCTTTTTAAAATACCCAAAAAATATTCCTTATGGACAAAAAGGGAACCGATCGAGAGAAATAGCCCGAGCCGCTTCCAGTCATCGTTGCCTTCACCGAGAGACCGAAGACCGAGCCACTCGACTGAGCACCACCGCCAGCCCGACGGGATCTAGAGCTCCCTGCGTATACGCTGCCCAGGGGCGGAACCCAGGATTTTTTATCCTGGTGTGCCCTATGTCACGAGCAAAAATTAAAGCCTTCACACATAAAAATAAGGTTTAGTTTAATCAAAAAGTTAGCACAAATAGTTTATTATTTTGGCGTTAAAAAGACCAATAGTGCATCTTAGATGGAACTAAATAAAACTGGAACAGACACAAATTACAATTTATTCCTATTTTCTTCCAATATTAATTCTTCCCAGTTCTGATTTTCCTCGTCCACCATCACAGAAGGGGAATACCTGACATAGCAATTGTGATGTATGAACGAGTAACGATAAAGAAAGTTAGACAGAGTTAAATGCCTTATGCTCCCTCTTTCATAGTTGATTGATTCAATTGACCTAAATGCCTTCAATCACGGAAGCATGCCTTCACTGATTTGGCATTTTCAGTTTTCAATCGAAATATAGCCGTCTAGAAGAAGCAAGACAAGAGATTTTGAAACTTCAAGATTTTTTTTTCAAAAGTTTTTCCAAATTAATCTCTTCACACTGCCAAAGAGAAAAGAGCAATACATGCCGGCGGACCTTGGTCGCCACACGGGCCAGCCTCTAGTCCTCGTTGCCTTGCTGATTACCGGCGAATGCCCCAAGCAAGGAACACATGCACACCCGCCACCATACGATCTTTTTGGTGAGCTATGCGATAATCAATGGGAATTGGGGCCTTGATCTGTCTACTTCTGATGAACAAGTTACACCATCCATTTTTTAGCCAACTGAAGCATAGTAGATCCTAAAATTTTTCGTAACTTTTTGGTAAATGCACGGTGCCCACCCGGCACCCCACCTAGGTCCGCCCCTAACCGCTGCTCTCTCGTAGTCGCCGAGCCACCGTCCTCGGCAGCCGTCATCCGTCCCCTTACTGCTGAAGCACTGCCCACCATCGAATCAAGCCACTGCGGAGCCGTGCTCCCTCCCGATCCTCCTCCACGCATACTGTGCCTCCCCTTCCTGCACCGCATCGTCATGCCCCTCCCCCTTCCTTTGTCTTTTGCTGGCCACAACCCCCTCCCCTTGGGCCCATATCTAGGAGAAAGGGAAGGGTACTAGGGAAGGGGTGAGGAGCAGCTGAATTTTGATGCCTGCGCTCTCGAGGACCACACCCCCGACGGCAGCGTCATCGTCGTGGCGGTTGCCAATCGCGTCGTCATCGCGGCTGGTCACGTTGTCCATCATAAGCGGCCACAGGCCGCTACGCACCATCCCAAGGCCGCCGCACAGATGTGGGTGTGCGTGGGTCGACGACAACATGGTGGCTACAGCAGAGGGAGTGGAGCAGAGGCGGATGGCCTAGGCCAAGCGTGTGATGAAGTGAGGAAAAGTGCGGACCGAGGTTGAGGGTTGTGAAGACATAGAGGGAGCTGTGTGTGGCTGGGAGGGCGGTTTTAATGGGATTTTCTTTTTTCTTTTTGGCTCTAAGGTGTGCTCCTACCTCTATATGCCGAAAATTGATTTTTGCAGCAGCATGTAAGGGTCCGCTGCTGAAAAATCAGCGGTATTTTGTATGTGGTTCTCTTCTAGATTCCGTTGTAAGAAATGAATACTATTGGGCTAAAATTTTTGGGACCTCTCGATAATTTTACGCAAATGCAGAAAATTTTAGATCCGCCTTAAAAAATAAAACATAGGTGTTATAGAAGCATTGTTTTTTTAAGTAGTGCGAGCAGTGCCAGAAAAGACCTGCATCTTGTAGGCGTGCCTCTGTATATTCCCTCTTCGGCGTTGATTTATTTTTGTTTTGGTTGTTCCGTTTGATTCATCCCACCATTTCGACAACTTCATTGTAAAATGTTTCCGCGGACAGAGCGTCATCTCCTTTACTCTTTCACTTCCTAGTGTGCTGCTATATTGTGCCCAGGGAAGAGAACTTTCCCATTTCAAATGTGGAGGGCTTTTGATTTCCGCATTTTCAATGTCTATAACTTTCGATTATCTAAAAAAAGAAAAGGGTGAGAACACATGCAAAACGTCGGGGCAAATATGTAGATATGCCATGCCCTTTTATCTCGGAGTTAACACCGTAAAATGGACTATATGATGGCAATTGTCCTTTCGTTCAGTTACAGAGCTTAGCAGGACGCGCAAGAAAAGCTCTTGCCTCAGTGCTTAATTAATTTTAAGATAGGAACCATGCAAAGTCCAGAAAAATAACATACTAAAGTTAGAAAAATAGAATCTAGAAGCTAGTGAACTACAACCTAAAATTAATTAAGATTTGGACGCTTGTTTGGGTCAGCCAACTCTTGTATATGTTAAGGCATGCTATCCATATTATTCTCTCATGTTTCAGAAAAAGATGTCCCCTAGCTGATAAGATGTAGTACAAGAATAGATTCAGTTTAAATGTAGGCATCTGCACATCACATGGGCCCAGTTTTCTGACATCAGTTCTAAAAGAGGAATTGAAGGCCTCAATGAAATCAAAATTCTTTCGTGAGGGGCCGTCATTAGCTAGTGTTTTGAACCGCTCTATATAATTGTTTTTTAGTCCTGTCTAACTTGTTGATTAGCTTATGGTATGGTTATACTACTGAGCATTGTTCACAGAAGTAAACGAATTTATGAACTTCCATGCTTGCCATCTTATTGCCACCAATGGTTCGGTTAAATGTATTCAGAACCTATTAAAATGCAAATATGTCAGCATGTCGCCACCTATCAAGCATGAAAAAGTACTCTTAATCACCCTAAAAAGTGGAATTGGTTGGCTTACTTTTAAGTTGCCCTTCTGGCCCTCCCACAGCACAAGAAGGGATTGTCTTTTGAAAATGGAGTTGAGAAAATAGCACCCTGAAATTGCAATAAAGTGTTGAAAAGAACCATTTACTTCTGAAAAACGAACAGCTGCTTTATGAGAGATAATTACGACTTTCGGATTCAAGCGAAGCAATGACAGACGGCTGTTGCTTGATATATCCAGAACTTCACCTGTAATAAAGATAGTGAGATATCAGCAACAGGTCAGAGGCAAGGAGCTAGCTTGAAAATGCAATGAGAATTCAATATATTCCGTTTATCGGCTGAAGCAGTGCCAGAAACTGCAAGAAAATAGTCGAGCATCAGCATTCGGTGTTGGAAATAGGTTCCATCGTTTAGACACACGGCATACGTAGATGTAACATACATTTGGACAGATGGACAAAAGAAATGTTCCCCCGACGCAAAAAAATTGAATGGATGAAACGGTCATTTCAATGGGCATGCAGAAGTAAAACATGGGCAGCCGTTACATTTTGATTCGAGTGAAGTTATCCGCTTATCGAATGTCGAACCATTGCCATTTTCAAGCTATACCTGTAACACTCAGTAATCTGTAAGTCAAATGTAAAGGAGAAATAGTGAAATACGATGAACAACATCCACAATACAGAGCAGCTCTAATTTCGCAAGATCAGAGTTCCACTATGGTATGTAATGGAGATGATATTTGCAATTTGCATGTGACACGGTGAGTCACTATTTTCAGAAACATATAAGCTTGCATCTAACTACCTCCCTTTTTTTATATATATATACGACGCGGATTCTTCTATTCAAAAATTTAAATGTAAATAGGCAAAAATATAAGCTCAGGTTACAGTTTCCTTAGAATGATAAAACAAGTCATGACAAAATAAATAACATTTATATAATTTTTTTTATAAGACGGATAATTCAATATCAAGTCATAAAGTTAAGCAACGTCATATGTTGGAAAAATAAGGATGAAGTATAATAATTGCATATGAGCCACGTGATCACCACATATTCCACTTCAGATATTTACAACCTGGAAATAATAGCATGTAGGTAAAAATAAACACAAAATCATGAAAATTACGCAACTCACTGCAAAGGAGTGTTCCATTGTGTGGATTCCAAGCCACATCTCCACATCAGCTTCAACACACATCTAATAAAATTCTGTTCACAGTTTTTCAACATCTTCTGTAAATTTGGAATGCAAAAGACATTAGTTTACAGTTCGAATCGACTCGTAAGCGCATAAAAGACCAGGGTTCCATCACCACTGTGAGCCTTCTTGTTGCTTGACATTGTTTTGAAATAATGCCGTGACAATTTCCCAATCGTTGATTAAAAAACTGACAAATAAAATCGTAACTAGCTTCAATCTTTCAAAAGTAGGATATATATGATTCAGTTTTGTTGTTTATCCTATGAAATTAAACAAGAGGCAAACAAAAGAAAGATGAGAATGAGTTTATAAAAAAATCGCAGCATGATTGAACTCAACGTGAAACAAGCCAAACAGCATACTCTGGTGTCACAGCGATAAAATTCAGAAAGAGAAGGTACAGCATTAACACATGGCGTTAGAACATTACCATTGCAACTGATTTTATCAAAGAACCACTAAGAATGACTCTGTGAGCGCTGGCTCCAAGCAACTGCTTGAACCTACGAGGGAGAGAAGATCAAAATCAAAGCATGGTGGACCCTCTGTTCATCATGCATTCTACGATTGAGAGAGAACTAGAAATCAGAAAAAGAAAAGAACTATCGGTGTTGATTGCTTTGCATCGTGATGTTTCCTAATGTTGCTACACATTTTTAAAGCTGCAACATCCGCAATTTTGACTGTTTTGTCTGCGCTAAAACTGGCTAGAATATTCCTGATGATTCAAAGTGACTTGTTAATCAACCAAAGGCCGGATGGGAATAGATAATGAAATAACTGAACCCATCACTTTAGAGTTAAGACAGGGATAAAACGCCGTAATACTGCTTGTTTCCATTCAATACTAGAGTAGCAGAGTCTCTATGGCTTCCAGTCTGTATCTTTTCATCATGGCATGTTGAAAAAACGTAGTTGAGATAGTACAAGAAGATAATTGCTGTCTCCATTCTCCACCCATATATTCGAAAACAAAATCCGCGAAAGCACATAAATGAAACAAAAAGAAGATGGCATAGATAGTTTGCTAGTTAACTGCACTCATTCACTACGAAGAATTATAACAGGAAAGGAGCAAAGAAAAGAGTGTAATTAGGCAACCACCACTAGTAGAAAATATCCAAGAACGCACTAACTCATGTAGAGCAGTATTGGGAGTCTAGTAGCATTACCTTTTTTGTGCTTTTCCACTGTGTTCTTCAAAATTTCTCTCAAAACATTATGAGGTTTGACCCATTAACCTGTTTTAATTGTTTGTTTTAAATATCATAAACTAAAAGAAGCAATTCAGGGGAACTAAATAAATAGTTAGCGATGTGGGAAAAAATTACTATATTCATGTCCCATAGTTTCATTTCTAGACGCTGGTACGCAAAAAGCCACGAAATTTCCTGTCATTTATCCAAAATTAGAAATAGTAAGAAACAAGAATAAGTGCACAACATCCTAGATCAACGATCTCTGAGGTAATTAAATCGTCGTGATCGATTTTTTAACTTTCTGACCATGCCTTAAGGCCACAATCCGACAATGCAACGCATAATGGGATACCCATATAGAGGCAATCTCATCATAAGGGTACAGATGTGGATCTCCATCCTCCATTTCTTCAAGTATCGACACCCTCCACGCAGATAAACGTTAACGCTTTAATGCATATAGTTTGCAAGCACGAGAACAATAACTTAATCGCACGTTGGCACAGCCAATACATGTAAATCAATTGTAGATATCTCAATTACTAGAAGCATCATGTGTATTTAAGTCTATCTAGTGCGAAATAGTTTGTATAATTCTTCTAGGGCATTTGCACATTTTCCACTTTTTTTTTTTTAATTTTAAGTATGCCACTTGAATATAGACAGTTCTATGGCATTTCGCAATTTCTAGTTACAGTCTTTGCAATAATATACAAACCAGTGGCAAAAATTTGCATTGGCGACAATTCTTATTGTAGCTGGCTATATTCTTGCCTGTGGGTAATTGGTTGTAATCCTTGCTGTGTGGGCGGTGACGATCCATCGGAATCAGTAGGTTTGACAAGTCCTTTGCTTCAACCTCTCATCATCCTCGTCCTCATCCTAGTAATGTTCGAAGGAATTCCATCGCTCTGTCACAACTTTTTTTAAAAAAAAGCATGACATGCACGCGAATTTTTTGTAAGGCAGGAAAGAGTAAAATACGATCACCGGCCACTGTCTTGTTCTTTAAGACTAAGGATCCAATATCGTTTACTTCGATAGTACAAGTCGCCTGACCAGAGTAAGATTTCTTAAACCCTAAATCATTAGCAGAGCAGTATCATATATCAGGTGACGCAAATTACGCAGAGGTCACTTCTAATCCCAATTGATTGCGCCATCGATTGAATTATTGATTCAATCCAAAAAGCAGGAATGATACAGTGAGACATGTAACGCTCCATCCTCGTCGTCGTAAATTCTCCAATGTCAACTCGCGGAGGCCGTCAGGCGATTGTAATCAACACTCGACAACCATCGCCCTGCCGAGGCTCACCTCGGTCTCCTCCTGAGCTCCGTCAATGTCGTCCATGCCATCATCGTCACTATCAATTTCCTTCGCTGCAGTATATCAACCCACGCCAATCAATCAAAAGAAATAATCGAATCATGCGTAGGAAACAAAAACGAAACTGCGAACAAGAAAATTAGGCGTCCTCCACCGGCAGCGCCTCTCCGAAGCGGCGGCGCTGTCTCCTCTCGCGTGAGCCGGTCCGCGACGAGCGGGACGGTCTTGTCTGCCCCCGGGGATCCAGCAGATCGCCGAGATCATCTCCCGACACTCAACTGTAAGAATGATTCAGTTAGTTGGTTTCTCGCAGGAGAAGATGGGCTTTCCATTGGTTCCAACGCAACAAATTGTAGCTGGCGGCGGGCGATCTAGTGGTCCTCTGCGTCGGAGATCGCGGTGGGCGACGGGAGATTCGGGGGAGTACGTCGGCGACGGACGACGAGTAGGCGTGGGCCGGGCACTGCTCCAGAGAATGTTGGTTGGTTCGGATGTTTTTGGGATGGGCTCGCTAGGTCCATGACGATTGCACTTTGGGCAGCAAGAGCATGCCCAAACAATCACCCAAATATTTTATTCCGCAAAACGATTTTGTAGGAATCTGTCGGGTGATTTTTTTTGTTGCTATTTCCGTTTTGTTTGCCGTTGGATCTGCGCCGAGAATTTGGTGCCAGGAAGGGGTGACCGGACGTGGTCGTAACGTGGATAGGGACCTTCGCGTTGATCCCCTGGCCCGATTACTTGCACTGTGCAAATTCGATTTCCGCGCTTGTCCGTAGCCGTTTTTTTTCCCCCTCAGCTGATCCGCGCTCTGCTCCCGCATTCTCTCCTCGCTTTCCCCCTTTTCTTTCTTCTCTTCTTCGTTTTCTCCGCGAGGCGAGAAGAAGAGATTCTCGTCGGAGTGAGTGCTTGCTGGAGAGTTTGTCTCGCGGAAGCGAGTGCTCGCCGGGAGAGACTGTCTTGTCGTGTGCGTGCTCACCGGAGAGGTTGGTCGCTGGCGAGATTTAGTGTCTAGATTTTTTTTTGTTCGATTTGATTCATCTGGTGCGATTCAAATTGGTGGTTCGGGTTCAGATCTCGGTTTTAGTTGTTTTTGTTCGATTTGATTCAGTGTAGTCCGATTTGCTCACCGGAGAGGTTGGTCGCTGGCGAGATTTAGTGTCCTAAATTTTTTTTTGTTCGAATTTTGATTCAAAGTCCTAGGTCCGATTTCAATTGTGTTTTTCGGGTTCAATGCTCGGTTTTAAGTTGTTTTTTTTGTTTCGATTTGATTCAGTGTAGGTCCGATTTCAAATTGTGTTAGGGTTCAATCTCGGCTTTAGTTGTTTTTGAAATCGATGTAATATGATGGAGAGCTTCGCCGGAGACGTTGGTTCCCGTGTTTGTAATGTTTTCTTCATCGTTTTGTGTGGCATCCAATGTTTTTTGTGTCGGTGAAATCGTGAAATGCTCTGTGCTTCGCCAGTTTGCGGTCCCAGGTTTGGAGATTTGTTCTTCCTGGCTGTGGAAGCGTTCACAAGGGAATGGATCTGGAGATTTTGTTGTTTTTGTTGCTGCAGAGCGTTTGGCTTTGAGTTGGGGAATGGTTGTTTACGCCCGCGGATTCGGGTTTTTAGGGGAGGCTTTTGATTTTAGGGTGCTTTTTGCTTAGCAAATCCAGTTTCCTGTTTTTGTGTTGTTGATGTGTGATTTAGTGCAAATTCTCGGCGTGAAAGCAAATTTTCAGAATCATGACATGGCTTTTTGTTATGTTTGTTATTAGTGAATTTTTTAACTAGAATTAAACTGAATTTGGTAGCCAGCAGTCAGAGCTCCTGATTACTGAATTTTTATTACATATTTTGGCAGAATCAGAGAATGCTGATGTTTACTTTTTTTTATTATAAGATTAATTTTAGATTCTCATGTTAAATTTCTCCGTTTTTTTTCCGGGGGGGGGGGGGATTTGGTATGAAGTGTTCATTACTTGTAAAAGCTTGACAGTGATTATATTTTTTTATGTCAATTGTAATGGATCGGATGTTGTAACTTGTGCTAAAGTGGAAGTTTTCCTACATGAATTGTGAAGTTGTACTTGTGATGTTTATTTATTGTTTCTTTCAGATGCTCGTGTCCCAAACATCAGGTTGGGTAAAAATTCCCATTGAAGTTGATTCTGATGGAGGTGAAGATTTTCATGTTGATTATGAAGTTGGTAATGATGTAAGTTTATATTTTAAATTTTTATTATTGTATTATGCTGTTTAAGTTTACCTTTTAATTTGTAATTACATTATTTTTCTTTTTTTTTAGGTTGATGAAGGTCCTGAAACATGGGAAATTGTGGATGTTATCTCTCTGTGTGCTCAGGAAAATGGTATGTGAATATTTTTTTTTTGAGTTTGTTAATTTAATTTAATATTGTTTAATGGTTGCTCCAATTTCAACATATTTGTAGATTGTTCTAAGAGTGAAAAAGAATTTGGTTGACACTTCTTCGTTCAATTTTCACAATCCCTTGTATGTATCTTTTTTTTAATTACATATTTTATTATGCATGGCATTTTTATTTGTTCTATTTTATTGGGTTTGCTTATTGCTTATAATCTTGTGTTAACTATCCAATGAAACCGGAAGATTAATTCGTCAAAGGAAATGTAGACTATGAAGTGGAGAGTTTATTTTCATATTGGAATTTGTTCTTGTTTTTTTTTTTGGCAAAAATAAAATTTATATTTGTTCTGTTGGTCCATGTGTACGATGCGGTACTGCTGAACACTTGGTACCATGCTATTAAAGCTACTGTTTAGTTATGTTGAAAGATGTGAGTATTTCAGGTTGTAGTTGTTTGAATATCCAGATTGTATCTATTCTCTCAAGCACAGTTCAGTGGCAGCAAACGTGCTGAGTTTTTGTTTTTTCTTCTCTTGTTGTTTGGACTAAATACCTTCTTTGTGTTTTCTTCACATATCTACACCTAGTATCCCTTGTAAGCTTTCATGCGATGCAACTCATATAGTCAATTGTTTCCATGTAACTAATTCAAGTTAGTATTCTGCAAACTACCACCATGACACGTGTTATGGATTGTTTTTTTTTTTGTGTGTCATTGTGTTCTAATTTTTCTTCAAAGTATATCTGTTTTTGATGTGTGATTTGTATTATTTTGCTTGGATTTAGTTTTCTCCAGTGTTTTTTCTTTTGTTCTACACAGCTGGCACGCTTTTAATATGAATATGAAGCTTAAACTTTTTTGGGGCTGTGCAGGTTTTGTAAGGTTGCAAATAATAGTCTAGTAGTGATGGTTTCTCCTGCACTTATAGCTTAGTTCAGGTTTCCAAAATTTACAGACGATTTTATATAAATTACAGTTACACTTTACATGCTATATGCATTGAATTTACAATTGAATTTTATTTCAAATCCACTGTGAATTTCTACTTCAGTGTTTGATTTTTGGCATATGTATGGCAAGCATGGATGGTGCTATAAGATTGGGTGCTATCTCAAGTAAAATATCTGTTTTGATGTGTGTTTGGTGTTAGTTTCTTGGATTAGTTTCCTCTAGTAAGGTTTCAGATATATATTATGATTTATAATGTAGGCAATACAGCCGGGACCAAATTTATATGTTTCTGTTCAGAGTGTATATGGGTTGCCTCTTAGGCTTATATGGTTACCCCCTCCCTCCTACCTCCCTATGATTTTTTCTTTTTGTTTTATTCATGCTAATGTATCTGTTCTGGTATATCTGTTAATTGTAATTATTATTTCTTTCTCTTTAGCTTTTATATTCTAATTTAGTAAATAAGTTTTTCCCTACTCTACACTTGTTTTTTAGATAGAAATGCAAAGTTCATTCGGAAAGAACTGAGCCCTCATATATGCAGATTCTCAAAAAATATTTCTCAAATGTTCTATCTTCTTATCTCCTGATCAGGAAGCATATTATTGGTGCCTATGGTTTTAATTCTTTGCTGATGTTTTGATCAATGCTTATGTCCCAAAAAATTTGCTTCTTGCATTGCAAATCATGTTGATACGTGAAGTTCTTCTCAATTGTTTTGAAAGGATAAAGTCATTGCATTAATAAAGAATGTGTTCCTCATATTTGGGTCTGCCTATTGGTGTATGGAGTTCCAACTGGATTGTTGATGCTGGAAAGTCTTTTATTCTTTCAAAGTTTGGCAAGAGCGTCTTCCCAGTCTGTGTGAGATTCTTTGGTGATAAGTTCATCCGAAAGGAAACTCTCTCTGATGGATGGAAGTTATTACTTCATTTTTGATTGTTTGGCATGGCTTGTTTTCCTTTGTCCAAACCTCTTTTTGGTCCCAGCACCAAGATATTTGCTGTGTTGAGAATGTTGCTGACTTCGGTCATATTGATTGGTCAAAATTTGTGTACGATGGATGATGATTCGCATAAAAAGATCGCAAAAGTTTAATATTACCTTGGGTGCATGCTGCTGTTTCTCTGGGCATAAGTTAAATATTTTTTTTTCCATTCTCTTTGTTCGCAATTATTAATTGTTTTTAATTAATTTTCTTTGCTTTTTCATATTTTATTTGGCTAGGTGCTTTATCTGGATTATGTTGAAGTTGTGACAAGAATGTTCCTATTGGTTTTCCCTAGAATTTCTCACTGGAAGAATAATAATTATTACTTTGTATTTCACCTGACAAAGTTGATGAAGAAGAAACTTGGCTTTAGGCCCATTAAGGATTTCAATGATAACAACTTATTTCAAGGGACATGTCAGTTCATTAGTTTTATTTATGTTATACTTGTGTTTTTCTTTCATAAAATTAATTCTTATCATTCATATCATCTTTACAACCTAAAATTTTCCTGTTTTAGTTGTACCCGCAAAAATAGAATTAAATAATTTAGAATAAATTTGGAGTCGCCTATTGTAACTGTTACCACGTGCTTTCATTAAGGAAAAAATTTGTTCAATGGTTGTTAGTCATTGTTCTGGCCAATCTCATGTTTACAAGTAAGGAGTCTTGTGAAGAATTGCTATCAGCATTATGCTCTTCTATGTGAATATGCTGGTTCTAGAAGATATGGTGGTGACTCCTGTGAACAACTTAATTTTTGATGATATCAACCCTGGTTTCACCGCTAAACTATGGCAATTTGATGTGAAAATGAATCCTTGTGATGCTCATAACAATGGAAGTAAGTTTTCTTCTATTTCTTATATTTTATATATTTTTTTAATTTTTCTTCTAGTTATATAGTTCTTTGATGTTTTATTTTTTTTAGGTACCAATAAATCTGTTGCTAGTAAGCTAATGAAAACAAGTTTTCGCCATACATCCTTCTCATGATAGGAATTGGGGGTAGTGTCTTGCTTGCTTATGATTATAATTTTATTTTTTAGCTAATTTTTCTAACTAATTTCTTGTTTAGGTATGATAGATTCTGTTATTGTACGGATCAATTTGCTGGTGAAGGCTGAATTGGTCCAGAAGATTGTCGCTATATAAAACTGTAGTTGTGTGTTAGCATAGTGGAATGTATAGGATCATAGTGAATGCATTTTTGCAGTGCATTACATATTTCCCTGTAATGTGAATACAGATTCACTTACATCAAATCTTTTAAATGAATACACATATAATAGTGTGTGTAGTGCAGTAATATCAGTGAAAAACATTAAGGTCTAATAACTTTCGAGTCTCAAATATTTGACATCCTTGTTTTCCTGTTTCTGAATTTGATTTGTTTCTTTTTGTGCTCTTGATCTTTAGGTAGCTTGCTTCTTTGGTCATTTCTTCCATGTTTCTTCTTCCTAGCGGGCATTTGCTTGCTTCTCTAATTGTCCCCCTGCATATACAAAAATTTTAATATCCATAATGCTTTGATTTTTTTTGCTTGCCGCATGTTTGTAATATTTTACATATTATTCATTTCTTTTTAATCTTTGTTGTAGTCTTTCTGTATTTCTTGTACTTCTTGCAATTGCATTAGCGTCATTTTCTATTGTGTGACCTTGTTCTTCCACATCTTGTACAATGTTTTTTTGTTGGCTGTTCTTTTAATCTTCTCTACCATTCGCTTTTGTTCTTGCTGGATTTTTCCGCGTTTGGTGTTAGCTATGTCGGGTCTATGAATTCTTCTTGCTCGTTGTTATTTTCTTTTTCTGCTTGATCCTCACTTGTGTTTTCACCGTGTTGCTTTCTCTCCATCAATTGATGCTTGATTTGAGCTGCATCTTCATTATAGTCAAGGTTGCTATCCAGATTATCAATCTCTCCTAGCAGGTACTCATATGTTTCCTTCTTTTTGATGCTTTGATGCCCATGTTGCATATTCTTCTAGATAATAGCATAACCTTGCACAGAACTGTTCCTCGATCATTTGTTGCGAGTTGGCATGCTCACCGTTAATTTTTCTTCCTTTTCCTCATCTTTCAAATATATGTACTTATCAGGAATCATTGCTCATTTTATATACAATCACTTTCAAAACATGGTGCATAGGATTCCATCTTTGTGAGAACTTTTGCACATATGCACACGAAAGTTTTCTTGTGGTAAGTCTGTCATCGACGAACATATCTGTCTTGGTCTGGAAAATTCTTGTTTTTCAGATTTGGCGCTGCATATACTTCATATGCTTTTCCTTGTTGTATAGCTGCGCACTTTCTAGATTTAGTGTTCCTTCATTTCATCTTGAAACTTATCCATTAATCCCATGTTGTATAGGTCTGCTGCTTGTTCTTCTATCATGTAAATTTTGACCAAAAAGACTTTGCTTCTTATAATTCTGATCTACATCTCAATACTCAAGTGTTGAAGATGATGTCATGATTGTTTCAAATATTACCAGTAGGAAAAGTCATGAAACTATGTGTTGGCCAACTCCCCTTTTAAACTTGCATTGTGCCTCACTAAGTGCTGTGCTATTGTAATAAATGGGCAAAAATCTGTTTTGGATACACCGGTATAAAATTCTTCCTTGTTCTCCATCATTATGTTCCAGATATTTGAATATTTTCCAAGTTGTAACTGTGGCATCATTTTCAACTCAGGCTTTCAAATTCCGCTCTTGTCAAGCTATTGTGCACAATGGTCAATCAATTCTGCGTAGAGAATTCTTTTTCCTTTTCCTTCCTTTTTGTTCCTGAAAAAATGTTTAAAATTTTTCGGTTGACTCTTTTTTTTCCCCTCCTTGGGCATTTCTTCAAAATGTGGGACAAACAATTTCTATGTTTTGCTGTTGGAAATACTTGCGCTATAGCTGCCGCTCATTGCCAAGTCTTGATCTGTTAATAATTGTTTCTGGATGTTTTCCTCCATGGCTGTTAGGAACGTTTCAAAAACCCATTGAAAGTCTGTAGTTTCATCTCTAAAAATGCACAATGCAAAAATGCATTGTTTTCCATGGCCTGTAACCACTATTGGAGCAATGGCACAATATTATATCTGTTAGTTTTGTAAGTTGTGTCGAAAACCACAATTCACCATATTGCTCATAGAGTTGTGTGACCTCCCATCAGTCGGACATGTGCTCTTTAAACTTTGTTATTTCTCATCTAGAGTCAGCTTGTAATAGTAGCCAGGATCTTTTGCTTCTTTTTGCCTATGATATTCCATCACTTGATTCCATGTTAGTATTTTCTTGTCTCTGAGTTAATTGCTGTTCCAGCATTGCTATGACGTCTTTTCTGGTATATGACAGTGCTATGCGCTGCCTATGAGAAAATGCAATATTGAAACATATTTCTTCGTGGGTATGTGCATTGTTTCAAAAGTCTCTATCAACTTTTTCCTCTTCAATCGTCAGTATGTTTGTGTGATCTTGAGGACTTTGCTTCTCTATTGGGTGTGAGTGTATGGTTATGGTTAGATTCATGCTTAGTATTCCTCCAACATCACCTTC
Source organism: Oryza longistaminata (assembly GCA_009805545.1). Taxonomy (NCBI): domain Eukaryota; kingdom Viridiplantae; phylum Streptophyta; class Magnoliopsida; order Poales; family Poaceae; genus Oryza; species Oryza longistaminata. Next base: position 15,920,904 of record CM020186.1, on the reverse strand, counting down.
AAGCCTCACTGTTAGCATGTATTTGCAATCAGTTCTGTCAATCACCTGTGTACTCCTCTACTGCTGAGTTTTCTTTTTTTCTTCTCTGACCATCATCAATTCTTACCATACACTCTGTAGCACTGGTATGTGTACTTGGTGATCTGACCAAAAGTCTTTTTTGCTTGTAGATTTGTAGTGGTGTGTGATGACTAACAGAAAATCCCACTTGATATGCATAGAAGTTGAAGAAACTACGCGCTTCTTCATGAGTTCTGAATTTCTTGCCAATGCAAGGTATGTGTTTCTTGTCAATTACACAGGAGTGTTTATCTTGGCTATCTTCTTCATTAGCCAAGTAGTTGTTAATGTCTTCTTCATTGATGGTGTCATTGTCCTCTTCTGAGGTAGCTTTTTGTCTCACTTCGTTGTTTCTGCTTGCCAACATGTTTGCTCTACTTGTTCAAATTGTTGCTGTGATTGTATTGATTTGGGTATCTTGCTGAAGCATGTTTGAAGTCCCTTCCTGAAAATTTTGTTCAAGTAATATGTCAGCACCACTTGCAGATCTATCCTCCTAACATCACTTTGATAAGTATTGTGTTTTTGAAATAAGTGATAGTATACCTGCTCATTTTCTTTATCTGAATTCAGCTCCACATATCATCATTTTCAGTCGCCATACCACTTCATTCTCTTGCATGTTTTTGTGATGGTTAGACTTATATCTTGATAATTCTTGCTGAGATAGGGTTTTTTTTTTGTTGCAAAAGTTTATTTACCTTTGTAGTGAAATGGCTATTTTTGATTGATACAGGTCTTCTATTCTTGCTGTTGTATTCTGCCAAACAATAAGTTCTTGTTAATCAATAGTGGCAAAATAGCTTAAAGTTACTAAACAATTTGAAGTCAATATTTTAGCTAAAATCACCTCAGCAAAAGGTGTGAATGTATTTGCTGTTGTAAATCTGATCAAATTCTTCATAGCTCCAGTGTGTAGTTGATATGTGTTGCTCATAAGTCATATCCTGCTGCTCTTCTAGTTCTGGAGAAAATCTACTGGTTGTTAAGATCATTGAATTCTGCAATATCAGAAAAAAGTAGTAGTTAAACTGATTTAAATGACTAATTAGGGAATTGTTACATAAGTATTGAATAATTTTTATTCTTACATCAAATGCTGGTGTCCGAAGTAGACTTGTAAAGCTTTTCTTGTCCTCCCTGCATATTCATAGTTTACATATCAGTTCGTTTATTATTTTCTCTTTTTTTGTCAGGTATATAATGTAAGTTGATATGCTTACTGTTTTTGCTGCATGGTGACAGTTGGACTATGATTATTTGGTGCATGAGGTTAGTGTAGCTCAACTGTCCTTCCTGCACAGTTATATGTTTATTAGTTTATAAACTGGCATGTATAAAATAGTTTTATATGCTACATCTATGCCTTTTGATTAGTGTACCTGTCTTGGGTCTGAGTTTAGCAATGTGAATTGATCTATAACATTTGTCCTCCATAATTGAGCAACTTCCTGATGGCAATTGTTCCTATGGTATTGCTTAATTCTGGTGAATTGAAGTTTTTTCCTACGTGTTTATTTTCCTGCATCCTGCATTTTGAAAAAGATAAAGATCAGAATATTGAGATCAGTGTATGTTGCAATTGTTTTGTTGGAGCTTGTCGACCTGGTAGTTTAGAAACTTAGTTAGTACCTAATGGGGCATTTGCTGTTGCTTCCTTCACCCTCCTGCAAATTGTAGATATTAGGACTTCCTGCATATGCCAGCCTCCCTGTAAAATTTATATAAATCATTAGAGCATATGTTAGAACCAACAAACATAATTGGTATTACCTTTATTTATACTTAAGCAAAATTTATTCAAATATATTTTCCTGACCTGGAGCATGTTGATGTTTCTTTTGCTTCCTTCAATCTGCATTGCATCATTTTTTGCTCTCCTCTGATTGTTGTCTAATTGTTTCTCCTTCTTGTTTTGCTTCACGACCTGTGCCATGGAGAAATGAAGTATATGAGGTACTGATTTGTTAAATAGGTATGTCTTTTGAGAATCATTTGTATTTTTTAGCATGTATTGAGCTTTTAGCAGTATATGTTTAGTGTGGCATTTGCATGTTTTATGTCAAACATGAATATATTTTCAAATACATTGTGGTTGCAACCAAATTACAACACATACATGTTACACTTCAATTTACCAAAATTATAGTGACTTACATGACAAATAAACTGAATTTACAAATGTAATTTTAGTCATAAATTGTTGTAATTTTAGTTATAAACTGAACCCCCGTTTATAGTGCACTTACTTGTCATATAAACTGTTTTTACAATTGTAATTTTAGTTATAATCACTGTAAGTTTATACCTTTTGGATTTATTACATGTTGTATCAACTGAACTTACAAATGTAATTTTAGATATAAAGCATTGTAATTTTGCCCATAATATTTAGGTCAATTATTGATTGTTAGCCTAGAATGGTTTTGCATATATTTTTAAAATATCTGTATTTAGGCACATATGTGATTGTATTTCTGTGTGGTTGGTAATTGAGTGGCAAGTGAAAGGAGTGGTATATAATGTGATTATTATATTTGGCTATGTAGTTGAAGTTTTTGAATTGTGAGATGTTTTGTACTTGAATAAGTAGTGTAGTGTTTTCAATACCTTTTTTCTCATGGATCCAACCTTGACTGGTTCAGTAAATTCATTCCTGCAATAATTTCATGGAATAAATTAGTATAACATGTCCCACTGAAACCATCTTACTAGAATGTTAAGTATTACATATTTATTTACATAGCTTATTCACAAAAAATTACAGTGAAGTTACACGCAATATAAATTGTTTTTACAACTGTAATTTTAGTTCATTAGTAATGTAATTTTTTGTCCATATGTGAATCTATTTTTAAAGTTCTGATATAGTTAATATGCTCTGATCTATGGCTTCTACAAAATTGCTTGTTCTAGTGTTCTTTATGCAAAACAACACTTTTTTTTGCCAGATGATGTAAAATAATATTTGATTTAAAGCAAATCAAATCCTGCATGTCATCAGGCAGAAAATTAATCACTTAAATGAAAAAAATTTATTAATTTCTTGTCTGATGATGTGCAGAGTTTTAGGGTGTTTTTTTAATATCTGATGGCAATTTATTTTATCTAAAGTTGGATTCAAGTTTTAGTTTTCCTTTGTAGGTCTGAATTGCTTGTATTGAAAAGAATCTCAGCTAAACTTAATGTCATGGCTAATTCATGTTAATTTTAGTTTCATGTTAGTTTTGATTATATATAGATATTTTATCAAGAATGATACTTTCATAGATATGTTTTTATCTTGCTCAATCCATCTACTTTTTTTAATCTCTGTTGTTATACTAGTGTTTTTTTTTTGTTCTACACGCTGCAGCTTTTAATATGATATGAGCTTTTAATATGAGCTTAAACTTTCTTTCGGGGCTGTGGCAGGTTTGTAAGGTTGCAAATAATAGTTTAGTAGTGATGGTTTCTGCACTTATAGCTTAGTTCAGGTTTCCAAAATTTTCAGACGATTTCTACTAAAATTACAGTACACTTACATGCTATTGCATTGAATTTACAATTGTAATTTTAATTTCAAATCACTGTATATTTCTACTTCCAGTGTTTGATTTTGCATATGTATGGCAGCATGGATGGTGCTATTAAGATTGGGTGCTATGTTAATGGTTTTGAGTGTTTAACCATTTTCTGTTTTGATAACAATGGTGTGAAAGTAGTAGTGTTTAACCCTTAATGTATTTTTTAATATTTTGCATCCTTCACCCTGCAGCTGAACATTTTCCTGTGATTTTTTTTTCAAAGTTGTACTATGATATTTTTTTAAATTTCTACATGATGTTCAGATCAACATAGTATGGGATTTTTTTAAAAAGAAAATACCTAATTGTAGTTTTCCCTTGTTTGTCTCCCCAGATCCTTGTTCTGCCTGATGCTAATTTTGACAGGATCTGCATATGACTTCAATTTCTGCAAAATTTTATTGAATGTATTAGAATACAGCAATACATCATAGAGTAATACATTATAACTTACACAACAAATGTATAAAAATTACAGTGCACTTACATACCCAATGACCTGAATTTACAATTGTAATTTTAGTTATGTAGGACTGTAATTTTTTGTATTCCATGTGTATCATCTAGTCATTGTTGATCTAATGAATCTATCCTGATCTAGAGATATAGATTTGATGTGCATAAATGATTCTACAATGATGATGTAACTGTTGCATAATGCCATATATACTTGCCAGTTGTATTAGTTAAATAAGTACTAAAATATTGTGGATCGGGCTCTGCATGTACTAAGATTGTTTATATGGCAGATCGAGTCATCACACAATTCCAAGATATTGAGTACCCTAGATTGTTTACTATGATGTTCTTGGAGTGATATTCTTTTAATCCTAGATTTGATTTGAATGGATTATTGGAGGGTCCTGCTCCTATATAATTCCTGAATGTTCTGTATGAGAGTATTAAATGTGATCTATGGTCTATATTCTAAGCCAAATATATAGAGAACTATGAATCTGTTTTGCTAGTTCCAAATTGGAAATCACTAAAATTTTATCCAGCCATTTGTCTTAAATGAGTGAATGCCTAGTATTGAGGAGTGAGATATGCAGGTGTTCTGTATGACAGATTACTAATCAAGCATCATTTTATCAAATTACACTTCAATAATGCAAAAAATTTATGTTACCCAAATTTACAGTGCAATTGTACTAAAATTACAGTGCACTTACATGCATATGTACTGTTTTTACAAATGTAATTTTAGTGCAAATGCAATGTAAATTTCTACTTTTGAGCATATATGAATGTGAATATTGGTTTGGTGGGTTGTTTTTTAGTTTCTGAACTTGTTTTCCATTATTTATCCCCTTGTGCATATATTTGTTTTTCATATGGATTGTGCCTATACCAATTGGTTTGTAACTGAGGTTTACTGTGGAACATGTCCTAATTCATGCTTGTGTCTCTTAATTTTAGTTTGGTTCTGACTCCATGGATCTCAACTATCCTATCCAGCATCAAGACCAAACCCGGCAGCCATCATGCCGGTTAGTTGTCTCTAACCCATATCACCATACTACTCACTATTGTGGTTTTTATTTTCTTTTTTGTGCTGCCCAACTGATGCAGATATGTTTGGAATATATGATGTATTTGGTGCTGGAACTGCTGAGTTTATGTTTGAATAGAGTTTTTTCCTTTTATATTCAGTTTTTAGGTAGTAAATATAGCCTTTGTTTGTTATCAATTTACATGGGGGGTGTGCACCCTGCTACATGGCATCATATACTTTTACTTATTCAAAACTGAGTTGTTGTGAACAATTGGATCTGTCAATCTGCTTGTGAGAACAGAAGTTGTTCTGTATGGTCTACTTGTTTGATTGATTGATAATTTCACTATAAGTATCTGACATAGTAATTCATTTGTACTAAAATTTAAGTTTCCAAATTTTAAAGTGCATTTGTACTAAACTTACAATGCACTTACATGTCGTATATACTGTTTTTAACAAATGTAATTTTAGTGCGCACTGTAAGTTTTACTTTCAGTGTATGAACCGTGCCCTGTATTTTGTTCAGAACACTCCTTATGCATATGGGATGGGGGCACGTATGGTGCTAGCAAAAATTGGGTGCAATATATACTTAGCTAGATTCCTAGTACAGTGTTTTGAACAAAGTCAATTTTAATCTAATTCAATTTGTTATTTCTTACAGAATGAATTGCAATGTGGCTAGAAATTGAGGAGAAGGCCAGATCTAAGATTTGTAGTCAATTTTGAGGATGAGCACAGGTTTATGGAACATACCTGGTTTGGATTTCTTCCTTATTTCTTGTTTCTCCCCTGTGATTTCACTTTGATTTGAAGAATTTTGCTTTGGTTCAACCTTTTTTCTCTTCTTTCTCTCTTGCTCGTTCTCCATGGTGTGCGTGGTGTTGCTTTTTTGGATCTGGTGTGTTAGTTTGGATTTGTGTTTGTCCTTTTTCTTTTAGCTTTCTTGGCTGCCAAGTTTGATGCTTTTGGACAGGGTTGACTTTACTTCTTTGGGCCTCTCAGATCTGTTATTTGTTTAATTTATTTTTCTAATTTGTTGTTTGGGCTAGATTGCAGCCCATGTTTTATCTGTTTTTTTAGTGTGTTGGCCCAGTCATTTTTGGCCTTTTTGGCTGTCTGTTCGGCTTTTTTTTTACTTCATTGGATGAAAATCTAAGGGCAAGGAAAAATCTGGGTGATTTTTGAGAAAAAATCACCCGGCAGATGCATAGGTGGTTCCTTCCAAAAAGTCTGAATTAGGAATTCCAAAATAAAAATTGGGCCAACAATCACCCCCTTCTCCAAGAGAGACCCAAAAATTATCATTTGTTAGTGGAAAAAGTACACCCAAGGTCCCTCAACTTGTCATCGAATTACAAAATCATCCTCGAACCGTAAAACCAATATATAGCATCTCTCAACTTACAAACCCGTTCACTTGACGTCCTTTGGTGGTTTGACCTGGTTTTATCTGACGTGGCGGCTGAGTCAGCATGGGACCCACGTGGGCCCCAAATGTCAGAACGCCACGTCAGCATCCTCTATCTCTTTCCTCTCTCCCTTCTCCTCTCTCTCTCTCACTCACGGCCGGCAAGGGAGGAGTGCCGCGCGCGGCGGCTGGCAAGGGAGGAGGGCCGGCGCGCCGGCAGCTGGCAGGGGAGGAGGACCGACCTCTCCCGTCCCGTAGGGTAAATGCACCACGCTCGCCCCGCTCCTTCCCCTGCTCCGCCGCCACCTCCACCGCTCCGCCTCCGCCACCGTATACCATTCGCCGTGTGGCAGGATCCTCTCCTCCTCGTCGGCGTAGTCGTCCCCCTCATCCCCGTCTGATCCCGCCGCGGCGCGGTGGCCTTGTCCTGGTCGCCCGCCGCGCCGCCGCTCCATTCATTCGGCGCGTCCACCTCCGCGGGGACCT
>CM020186.1:15903028-15913783 GCA_009805545.1 Oryza longistaminata | reverse complement strand
GGGTCATTAGCAGAGCCCGCACTGGGATGGCTCCATATCCAAAGAAAGATAATTGTCTTTAGGTTCTGCTGGGGCCGCTGTATCAAAATTCATGTCTCTTACTGTATTCTTCTGCAGAGCTGTTTGTACAATTCAGCGACATCTTCTTTCTTCTGCACACCATGATGCTTAACAGTTCCTGACTTGATTTCACTCTGCAAAAACAACACGTTAGATCAGTGATGCATACCACACAGATGATGTTGCTAGGAATGGTCGGAAGTTTGGTCATAAGCAAATATGTTCCCTTCAAAGTAATAGTTATCAGTGGTTAGAGGACGGCTCTTCCCTGTTAGAAGACTCTGATCTTTCAAGTGCTAACCCAACTATTTGTAAAATGCAAAAGATAGAAGATATATTCCATGGGCATGCATATTCTGGTAAGTTTGGACTGCTACAAGATGCAGAAATTGAAATCGGTCCAGAAATTAAACTCCAAGAATATTGCTTTGAATCTCCCAATAAACCGAACAGAATGACCTGTGATTTTGTGCAAAAGAAAACCAATATAGAGGCACACATTTCAGGCCGTGATGGATTCTATGTTGATTTTGATAAATTGAACGAGGACTGTCTACTCAATGAGATATCAAAGACAATCACTGATGTTTCCTTCCCTCAAATGCCACACTTTAATGATGGATTCTGTCCTGAGGACGTTGGCTCCTCCAAGAGTTCCTGTAGTGTCATGAAAAAGTCTAGTAAAAGGCAAAATAATGCTAATGCAATTGCCCAGATGAAGTTCCATGATATGCAAGCAGTTTGCGAAAGTGATTACATGGATAGGTCCTTCATCAAGGATACATGCGGCCTTCATTTCTTTCATCCATTCTTGTTGGCTGATACACCTCGCAGTCACAGTCGTCCAAGGATTGACTTGGAATTGCATGGAAGGTCAAATGAAAGCATTAACAGTTGGAACTGTGAAAATATTGGCACTGATTATGGATTTACTTCAGACAGGTTTAATATTGAATCATCAATGATTTTTGAAGGAAGCAAACATCTCAATAACTTTGGCAATGGAACTCAATCTCCTAGTTACTTCAATCATGAATATTGTTCTGTCGGTCAGTTTGCTTCCAAACAGGATCGGATACCCTTGAAATCAAAACATGATGCAAGAATGTCATATGATATTTCTCCTGAGAAAAGTTCTACTGGTTGTCATTTGAATGTTTCTTTTTCCCAAGTGGCAAAAAGCAGCAAGCTTACTGAAGATCAGTATGGATGCAGTCAGAGGCCCAGGCTTTCCAGAGGTAGATATAGGAGTCGTTCTGCACCACCATTTTACAGAGGCAAAATAAAAATCCCTCGATTAAACGAACCGCTAACCAAATTGACTACAGAAGGTGGTAAAGATACCACTGTTATCGACTCAGGAGGTACGTCTTCTCACAGCCATGGCAAATTTTTATACTGCTCTGTCATAAGCGATAAGTTTGTATCTTTTATACTAGATGCAGATATCACACCTGTTCAGGAGTATACATCACATATGAATGCAACCCAGCCTATTCCTGAGACCTTTAGCAATGAGTTTTCTGACCAAAATTTCGGGTATGCTTCTTTTGCTTGTTGCCATACTACTGAGAATGTCTTACTCTTTTTTTATTTTTTTCATAAACCTCTTACTATGTACTTGTTTTTGCCATTTTCTTAGCTTGAAGGGAAATGTCAAAATGTGTGAAGAGAAATGTTCTGATGAACTTGAAGATTCTACTGCTTCAGATGAAATAACAAAATGGCGTGATGACTCTGACCATCATGTAGTTGAGCATTTTGTGCTAAGAGTTATATCAGTGTGCACCATTTTCTATGCTCATGATTTTATCTCCCTGTGTAGGTTTCGGAGTTGCAACATGGTCCTTTTGAACACGATGATGATGTACTTAGCATTTCTTCTGGGCCCTTACACCTCTCATGCGTTGTTCTAGTTCCTGAATGTATTGATAAAAATTGCTTTGAGGAGGCAAGAGTTTTGTTGCAGCTGGATAAGAAATTTATTCCCGTCATATCTGGGGAAGTACTACTCCTTGTTGATCAGGTCTGTAGTCAAGTATGTCATTTGTGGAAAAAAGTTAAATTTAGGAGTATTCTCTCCATTCAAAAGTCTTAAGACATATTTCATTTTTTGGTTTTTTCAAAAGTCTAAGGCCTATTTGTAATCTTTATGTGCTAAATTAAATTGTTGACCGGAACCCAAGAAGCCATCTTAGTACTTATTGGTTGCATGCATGTGTATACTTCATTGGTTTTGTCACATGGTGGACGAGTTAATTACTCCTTCATCTTTGTGACAAAAGAAATAGGTCTTAGACTTTTTGGATGGAGGGAGTATCATTTAGCAGTTTGTTTATATTATTTTGTGGTAATAGTCATGTTGTGGAGATGAATTCTGTTGGATTGCTTGTTGCATTTGATGACCGCGATACAATACACTACTTTTTTTTTCTTACTGTTTAGAATTGACTAGTCATAGGAGATGTTTGACCTTTATGTATATGATGCTTGAGCACATAAAATGTTTGAAATATATGCGGGATACCAGAAACTTGTTGGGTTTTTTCTTTCTTTAAACATGAAGAATTCATTTCTTATGTTCACATACTATATGAAGTAGGCAGTGTGTATATGGTGACAAAGGTACTTCTCGGAAAGATTTTAGTAACTTACTCCTTGTTCTTACTATTTTACAGCATGCAGCTGATGAAAGGATACGTTTGGAGGAACTCCGTCGAAAGGTTGTTTAACTTAAGTTGACCAGGAATGTTCATAACATTGTTTCCCCTCTTTCATACTCACTTTGTTTGGATTTACAGGTTTTATCAGATGATGGCAGAGGGATTACTTACTTGGACTCTGAGGAGGACTTAGTACGTCAGTTTATACTTTATAGCAGTTGGCATCTGCTGCACTGTGTTAATAGCTTAATATAATATATCTAAGAGAATTATTTTGAGATTAAGATAAGTTTTCTTTGAACACTAGGATGTGTTGTTTGATCTTCTATCATCTATTTATTTGTCAGGTTCTCCCTGAGACTGGATTTCAATTGTTCCAAAAGTATATGCAACAGATCCAAAGTTGGGGCTGGATCATCAACAGTACTAATTCCTGTGAATCATTCAAAAAGTAGGTGCTTGACAATCATGTGAATGAAAAACTTTCTTTTGTGTACTTAGCCTTCGGTGCTATTTTATCAAGGTCTTCTTGCACATCTTCTAGTTATGTTCATTTGAATCTGCTTCTGTAATTAAGACAATATGAGCCTTCTAGTGCTGTTTAGGTTGCACAATTGTAGTTTGTGTTTATCATACCTTCAGCTTCTTATAGTATAAGAATAGTCAGTTCAGAAGGTCACATGAATTTCTTCAATTAACATTTGGTGATAACATGTTATGATGCTTTTGGATGGTTCAGTCCATCATTCTCTACCTATTGTGAAGGAGCAAAAAGCTGTTTACCCCCTTTGTATACACTAGAATATAATAATTGACACATACCATTTACTTTATATTTTAAAGGAACATGAACGTTCTGAGGAGACAATTGCGCCGTCTTACTCTTGCTGCTGTGAGTAACCTTTTCTGCGACTCACATATATTCAACCTCTTTGCAATAGCTACTTATCGTACCACCCCTGCAATCTGTCTAGGTGGTCTGTTGCTTTGTACCTGTGTTGATTATATGCTTATTTCTATGGTAAAAGTTAGTTTGATACTTTGATATCCATGAAATGTCCAAAAGTGTTTCAAAAGAATATAGACAAGCTTCAAACACTATATTTCTTTGAAACCTTCAGGCCATGCTATGTTTCTTAAAAATAAGGGAAAAATATTTAATAAGGGATACTTGTTCTCATTGGGTCTGGTAATTAGCTGTTTTTTATGCAATTTGCTATCTGTAGCCATTTATGTTGTAGTGATCTAGTTAATCATTGTGTACATTTTTTTTTGTTACTGCTATTTGAAGCGCAAATATTATCAGGAGTGGCTGTGGATATGCAATTGTCTTTTTTATATATTGTTTTTCTATGCATATTATCCTAATGCTGTTACAAATATCTGGCGAAATTTTCTCAGAATTTGCAACACATGTTATTGTGCCCTCATCATGTACCCTGCACAGGTTCCATGTATTTTGGGCGTCACTTTAACAGGAAAAGATCTTATGGACTTCATTCAGCAGGTGATTTATTCCGCTACACTTCATTTTAAGTTATGAAACTCATTAATTTAGGTCAACATTAGTCAAATTGTTTGGATATGTAATGCTTTTTCTTGACAGTGTATTTGTACACTGTTAGATGTAGGTCCCGTGTCTTAGAAAATGCTAGTTCGGAAGGAAGATAAAACTGCAGGGAAATGATTTGTTATTCTAACTGCAGAGTTTTCTTATGCATTGCTATTTTTTCCAGCTTGATGACACAGATGGGTCGTCAGCTATCCCCCCAGCGGTCATCCGTATTCTCAATTTCAAGGCTTGCAGAGGTAAACCTTATCTCTCTCCTTTTGTTCAAAAGTATTCACCTCTGACTCAAAAGCGGCGCCCTGATGTTTGTTCATGGTTGACCTTAGGTGCGATCATGTTTGGCGATCCTCTGCTACCATCGGAGTGCTCTCTGATTATCGAAGAACTGAAAGCAACATCTCTATGTTTCCAGGTACCATCGAAATGCTACAATTTCCAGATCTTATTCTTACTGTTATCTAAGCCATTGGTTTACTGATGAAAGCTCCATTAATAAACCATTAGTAGTGTCTAATCAAGGTTTTTCTTTGTTTTTTTTTTCCTGGCAGTGTGCTCATGGACGTCCGACCACCGTGCCGATTGTGAACGTCGCATCTCTCCGCGGCGAGTTGGCGAGGCTCGGAGCGGTGAACGGAAGGCAAGAAGAGACCTGGCATGGTCTCTCGCACCATGGACCCAGCCTTGAGCGTGCTCGAACGCGCCTCAGAGAACTGAGAAAGCTACGTGGTGGCCTGTAGCTGTACAACAGTACAAGATGTAGGATCATATAGAGGGTAAATAGTCCAAAAGAAAAGGAGAAGTGTTGCATAGTGCTTCAATAGGAAGCGGCTTCGTAGCTTGCAGAGATAGAGATGCCATTCGTTCACGAAGAATAGGTAAAATGGCCATGAGCCGTGTTGTACACTTGTAAACCATTGTGATTTGTGAAGGCCATTCTCACCCTGTAAATATATGACTATTTTTCGCAGTTTTCAGAGCAAAAGTCAAGTCCGGCTCTCTCTTTTTTTTTTTACAAAGCAAAAGGTAATAAGCTTAACAGCTTGGGCTCCTTTGAAACACATGAATTTTATATGAACTAACTTGATTTCTACAAAATTTATCTTACAAAGTCCGCCTTAACAAGGTTTTTGCCTTTCTTTCCAGATGATGACCAAGTAGAAGAGACAGTGGTAGCCCAACTCCCCAATCTCAAGTTGGGCCTTACTTATGTGGGCCAGCCTATGATCCCAAGCCCAATTCAGCCCATGATGAGAGGACGGCCTCTCTCGTGAACCGTGCAATGTACTCCTACGGTACAGCGTTGGCGCGCGGCTGCGGCTTTCGGAGTTCCATTTCCCCCCCAAATCCTCCCGCCCAAATCTCGGTCAGTCTCTCTCTCTCTCTCTCCAATTCCCCATCTCTCTCTCCTCCACCTCGCCGCCGATGGGCGCCGCCACGGCGGACGAAGACTTCGCCACCCCGCCGAGTACCGCAAGACGTCATACCGAGTTCGCATGGCCATCTTGGTAACCATTGCCCCCATCTCAATTTGCTTCTTGCTTTATTTTGCGTAGTAAGATTACGCATTGTTCAACCAAGGTTTCAAGTGGCACGTATAACTTCAGACATAAATTCAATCTTCATGCAGTAGCATAGTTGATAATTCCTCTTTATGCCACATATTGCCTGATGTCAAACTCTTCCATTTAACTACATGCTATCTGAAGTTGATTTCTAATACTAGTAGCGGTGTTTTGAGGGGTGACACATCCTTCCTCTTTCTGTTTTTGGTGTCTGTCAATTAATAATAATCATGCAATGCAGGCCTCAAGGAAGCACTACTGTGTCAATAAGAATGTGTGCATGAGTGGCAACATCGATGAACTATGGCAATTACACTATGAAACATTTCTTCACAAGCTTTTTCATTTCCATTGCCAACACTGACTGATTGTTCTTTCCGTCATTAGCAAGTCACTCCTTGATGACAGTGCTCAAGGCTGTCCAGAATACAAGTAAGATTTCCTATTTCAACATCAAAACATATACTAATCTGAGAACATCCCCCTTTTATTTCCAACACGATTGTAAAACATATTTGCAGGAATGCACAGAAACTAAGTCGCCATCCATCCCTTCAGATTGGTGGCTGCTATGAAGTTCATGATATTGAGGATCTCGTTAGAGTTGGACGGAAAGTGAAGGGTTAGTTGCATGCATTCCCTCATGATTCCTAAGAAAAGTATTGTGCCACTGATTTTTGATACCTATTCAATTGCCACTTTTGCTGTTAATCTGCAGGGTGCCCATATTTTGCTGCACAAACTATGGCTGAGGCAGCTCAACTGGTTTTCTGCCCATATAACTATCTGATTAGTCCAATCGTGAGGAGAGCAATGGACATTGACATAAGAGGCTCAATCATTGTTCTTGATGAGGCTCAGTAAGTCCCAAACAACTCTGAATCTTTTTCTTTAGATCAGTTATAAAGTAAAGAATACTGGCTAATGTATTCATTTCACAATCTGCATTCTTTTGTATTGCAGCAACATAGAAGACATAGCACGTGATGCTGGAAGTTTTGATGTTGATGAAGAATCACTTCTCTGTGAGTTGTCTGTTATTCTATTACGGCTCATGGTTATCAGTTCAATTTTTTTTCTAAGTTGAATTGAATTGTGCTTTTATTAAGTTTTGCGGCAAGAACTAGAAGGGTTAGTCACTGATGAGGCTGTTGCAAAGATATACGAACCCTTGCATGAAGTTATTCAGGTAATTCTACTGTATTTTCTAGAAAATAGAGGGAGAACAGAGTTAACACCGAGCAATATTAGTTACAAGCATTAAGCTTTTAATACTTCTGCAGGGGCTTAATGGTTGGATTGATGAGCAGGGAAATAATCTTCAAAAGAATGAGTTTGAGCATCCTGCTTCATTGTATGTACCATGCAATTTTTGCCTCTTATCTTATGTATCTATTTAGTGTTTTTATTTATTCTTCCTTGTGGTTTATTATTTTCACTATATACTTGTGAAAAAAAACGAATACCTCAATAAGGCATTACTTGTTTATGCAACCTGGCTTAGACAATATTGGATTGCTATTGGGCATGCATAATCGTAAATATATTATCTCCAAAAATCATTCAAATGTTTTCAATAAACTTAAATACTGAGTTAAAAAAAAATTCCGTTTACCTTTATCTTCACGATTTGCAGAAATTTGCTACATGTTTGCAATGAAGCATGAAAATAAACATTTCTGTTACATTCAATCGATTCTAAGTTTCTAACATTTTGTTTTTGTATCCTCAGTTGGACTGGTGAAGAGGCTATGAAGGAACTCAAGTATGCTGGCATTACTCCTGTAAACTTCCCAGTATTGCAAGAGTGTGCAACAAAGGTGCTTCCTATTTCAAGTATTACAGTGTACTAATTCTTAATGCAGCTGTGAAACATTTTCTCTGTAATATTGTTTTTGGGCCTTTGACATTCAAAAATTTCAGCAACCATCTTGATATCATCTTGTTGTTTTAGGCTATTAAAGCTGCTTCAGATGCTGAATCAGAAGGAGTGCACTTAAGTGGTGGTTCAGCTATGACACTAGAGAGTAAGGAGCAATTATTTTATTTTTTTATCTTTTAGGAATTTAATAACCTAATGTTACTGTGCATTATGCAGGTTTGTTCTCCTCATTGAGCTACTTTTTTGCTGAGAATGGACGCCATTCAAATGATTACCAACTTGCTTTACAGCGTATTGCTAAACGTGAAGGTGCTAATATGATGTCTTATGATCTTATCATCTGTAAGAAAATTGTGTTTAATTCATGAAAAGATTTCCTAGTAATGTGGAATTGCCATGTGAACATTTTATGAAAATGAAATCTTGATTCATATTGTACATATAAAATTCATATGTTGTGAGGGAAATGCATTGTCCTTTGAATCAGGGAAAGAATTAATAGATAGTTGCTTGATGTACTTTGGGCTTTTCATGCAGTTCGATTCAATTATAACATATCCTTCTAGCTCTTCCATTATTGAATTACTTTATCTCAAATTTGTAGTTCATGTAACTTTTGAATTATGACATTTGCAGGCAATTCTGTCACTTCTTTCATTGGATGGAAGTGTGTGATGAGTCTGTGGTGTCTCAATCCTGCTGTTGTTTTTCGAGACATCGCAGATCTAACACTTTCAGTAATTCTCACATCTGGGTAAGTCTCCAAGTTAATGTTTCTCTTCAAAGACTTCGTAGAGTGCTTTACTTTGTTGTAGCAAATATGATTGTGAAAGCAACATGGAGAATAGGTACATATGCAAGTCATGCATAATGGTAGCTATAATTTGAATATACGCAATTCAAGCCTCTACAGGCTGAATTGTAGGTGCATGGGCCACTGAGAAATGGAGATCTTCCAAACTGAATATAATTAGACTGTCACCTTTAAGTTTTCTGAAATATTCAGTTTCTATTCAATAGGAGATAACATATAGCTGGTTCTTAACTACATCTTCACAGCACACTCTCTCCAATGGGATCCTTTGCATCTGAACTTGGTGTCCAGTTTGAAGCTTGCATGGAAGCTCCTCATGTAATCAATGCTGATTCTCAGGTATGTTTGTTGCAAGTTGGCTCTAGAGTCGAGAAGCTTTTGCCTGGAGTGCTCTAACCCCTCAATCACATTAGTGACGTGTGTAAGATAAAATCAACATGTATCTCAGTGTATATTGTGCACAGTGCAGGTTTTTGCAACTGTGCTATCATCTGGCCCAACAGGACGTCGACTGAATGCCAGTTATAGAACTGCAAATGAATATTCTTTCCAGGTAACTTCTCATTATCCTTTTTCTTTGGTGAGTTTTAAGCTGATACAGTCATATGATCCAGAGTTCCTTTTGCATTTATACAGGATGAACTTGGAGCTACACTAGAAGAAATATGCAGAGTAGTGCCTGGTGGTGCTCTTGTGTTTTTTCCTAGCTACAATTTGTTGGAGAAACTTCAAAGGCGCTGGTCTCAGACAGGTCAATGGGCACGATTGGAGGCTCAAAAGCATGTATGCGTTGGTAAGGTTTTGTCCAGGACTCTACAATGTTTTCTTAAAATTCTAGAAGGCAGTACCAAGGACATTAGAAGCTTCCTCCATTTTTACTTATGTAATATTCAATTCTTTCAGAGCCTAGAGGAAGTACCGAGGAACTTGAGCCTGTCCTAAAAGGATATTACAACGCAATCCTTGGCAAGGCTCCCCCAAAGAAAGGCAGAGGTGGTGCAAAACAAATTGTAAAAAATCGAGTGACAAAGGATTCATCACAGGAGTCTGCTAAAGGAGGTGCTGCTTTTCTTGCAGTTTGTCGTGGAAAGGTGCTAATTCCATTCCTTTACTTGTATTAATAAATTTATGCACCTGCTTGAACCCTAATTTAATTTTTCGTTTGTACACCATGTGCTACCTACTGTCATCAGCTTATGTTATGTGGTTACCTTTTATTTTCATTATTTTCAGGTATCTGAGGGGATTGACTTCTCTGATGACAAAGCTAGAGTTGTGGTATCCTTTGTTTTCTCCTCGTATGTTTTTTATGCACCAGAGAGAATGTAAACTTTTGCCCCTACTTCCCTGTAATATCTATCATGATTGGTAATAGCAAAGAGTACAGTATTTGTAATTATTACATATATCCAGCAGTTTCCTTGACCAAGGCATAAGGTTATTGTTGGCATTCCATTTCCAAATATGTAAGTCCTCATTTTTCTTCTATGGATAATCTCAATGTCTTGTGCTGTACTAATCAATTTAATTCAACGTGGACCAGAAATGACGTTCAAGTAAAGCTCAAAAAGAGATATAATGATTCATACAAATCATCAAAAGATTTGTTGAGTGGGAATGAATGGTACTGCCATCAAGCATTTCGTGCTCTGAATCAAGCTGCAGGTGTGATGCTCTATTTTATCTGCTTATTTACCTGCAGCGCAGGTACTTCGGTTAATATGTTTAAAATGATTTGTTTCTATCCTTTCATTTTTCTAGGTCGATGCATTCGCCATAAATTTGATTATGGAGGGATAATTTTGATTGGTATGTCATTTGTTCCATGTGTTTGATTCTCAAGCTTTCATATTTGACTGATTCCACTACTTCAGTGCTTGCAATATGTAGTTATTGATTCTTACTCATCATGCTATTTGTACAGATGAGCGTTATCAGGAAGAAAGAAATATTGTGTATATTTCTAAATGGCTTAGGAATTCAATTAGGAATTGTGGTACTTTCCAGGAGACAATGGATGGATTGACAAGGTTTTTTCAAAATGCTGAGGTATGTAGTTATTACTCACCTGATTTTTTATATGTGAACAGGCTATTTAAACACCATGGCAATTGCTACAGGAACAAATAAAAATCAAAGCTCAAGGTGTGTCCCCTAAGGACAGGTTGGATGCTTGTGTACTCCCATCTCAAGGCGATAAAAGA
>CM020186.1:15887247-15902928 GCA_009805545.1 Oryza longistaminata | reverse complement strand
CCCCAAACATGTACTTGTCGTGAACGAACATAGATTAGTTCCATATTTGTGTGTGT
The DNA here is from genome assembly GCA_009805545.1 of Oryza longistaminata. Classification (NCBI taxonomy): domain Eukaryota; kingdom Viridiplantae; phylum Streptophyta; class Magnoliopsida; order Poales; family Poaceae; genus Oryza; species Oryza longistaminata. Next base: position 15,902,872 of record CM020186.1, on the reverse strand, counting down.
GGAAAACATTCCAAATCTCAAAAAGCAAAATTTGATCACTAGGAAAGATTATTAATTTTGCAAGAAGGCAAGGATTAGTTCCATATACATGAGACAATATTCGTAAGGCTTGCATACATATATATACACCCCGCCAGCATGCGACATTAGTCGATTCCGGAAGAAGTCGATTCCGACGACGGAGCAGAAGAAGTCGATTCCGGCGGACGGAGCAGAAGAAGTCTGCGGCACCTTGCGAATCATCTTTGGCATAAGAAGGTATATCACGCACCCACAAAAGAACACAATCATGACATCATCTAATCATGATCTTGCAGCTAGGAAATAACATATGCATCTATACAGTTTTGTCATCATATTTTCAGCAGAAGAAACTAACATTGCACCTACAAAAGAACACAATTACGATATCCTGTATTAGTTAGAGGTACATTATGTTGCATCTATGTATACAATTTTGTCATTTTTTTTTTCCAGCACAAAAAAGTAACCTTGCACCTATCAAAGAACACAATTATGAGAGTTTGTATTAATTAGTTCTATAAAATAACATAAACATGTATACGACTCTCTGTCAAATTTGTTTAGTAACTATATGCAGTACTACTCATTTGCAGATAACATGGCACCTAGCAATTTGATTACTGCATTAACACCAAAGAACGATAGGTGGAGAATCAAAGTAAAAGTTATTAGGCTATGGGATGCGGTAAATCCTACAATGGTTGATGAGTTCTATGGTATACAGATGATTGTACTAGATGCAGAGGTATGATTGTTGTAAACATGTGATTTAATATATTGTTCTATGATGTAAATACTATTTTTTTGGTGCAGGGCAACTCAATACATGTCTCTATCTCAAAGCAATTGGCGAACCACTTCAGGCCAAAAATTAAGATTAACTCAATATATACTTTTAAAAATTTCAAAGTTATGGAACATGATAAATACCGTGTCCTAAAAAACAATCTGAAAATCCTTTTTTATCATGATACCATAGTAAAAGAGGTAAAATCAAAAAGACAATGTTTCTTGGACTATTACTTCGAGTTTACAGACAGGAAAACATTAAGGAGTAGGTTGAATAAAGATCAACAGTTATCAGGTATGTGCATAATCTTACTTCTTTTAAACATTGTTATTTGTACTAAAGACCTGTTTGTATTTAGATGTGATTGGCTTACTTAGCGGGATGAAGCCGATCGAGCAAAGAATGCTAGGAAAAAACACAAGCAGGGAGAGGGTTTGCAACATGCGTGAAATTGAACTCCTTTTATTAGAGTAAGATTGTTGTCTGCAAATTTAAACCAGCACTAATACTTTCTATGTGGTATATTTTACATGACTTTATTGCATTTGTAGGGGAGAAAAAGTTAAAATTACTCTATGGGGAGATATTTTAGCAAATATGGTTGACGACGATTTGCTTGGGAAGCAAACTGTGTTCATCGCCACTGGACTTCTGGTTAAAGAATATGAAAGTGAGGATGTTATTTTTTTCTAATTTAACGTACTTATAGTTTTAGTAAACTAACGACATTGATCATTTAGAATTATTATCATTTGGAGTAACAAGTTCGACAGAAGTTTTTTTGGATATGGAAATTCCTGCAAGCATGGAAATATTGAGCAGGTGTGCAGTAGTAGCATTTAAATTCATATATATTTGTTGATTTGTCTAAAATTATCTGATGGATTATATTGCATTTTATTTATAGGCATAATGCTGAAAAGGTTTTGCCCACAATGATTGAAGTGGACGCAAGCACTCAAGGAACCATTGAAGAGCAAATGTTCTACAATAGAAAGACATTGAAAGAAATAACAGAATTGCGATATAGTAATATACAACAGAAGGTACATATCCATTCCTATGTTACGTTTATTTTTCATTTGTGTATTTAATGTTGGGAAAAATCTACTTGATGGCTGATGTAATGAGCATTACCTAAATTAAGTGGTACGTTTAGTCGTGAAGTCATCTTTATTCACTCTTTCAAGCTGATTAGTTAACCAACATTAATTTGTTTTTTATTTAGGAATTTATATGCACAGTCAAAGCTAAAATTGAGGAGATTAAATCAAGAAATTGGTGGTATATGTCTTGCGATAAGTGCTTTTGTGGAACAAGAAAGGAATCAAATGTATACATTTGCAATTCATGCGGAAAGGAAGCAGTGAACCCAAAACCACGGTAAGCATGCTCTTCAAATTTTATTTGACATATTGTAGCAGGTATATTTACCATTAACGGCACATTGTACCAGGTATGTAATAAACCTTGAGATAAGTGACCACACTACTAGGACGACATGTACAATATTTAATGAGGAAGCAGAAAGAATATTTGGTCATAAGTCTGTGTCCACCATGCTGGAGGAACAGAATGGACAAATTGATATGATTCCTGATACAATACGTCAGATATGTGGAAGAATATTGATATTCAGATTGAAGTTGACTAAAAGGAATTTAGAAGAGTGTAAGGAAGACTACAAAGTGAACTACACTTTTACACCTAATGAAAAGCTTGAGATGAATTATGTAAATGACAAGGCAGAAGAGGTATGACTATTTGCATTATTCTTTTTTATACATGTTATAGATCTTATATTACAATATAAATATTAATTTGCAGTCAATGTTGAAGTACAACGATGATTATGGCTTCACTGATTTGCAAAAATCAGAAAATGAGGTAATATATAACAAATAAAAAAAATATTTTTGTAATGCATATGATATATATATAATAATTTATTGGATGTTCTGTAGTTTGGGCAGCACAATTTTCAGGTAAAAGAAGAGCCAAAAAATGAAAGTAGTGATGATTATGAAAAGAACAATCATCGCAAAACAAAGAAAGAGAGATCAAACATGAGATCTACAAAAAGATCAAAGAAGGTATGTATAATTGCTTTCTTACATAACAATTCGTAAAGTTGTTTATAGTAGTACACTAATAATGATGTTTTATAGGAACCATACATTACCGATTCTGATGGGAAAACAAATGAAAAGGCAATCACAATCGATGATGATTCCGAAGAATCACTTGATGATTATTTTGATGAAGAATACAATAAAAAGGTTACCCAGGAGAGTACAAAGACAAATCCTTCTAAAAGAAGAGTTACAAGACGTTTTAAAACATCTAACAAGGTACTTCATTTATTTTACTTTCCAAATTCACTCAATTTAGTTTTCACATAAATTATTTACCATTTCAATATGGCACTATGATATAGGCTAAGAAAGATCTTATATTACAATATAAATATTAATTTGCAGTCAATGTTGAAGTGCAATGAAAAGAACAATCATCGCAAAACAAAGAAAGAGAGATCAAACATGAGATCTACAAAAAGATCAAACAAGGTATGTATAATTGCTTTCTTATATAACAATTCGTAAAGTTATTTATAGTACTACACTAATAATGATGTTTTATAGGAACCATACATTACTGATTTTGATGGGAAAACAAATGAAAAGGCAATTACAATCGATGATGATTGTGAAGAATCACTTGATGATTATTTTGATGAAGAATACAATGAAAAGGTTACACAGGAGAGTACAAAGACGAATCCTTCTAAAAGAAGAGTTACAAGACGTTTTAAAACATCTAACAAGGTACTTCATTTATTTTACTTTCCAAATTCACTCAATTTAGTTTTCACATAAATTATTTACCATTTCAATATGGCACTATGATATAGGCTAAGAAAGGAAAATGTTCTGAAATGAAAACTCAGAGAAATAAGGTACAATTCTTACTTTTCTTTCATATACAAAACGATTTGTCAAACTATTACTGACATGTTATATACAATTGATGGGTATTAATAGGAACCATATACTACTGATTGTGAGAAGATAGCAAATGACAAACCAATTTCGCTTGATGATGATTTTGATGAAGAATATAATAAAAATATGGTCATGGCGGACACCAGTACTTCTAAAATAAAAGTCAGACACTACATAGGACAAACTAACATTGTACTTCATTGAGTTTTACTTTCTATTTAATGTTACCTTTCATGTTTGTCCATTAATGTCAATATGCTATTGTGCAGGTAAGGGGAAAAGGTTGTGGAAAGAAGAGTACAAATATGGGAACTTGCACAAAAAGTGCAATTGAAAATACAATTCAAGATGATGAAGTATTTGATATATTTGTTAAATAAATCATGTATTTTAACATAAAACTTTTTTAATTAACTAACTAAGAACACAAAATTTAGGTGCATGACGGAAAAATTGCTTCAGGAACTGCTAAAAGACCATCAAGGAAATTTATAATTTCAGATAGTGAGGTACTGCATGAGACAATTTATCAATTTATTAATTAATATATTTTTTTTGTAACAACTAATTTTTTTTCCATAGGATGAGCACAGCAGTAATACAAAGGTGACTGGGGACAGCACCAGCTGTAATAGTAGTAAGGAAGATATAAACAAAGGTCGATGCAATTATAATATTGAGAACATTAAAGTTGACATGAATGAGCAGTCCAGTCGATGCAGATCAACAAGGATTAGAAGACCACCCACCCGATACTCATATTAGGTACAACATATTACTTCTGGGAAAATGTTGGTTGCTTTAGATTTGGTTTGATTAGTAAATTATAATAATATGCTCTTTCGTCTGCAGGTAATTTATCGTCAAGAAGGCCCAAAAGAACCAATTAAAAGGAGGGTTCAGCCAATACTTTTTATTGAAGAATAGTATTATATATGTTCCTATTAATTTTTATGTTCATTAGATATTGTCAGATGTAACGTACAACTTGCACTTGCCAAAGGAATCCTTGGATTACTTTGTTTATTTCTAAGATAGAGAGTTAATAACATTCAATATAAATGCATGCATGTACCTTCAGTACATGTATATGAGTCGATCCCTGCTTGCTTCCTCTACCGTTGATATCCTAAAAGCATATAAAACAAGATCAGTTGATTTAATAATTCTTAATTAATACAAATCCCCAAGCAAGAAACTTAATGATTAAAAAAGCTTGATTATGTAAATGGAAATCAATCAAGAAAGATGAGCTCTCGGGGCTACCTTCGCTCTCAGTCATGCTTGATGTTGCTGCACCTGCTATCCGCACTGCCCCAACACCTGCCATCCCCACTGCCCCATTTCCTACAAATACCACCTCCCATACCAGAGCCAACTAACCGATGGCTAACACTGCTCCTGATCTAGACATCCTGCGGTGGATCTACCAAGGCACTGACTTGGATGCCCTATGGTGGATCTAGCCAACCAGTCTTTCAGCCGTCGCTACCACAAGGCATTCCCTCTCAAATCGGCTCCGATGGATGAGTAGTGGAGGAGAAGGTAGTGATGAGTGAGCTAGATAGATTGGAGAAGAATATATGTTCAGATTCTCCGCCGCCTGGCCTTCGCCCTCATGTGGCCATTCGGGACGGGAAGACAAACGCGACCGCAGCGCAGATATGTGGCCAGGAAGGGCTTGGGAGGAGATAACGATGTGCCTGCAATTTTACACTTTGGTCCTGCAGTGGATTTTAATTTATAAATGAGCCCTCAGTCTATTATCAGTACTTCAGTAATGAAACGTGTTTAGTATTTACCAAAATATAATAAATCTCCTTAGGATGATTGTAAACCTTTGGATGTTCTAAATAAAACCGCATCAAAGGAACTTTCCAAATGTGTAATATTTAAATGGATTTCACAATAATTTAATTAACTTCTGTAAAAATCAGGCAAAAAATATCTAATTAGAAATTTGACAATATATATATGCAATCTATTTTCAAGTACAATAAAAAAAATATACCATCTATTCAGCTTATCATCCGTACCAATAATTTCAATTTTAAAACTGCCAAAAAAAGCCACATTGTTTTTTATATAACCGTACTAAAAGTATTGCAAAATAGAGTTGACCGTGCACAGTATTAAGGAATTACATCTTATACATAGAATGGAAACGATACCATTAAAAAGAATGGAAGACAATTGTTCAAGTATAGTAATAATATGGATGGAGTACTAATCCACGACACATAGGTTCATGGAAACTCCACGGACTCTATATTCCTATATAAATTAATCTTACAACAATGCTGCAATAAACAATCTACTCTTCCTTTCTTCCGGAGACATCAGTCAGGTCCCTATCAGTTCTCTCCATCATCTTCCATCACAGTGCAACTTATAGATTTATATTGACAAACACTCACATATGCAGTTGATACTTTATATTTTTTGACATTTGATTCGCAGTTGATACTTGCACAACAAAAATATAGGAAAACACGATGCAGAGTGGAAATCACCCTACGGATGATGGCAGTCCAACACAGGACAGGTAAGAATCACCCTAAATACCTTAATCGTTTGTGATTGACTCCTGCAAACTGCGACAATTATGAACTGATTTTCATATCCAATTTTAACAGTTCAAACTTGACTGCTCGAGCCAATTCAAAGGAATTATCGCGGTTAGCAAGATCGAAAAGGAAAAGAAAACTAGACCTGAGAAGGAGCGGATCTCCATCGACCAAAAATTACTCCAGTGCGGATGAAACAAATGCTCTTCAAAGGTAAACACTCAAGTTATCATCACAATTACTAAAAAGGAAATGAGTCATATTTAACAAGGATATGCCAACATTTACCAGGAAAAGAAAACTTGATGAAAAAAGGACTGGGTTTCAAATGAGCACCAATGAGTCAAGCGCAGATACAGGAAATCCCCTGCAAAGGTAAAATTATAGGCGAAGAATACAATTACCTATGAAGGTCCTGTATTTAATAACAATTTATTTCAACCGCAACAATTATGAACTGATTTTTAGATCCAAGTTTAACAGTTCAAGCGTATGTATTTAATAACAATTAATTTCCGAATAGGTACAATACATCAGAATCAGTCAAAAAAAGTAGTTATCTCCCTATTTTGACATCCAATTTTCACAGCTCAAACTTCACTGCTGAAGTAAACTCAACGGAACTCGCACGCTTATCAAGACTGAACAGGAAAAGGAAACTTGACCTTAGAAGAAGCGGATCTACATTGAACAACAGTTCGACCTGTTCAAATCCAGCAAATCACATTGAAAGGTAAACATACAGAAAAACAACAAAATTGTTAGAAAGGAAATTTTTCCTTATTTAAGAATAAACACTGACTGTGATATGAATAAAATTAGGTCTAGAAAAGAAAAATATCAGATCCCATCAACCAACATGGAAACGAATAGGTATGTTAACCACATTATAAAAATGATATCGTCATTCAGTTTATTTTTAAATCACTTTTTTCTTTTATGAAAAAAATATTTGTCTTCCAGTCTCAAGATGAATGATCGAGTAAGTAAGGAAGGAAACATTACAAGGAATAAGGTTGCTGTACCACCAAGGAAGAAGAAAAAATCAAGCGTGAAAGAATGGAATTTTGGCAAGCCTACATGCACATGTCAACACTGTGGTGCACTTTTCTGGTATGAAGAAAGAACTCGTGGCAAAGGAAAAGGGCCACCTTCTTTTAGCTTATGCTGCAAACAGGGCAAGGTTGACTTACCTACACTAAAGAAACCACCTACTTACCTTTCAAATCTGATGTGCAAAGAAAAAGGAAAGAGATCGAGGAACTACATGGACAATATCAGAGTATATAACTCCATGTTTGCATTTACCTCCATGGGAGGAAAAGTTGACAGAGAGATAAACAATGGGTCTGGACCATATGTTTTCCGCATGAATGGCCAGAACTACCACCGAATAGGTACTCTACTGCCTGAAGAAGGCGATAAACCTCGCTGGGCGCAACTTTACATCTATGACACTGAGAACGAAGTCAAAAACAGAATTGACGCATCAACATCATCCCATAATAGAGAATCAATAGATTCACACATTGTCTTAGGCCTAAAGAACATGCTGGACAGAGAAAACGTACTAGCACAGACATTCAGAATGGCAAGAGATAGATTCAAAGAAGGTGACTATCATAATGTAAGCCTACGACTTATAAGGAAGCGTGGTGGAGATGGCAGGCAGCATAACATGCCATCGGCATCGGAAGTGGCAGCACTGATTGTTAATGACACGAGTGAGAACCAAAAAGGACGTGACATAATTGTTCATTATAAAGACACAGGGCCCAGAAGAATATCAGAAAACCATCCAAAATTCATGGCAATGCAGTACCCGTTGCTATTTCCCTATGGAGAAGATGGCTTCACAAACAAAATATTGTACAGAGATAACCATGGATCCAAATGCAAGAGGAAACATTTGACCATGCTGGAGTACTATGCTTATCGCATACAACAGCGCAAAAATCAATGTATGCACTTGCTAATGTGTGAAAAATTGACGTTGCAGTTCATTGTTGATGCACTAGCGTGCATAATCCAATATAGGCTGGACTGGATAAGAAAACATCAAGGGAATCTTAGAACTGAACTGTATGCTGGCTTGCAGGATGCAATTGAAAGGGGTGACACAAGAGCTGACCAGGTTGGAAAAAGGATACTACTTCCTTCATCTTTCACAGGCAGCCCAAGATACAAGGCACAAAACTACCAAGATGCTATGGCAATATGTCGTTGGGCAGGATACCCAGACCTGTTTGTCACTTTCACGTGCAACGCTGCTTGGCCAGAGATACAAAATATGCTAGATGAAATAGGAGTTCAGAAACCATCAGATAGACCTGACATTGTTGACCGAGTATTCCATATAAAATTGAGGGAATTGATGACAGACATAAAGGACAAGCAATACTTTGGAAAGACTCTTGCAAGTAAAAATCCTAAACCCGCATATTCATTAGTTCGAATTTATTTAATTTTAAAAAGGAACTAACAATTGTCCATCTTAATGCAGTTATATACACAATTGAGTTCCAAAAGAGGGGACTTCCACATGCCCATATACTAATCTTCCTTGACAAGAAAGACAAATGCCCAGACGCTTCAGAGATCGATAGAATAATAAGTGCAGAGATCCCAGACAAGGAAGAAGACCGCGAAGGATTTGAAGCTGTGGAAAATTTCATGATGCACGGTCCATGTGGAGAGGCAAAGTCAAATTCACCATGCATGATAGAGAACAAATGCATCAGAAATTTCCCCAAGAAATTCCACAGTGAAACAACCGTGGATGAGGATGGATTCCCAACATACAGAAGAAGAGACAATGGCAGGTACATAGAGAAAGGAAACGTTAAGCTAGACAACAGATATGTAGTCCCTTACAATAGAGACTTGCTGGTAAAGTACCAAGCACACATAAATGTCGAGCGGTGCAATCGATCTAAGTCAATCAAATACCTTTTCAAGTACATGCATAAAGGCGACGACCAAGCAACAGCCCTAATCGAATCTGATCATGATGAGATCAAGAAGTACCTGGAATGCACGTACATATCAGGACATGACGCATGTTGGCGAATATTCCAATTTGAGATGCACTATCGATATCCATCTGTTGAGAGGCTACCATTCCACCTGGAGAACGAACAGCAAGTTATTTTCCCAGACTCGGCAGACTTAAGGAAGATTGTAAGAAAAGAAAGAATAGGAGTCACTAAATTTACACAGTGGATGGAAACAAACAAGATCAATGATGAAGCAAGGGACTTGACTTATGCTGAATTCCCATCAAAATGGGTATGGAAGAACAAACTAAAACAGTGGAACAAGCGGAAAAAAGGAAAAATGATTGGTAGGATCTACTATGCACATCCAGCAAGCGGAGATAAATACTACCTAAGGATGCTACTGAACACAGTGAAAGGACCCAGAACATTCGAAGAAATCAGAACTGTAGATGGAGTTGTACACCCATCATTCAAATCAGCTTGCGAAGCATTAGGATTTCTTGACGATGACAGGGAGTGGGTTGAATGCATCCGAGAGGCATCCAACTACGCATCAGGGTCCCACACAGGTAATTAGGCAGAGACAGTGAACACCAGTTGAAAGCAAAATACTGGTAGTACTACTAGGAATAAGCATTGAACACCAAATGCAGGGAATGAGTATCTCTGAAGTCTGAAGAGTATCATGGCATTGCAGGTCACTGAAACTCTGAAAGCATCACGCCGGCTGAACACATCGTTCAATCTAAGGAGGGATACAACATTACATCTAAATAAAACTAACAATGTTCCATCGACGTTTGGCCACCTGATTGACCCAAAAAAACACGTTTAAGTTACTGTTGCATGAGGCACACCGTACACCGCGATAGCCAAAAACATGCCAGCATGAGAGTACTTGTCATTTCCCAGTGTCCCACGCCCACTCCATAACTTAAGTAGTTAAGTTCATTACTAACAACCTGCAACCCAGAAGGAGATTTTAGCATAAGAAAGTTACTACAGTTGACACATGATGTTCGAAGCTAGTTAGACTGTTAGAGAACCAAGATGATGCATACACAAACATAGCTCACCTAGGATACAGTTAGCCATAACCTCTTTCTCCATGTTCTTGATCATCCTATGAATGTCTGCCTGGTAATTCCCACCAAGTGATAATCTCCAGGCGATCCCATCATCCTGCTACTTTTCTTAGCAGCTCGCCGGGATGGTCGGGATTTAGCCTTTTCAGCCAGGTTGGTGGCATTAGACCAATTGGAGATCCCTTCATGTTCAGACACAAGAAATCAATAGAAGTCAAACACACGAGCCAATAGGCAGATCTGAAACTCTGCAGATGGGATCAATCTTACGGGGTAAAATGTAGTCCTTGGATGGCATTAGCTACTCAACTTGTTTTAAGTGTTTGCTAGCAATAGGAAATAGGTCTAACCACACAACATCTATGCTGAAAATTCATGGCTAAATCATTCTGATGATATGCTTGCTAGTGCCACAAAATAAATCTAAACCGAATTCGTATATAGGAAAATGCAACGGATGTCAAAATTCTGATGCTATTTGGTACTCACTTATAATGAAGTCAATGAGTATACTGTTGCCATAATAGTCTCACACACTCAAATTTCCAAAAGCATCAACAACAGATATCTACTCCACTGTCCTAAATACGAGTATACGACTGAAGAATACTAGTCTCCTAGCATCAGTTTATACACATGTACAAGACATAATAGTATCAATTTACATATATATTGAAACCATCGCAATGTTGATAAGGTTAGTAGCCCTTTCCAAAATATTATTGTAGATCCTCTCTGACCATGTTCTAGTTAGGGACAAGGAGAAAGAAAATTTACAGATCTGTAACATGAAACATCCTGATCTAGTGCGCATGAAGCCTCTAACTACGTAGGTTGAGGCAAAAGCAAATGCTGAACAACTAGGTTGAGGCAAAAGCAAATGCTGAACAACTAGCCATGCATATATGCCCACATAACATGTATGTGAATACATGCATATGGAATAAAGTCAAATAGGCTACGTTAGCATGATATGCTGCACTACTCTTTCAAATTAACAAATAAATTTACACTGACTAGTCTTCCAGAAAAGTTTCTTTGAACTGGAACAGTCTACCATTCTACCATGAAATGCCACATGGGAACCATGGAGATTTCTTCGAACTCCGGACGCAATCAACCAGCATAGTGCCATAGTCTCAACAAGAACAATATTCTTGAAACAAAGCATTTGCATGACCATGGATATGGGAAAAAAACAAGTTAGCAAACTACATTCCTAATTGAACAACGTGATGGGCCTCATTACTCACGAGTTAAGCAATGAGCGGAACTTTTTGATAGTGTTAATAAGGTAAAGTCAGAAACTTTCAGTCGAAAATTTTTAATTCAACAAGGAAGGTTGGAAGTTTCCAGTACAGTTTTTTCACTTAGTGAATGTTCAAACTAATAATCATGTGGAGAATTGGAAATATCAAGTTCAAACTTTGAATGTTCAAGTTGAAAAGCTTATAATCTGTGATGCAATCAAATTATCAAATTGAAAGCATTTTTTCGTTGGAAGTTACAAGCTTTTTTACTACACTTACTACTGAAGTAGTTAACTACTGAAGCTCAATTGTATAGAGCCATAGAGGCACCCTTCATGATGGGCCAAAGACTCTCAAATATGCCCTAGCTTCTAAAGATCATGATGTAAGGGAAATTCAATGATCATGCAAGAAAGGACAGTATTCTATATAGAAGAGGGACAACTTGAACATAAAGCAGAGACAAATCGATACAGAGCAGAGACATGGCAACAGAGCAACAGGACATTAGTACAGTACACATTGACGATGCAGGGATGCACGATGCAATACCTGAGGAGAGCGCCCGAGGTAGAGTCCAAGCGCGAGTGAAGCGGTTGGCGATGCAGTAGCTCGGCGGCGCGACCAGCTCGTAGGCCTCGTACTCCACAACCTTGCGGGCGCGCACGTCGACGCCGAACAGGTGCTCCTCCAGGAAGAAGTACACGACGTTGGGGTTCTCCGGGTGGATGAGCGCGAGCACGGGGATCTTCTTCGACAGACCAGTCGCCTTGTAGCTCTCGTCGGCCCAGATGTCGTCGAACCTCGCCTCGTGCTCGAGCGTCCACTCCGTGGAGTCCGGATCTGCCAGCGTCCACACGCTCACCTTCGGAGGAACGCCGCGGCGAGGAGCGGTGTACGTGTCCACGAACCGCAGCTTGCCGGCGCTGACGCCCACGTAGCGGTACTTGTCGGCCACTCCCCAAGCTTCCCTGCACTGCAACACCTTGCCCGCCGGGAACGGAACGAAGCCCAGCACCGGCTCGTCGGCGAAGGGGTCGCTGGTGATGATGCCCCAGGTGAGATCGACCCACCAGAGCCTCCCGTGATGCGAGAACACGCAGATGGGAGCCAACGGACGGGGCGGGAGCGGGTAACGGACGCTCTTCTCGACCCATTCCCCAACCTCGGACGAGAAGCAGAGGAGGGTGGCCTTGTCGCAGCCGATGAGGGGCTGGAGCTCGGCGACCATGTAGTGGCCATCGCCGCGAGGTGAGGCGATTAGGCCGACGAGGGCCTGGTGCAGGAGAGAAAATTGACATTGTGCCATCCTCAAAAGTGGGTTTCGCCCAAATGCCACGCTGGGAGTGAGCTTCGTTAAAATGCCACTTTCAATCGAAGACTACACGCTATAATGCCCGAATGGATAAAAATACCCCTGTTACTACCTTCTTCCACCTTTGACAAGGGATGCCTTGACAAGGGATGCCTCGCCGGCTCGTCTCTGCCGCGCCCACCTCATCCGCCTCCACCTCCGCTCCCCTTCCTCCCCGCCTCGACCGTCCCCAACCGACGACCCCGTGGTCACGCTCCACGCCATCCGCGCCGCCGACGCCGACGTTGGCGGTCTCCATCTTTCGTGCCAACCCGTCGTCCCAGCCACTCCTGTTCTTCCAGGCGGCGGAGGCGCGCCCGCACGGCGGAGTCGTTGGTGGGCATGGCCATGGCGAAGGCACGGCGCGGTGGTCATCAGAGGTGGAGGCGACGGCGGCGGCGGCCGGGACAGGTGCGGGGGCTCGCGGAGGGTGAGGCTGGGATGGGGGCGATGGGAGGGGACACGGGGAGGGGAGCCATGGGAGGGGTCCCCGCAGGGGCCTGTGGCCTGTGGTTCTCCATAGAGGAGAGCTCGCGCGAAGGCGGATGGTGGCCGCCGGCGAGAGCTGATGATGAAGGAGGGAGGAAGAAGATGAGAGGAGGGTAATTTGGTCCGAGATAGTATTTTAGCATGTAACCATGTGTTGAAAGTGGCATTTTAACGAAGCCCACTCCCAGCATGGCATTTGGGCGAAACCCATTTTTGAGGATGGCACAATGTCAATTTTCTCCCCTTATACAGACCTAATCTAATTCGTATCCCTCAATCACCCGGCCGCCGCCAGCCCGCGCCCGGCCTCCAACCCGCCGCCGTCGGCTGCCTCTGCAAGAGGAAGAGGGGAAGGGGAGGAGGAGAGGGGGGTGAGAGAAGAGCAAGGGGAGAGGATGGAAGGAGAAGGATGGAGAGGATGGAGATAAGGAAGGAGAAGAAAAAGAGATAAGGATGGGAGATGGAGAGAGAGGGGCTACGCATGCGCTTGTGCGTGGGCTGGTGCGTCATCTTTAGTCCCGGTTTTTAGTGGAACCGAGACTATTGTGGATTTCGGGCGACCGACCAAAAATGGTTTCTCCACCAGTGATCAAACTAGCTATATTGATTTTAAGCATATTGGACTGTGATTTTGTCTCGTAGAAGATGGTTTTAAGAGTGCTATCTTACATGAATGCTACATATGCATGTCTAGTAGCGACAGCTAGATAAGATTTGGTCAATTTATTAGCACCACATTGGGAATTATTTATGATTGCCATCTTGTTTGCTTCTGAAATACGGAGTAGATAACTTTGGCCATTGTTGAAGCTATTTTGAACATAGTTCGCTGATCTCTTAATTCAATTGAACCAAGAAGCCTAGATTTAAGGGTATAAGGGGCAGTCCCATGTGAGTGATGACCAAAAGTAGAGGTAAACATACAATATATAAGGCTGTGTTTAGTTCAGCGCAAAGTTTAGATTTTGGTTGAAATTGGAGATGATGTGACTGAAAAGTTATGTGTGTATGACAGGTTGATGTGATGGAAAAGGACTGAAGTTTGGATCCAAACTTTGGATCTAAACACAGACTAATATTCAATGGTGAATGCCACAGACTTATCACCGTTAACGTGACTTAACATACCAGGTGCAAGCTAAAGCTTTGTTTTTTTTAAAAAAAAAATGTACGGGCAAAATCAACACCCTGAAAATAGAGATAAAAATCACATATAAATATGAAAGTAGAGACAATAACACAATTACGCCAATTAAATAAAGTTTGATTCCTAGTTAAAAAATAAAAAAGAACAAACCACAAGAGAAATTGAAAGGATTCATAAACTAAAATAATGGAATAGAAATAAAATTAAATTATCAGTTGTAGTTTGGCCAAATATATTCCATATCACAAAATTATGAAACTTTCAAGGGAAGAAAAATAAATTTAGCAATATGATTGTATAGAATTAAATTCAATGCACAAAGATATGATAAATCAAAGACAATCATATGAAATTTAGCGCCGTTGTAGGAAAAAAAGCATAAGAATTCAACATGTACATTTCAAAATACTAAATTTGGACTAAGGGTCAGTTCGAATCTGCGTTTGGATGAGGCTTTTTCGACACATATAACGAGAAAAAGAGACATTAGAGTATGATCAATTGAATATATACTAACTATTATAACTCTACAAAATTAGATTTATTTGTTTTTAAAAAACTTATATATAGAAAACTTTAAAAAATGTGTTTATAGAAAATGGGGTAATTGCTCGCACTGTCACACAAGATGCTAAATGGAACGAAACCTAAAATAAAATTGTAGAGAAATTTATTAGTATATAGGGACTAATGTTGAGAGCACGTGCCGTTGTGTTGAAAAGTTCATGTGTCTAAAACAGCTTGCATTGAAATTTTGGCACATGTATATATATGAAATGGTACGTGGAAAGCGACAATTAATTAATTCATTAAATCATAGCAGAAAATATATATTAAGCCTAGCAGCCAATGTTGATTTAGGAGATAGCTCAATATGTATAGTCCTACGAACTACCTAGTTATCGCCATTTTGCCTAC
>CM020186.1:15869151-15884229 GCA_009805545.1 Oryza longistaminata | reverse complement strand
TCCGTTTCGAAATGTTTGACACCGTTGACTTTTCAGCACATGTTTGACCGTTCGTCTTATTCAAAAACTTTTGTGAAATATGTAAAATTATATGCCTACATAAAAATATATTTAACAATGAATCAAATGATAGAAAAAGAATTAATAATTACTTAAATTTTTGAATAAGACGAACGGTCAAACATATGCTAAAAAGTCAACAGCGGTCAAACATTTCGAAACGGAGGGTGTATTAGAGAAAGAAGAAAGGGGAAGAATGTGTGTGGATGGTTTGAAGGGTGGTGGGCCTCTGCAAATGATGAAAATCCAAAGATATATATGCAGAGATACTAGGCTTCAATGAAGGCCGGCGCCGGGCTATCTACACAGCTTAGCCCATGCTTTTATTTTGACCTACCGATGATCAATTCATTCATTACATCAACCTATCATACACACACAACTTTTCAGTCACATCATCTCCAATTTCAACCAAAATCCAAACTTTACGCTGACTAAACACAGCCTCAATAGCCCAGCTCCCATCCACTCCCCTATATTGTACCGTACTGCTGTGTACCCTCACATATGTAAACGTACATATGAGTACATCTAGGTCTATGTTAGAGGGTGCCCAGGTACCGATCAAGAAATTTTTTTAGCTATACCTCATCTATTTTCACCATGTATACACCCTCTCAATACAAACTTAGTCACCCGTATCAGCTTAAACCCGATCTAAAGTAAAATAAATTAAGCAAGTGACACCACCCTCTGTTTCGCTCTAGCTCCGCCCCTACATATATCAATAGTATAGCTGTACCTGTACCTGTACGTACGTACGTACTCGCATGTGCTTGCGTAAACGCTTAATTTGCTTTGAAAACCATCTCGCGTAGTTAACTAATAAGGCCCAGTTCATTAATTTTCTGGGTTCCTAGTTAATTAACGCTTTGCTGTTCATTTTCTGTTATCGTAAACACGCTTTCATAAGTTTTTTTTTTAGAGAGAGAGAGAATGTTCGTTATTTCTGGATCGCTCCAAGGCCGAACATAGGCATGTTATTTTACAAATCTAATCCTACTGTGTGACATGCATACTGGATCCAACAGCTGTAGTTGAAATCGACGAACATATCTTTTTCTTTTTTTTCTTTTCTGATAACTTGAGAGTTATGATCTATCTAATTAATATTTTTTATATATTAAGTGTTAGCTAGAAAAATATGTAAGGTCAGTTAGAAAATATCAGAGGAGAAGAGATACTAAGGGTGGAGGGAGTACGGAGTACAGGACAAATACGGTGCGGGGTGTTGTACCGGATTTTTTTAATACAGATCTAATGGTTAAAATTGATGGGTCCACCTATTTAAAGGAAAATCAATGGTTAGATGTATTTCTTTTTTATTAGAATTTTTAAGATTTTCTCTACTATATTAGAGTGCCATGTGGTGGTTTAGGAGCATTTTTAAAGTGCCACATGGCGGTTTTGGAGCGTTCGTAGGTAGTTTAATGGTTTAAATATTTTTTTCTAATTTTCTATAGAAAAGAAATATTCTAAAAATAAAGAGGGGCAAAATAGTTCCCTATTGAACAGATTCCGAATTACCCAAAATTTTAGAAATTTCATCGCAGAATTTTGAACCACTATTCTTGGCCCCACGCATCGTGGGCTTCGGCCACAAGAGACTCCGTGCAAACTTTTTTCTTATCGTGCAACACTACACCATATTGTGAGAGACAAAATTCAGAGCATCTATGGTTTATATCTCGTGGGCTCGTGGGAATCAACCTATATAGGGACACATGCAAATGCAAAACATATTAAATATGTAACTTATCGATTAAGTAAAAGAATATGTTTCTTAGAGTAAACCATAATAATTATCATAACATTAGTTTTTTCCGTTGCAACGCACGGGTATTTTTCTAGTAATAATAGAAAGATTGGATATCGTCAAAACATTTTTTGTAGAATTATTTAAGTCAACATCTAATATATGTTATCAACTTTTTTAAATAAAAAATAGTTCGTTGTTATATTTGGTTGCCATGGTAAAGAATATGGCGCATAGAATAACATGTATCTTGAATTAAATAAGACATATAAGTATTCAAATTGAAGATTAGAAAATGGAAGAAGAGATGAGGGGAGAGAGGGAGTACGTACAGGAGGAGGCAGGAGGGGAACGCAGTAGTAGAGGAGGTGGGGACAGTTGTGGAGAGGAGAATTTTATTTTTTTTATTTGATCTAATGGTTAGTAATATTGGATACACCAATTTTAAGGAAAATCATGTACTACCACTTAGCAACCTATGTGGCGGCTTAGGAGCATTTATAGAAAGTTTAATAGACTTTTAGTATATAATAGATAAATATATAATAGATGATTGCGAACCAATATCAGGAACAGAGACGCCAAAACGTTTTAACACTGGGAGTATATATGATATAAAGTTTAGCAAAAGTATATGTATTTCTTACACGCCAAGACCCAAGAAATCAACAGAACAAATATTCTACCGGATTGAAAATATATAATATACTGCAATTGGTATTCTTGAAATCATCACTGTACCAAATTACCAGAGAAACATGATGCACGTGTAACCTGTGGCACAGCTAGATCAATCTCCGCCGCCTTCCTGCGTGCGTGCACTCGCGTGGCCGCTGCCCTCCTGCTTAGCGATGCTTGCTAATTAATCTAATCTGTGAAAATTTATTTCTCATCACGATACAAAGTTTTTCGAATAAATTAGGAGGGAGGAAGTATACGGACGTATGTGCGTTAGTGGGCCGGTGGAGGAAGGAGAAGGAGATGGATTGTGGACCTATTCTAAGGATAATTTTCTATTTACAGTTGAAAATAGCGTGTTATTTATTCTAGTGTCATGTGGTGTTTTAGGAGCGTTTTTAGGAGCGCCACATGTCAATATAAGAGCGTTTGTAGAAAGTTTAATGGACTTTTAGTATATAATAGATAGATAGATATCTATACTCACATAATGAAAACAGTAGGTTTGTCTCAAAAGTTGCTTTCACAAAAGAACTATTTGTAGCAGCACACAAAAACCCCCAGCAGCTAGAAAAGCCTAGCATTGCACAAAAGAAACCACAGTGATGCACAAAAGAAACCAACAATGACCTGACGTTTGGTCGTAAATGGCCATGATTCTTGCGCGTTTCTGCTCTGTCTGTCTCCTTTGGCCTTTCTCAGTTCACGCGGCTGCAGTATGCACACTGCATCTGCAGCTCTGCATCCAAACCACCACACAAACGGCGTCCCAGTGCGCACCTATGGCTAGGGATGAAAATGATCGCCGAAATTCCAGACCAACCGACCGAGCATTTTTTTTTATAAGTGGTACTATTTTTTGATTGTTTTAGATTTTAGCTATATATAAAATTCGAATTTTCTAATTTATTTATCGATAACAAACAGTTAAACTGATAATATATGGTCAATTCACGACCAATCGAGGATGGTTTCCGAAGAGATGTTACCAATTCTTATCGTTCCCGACCATTTTCATTCCTACCTACAGCTACTAGGCACTGCATGCAGCATCACACAACAAGTCAAGAACAAGAAGCCCCAATCATGGCGGAGGAAGACCTCCCCTAAAAAAATACTCCCTCCATCCCTAAATGTTTGACACCGTTGACTTTTTTAAACATGTTTGACCGTTCGTCTTATTCAAAAAAAATCTAAGTAATTATTAATTCTTTTTCTATTATTTGATTCATTGTTAAATATACTTTCATATATACATATAGTTTTACATATTTCACAAATTTTATTAATAAGACGAACGGTCAAACATATGCTAAAAAGTCAATGTGTCAAACATTTAGAAACGGAAGAAGTACTATCAGTATTTCTTAAGGTGTTAACGGAAGATCATATAGAGTCCCTCAGCAAAATCTCCTTTTCTTTTTCCTTTTGCTTTTCCAAAAAAAAATATTTCCTTTTCTTTTCCTTTTATCTTTGGTTTATTGCACGGTGCTGCACAACCGCGTGTTGTATGGTTTCACAACATTTGACCGTTGAACGCACAACCGATTCTATATGCCTCACCGACCCCCTCTCTCTCTCTCTCTCTCTCTCTCTCTCTCTCTCTCTCTTTTTTTTATAGAAAAGTACTCGTATGAAAGCTACTACTAGCCAACACGGCCAAAATCACTGTCCAAAAAAGAGGACATGAACAAAAGCAAAACAAAACAAAATAGCCAGGTCAAATACTCTAGAAAGATTCAGGCATTAATTGCCAAATTGTTTCTTGTCAACACCAACAAAAAAAAGTACACTAAAAGACTTTTAAAAAATGGAAAATTAATGGTCAGGGACAGCTAGTGCTAGCTAGCTCAAGTTGACCTACCCCTACTTCAATTTAATTTCCTTCCTCTCTCATTTTCCAAAAGAAACAAAAAGAGAGATAAAAGATTGCTTCTTAATTTCTCTCTTGCAACAAAAAAATTATTGACATATTTGGAGATATATGTATATACTTCCATTTGCATGCAAAAATTAATGGACATACATGTATGTATGATTTGTTCATACAATCAAATACATTAATCAAGGAACTAATTAATTAACCAAGGCCAAATGAAATGACAGTAGCTATAGCTAGCTACCTTAATTAGCTAGGTAACTAATCAAATTGGGAAGAAAGAAAGAAAGAAGAGATGAAAAAAACAAAATGAAATGGAGAGAGATATATTGATTTTGGATATATAGTAGCAGAGAGATTAATTAATTATTGGTCGGAGAGCATCATCATCCTGACGAACTCGTCGAAGTTGACCTGGCCGTCGCCGTCGAGGTCGGCCTCCCGGATCATCTGCTCCACCTCCTCGTCGGTGAGCTATATGATCTTGATGCATTGCTTCAGTCTATTGCTGTCGGTTTATCATCAGTAGCTAATAATTAAGTAAATGTCTTTTTTGAACTGTGTATGATTCTGTAGAAGGAATACCGTCTGTTGGGATGTCACCTTTTGCTTGTGGATGGTCTACTAAGCAAAGAAATGTGAGGAAACAAACAATTAACTAAATTTCTTCTATTTCTTTGGACATGGACTTGACATTGCAAAGTTCTTGAAGATCTATGTCTAATCCTATCAACAGAGATGCCCTTTGATTTTTTACTTTCCAGTTTTGCACTTACAGCTTGAATCAGTGGATGCTTCTCAAATCATGCAATCACTCCATGTTGGCTTTGTCCCTGTAAGTTGTTGTACTTCATAATCTTGAATAATCATACAATGACTTCTTATGTATCCACACTGTAAGAAAAATATGGCGTTTCTGGAATATTTATGTAGTATGTAACATATTCATTACACATGTTATGTGCACTGGTAATTCTTCTAAGTTGCATCCTATTTTGCAATACATTTTCTATACCAACTTAGCTGAGATTTTGTACTGGTAAATAATGAATTAGTTCAGATATTTGAACATACTACGAGTAAACTTTTGTTCAGGAAATGTTTCAAGAACAGGGAAAGCATTGCATACTTCCACAGCTCTACTTATGTTTTCTTCATCTACATTTAAAAAGAACATAAAAATTTCTTCCAGGTTTTGCATGGAGATGCTGTTCTTGATGAAATGCTGGTGAGCTTTTGGATTGAATCACGCCCATGTCCTAATTTACACTTACATAGAGGTCTCTCTGGACTATGACACATTTTGTGTACTTCTCAAGACTTATGTGGTATGATTAAATGACCAGGACTGCACCATTTTGAGTGGGGATGTCATTATACGCCATCTTGCACAGCTTCTGAGTCCAAAATATGTTGTATTTCTGGTATTGCTGCCTTCTCACCTTTGCCATGACTTGACAATTTATATTATGTATGTGAGATGGTGCGTGCATCAAATTATTTACATGGATGCAATGTCTTTATTCTAATACTTGAAGTTCGTATTGCTGTTATCACTTATCAGACAGGCCTTGTTCTATCACATTTCTGTGCACCACTCTTTGCATATGTTGCCATCCTTCATTATAGTTGCTTTTGCATAGCACTCTGAAAATTGAGATGTAGACAGATGTCCATGGAGTATATGATCGTCCTCCATCAGACCCAAATGCAGTACTTCTCAGAGAGATAGGTTAGCATTCAGTACTCACCTACTGGAATTCCTGTTTGATATGCATCAGTAATTGTAGGGAGCACACGAAAAGTAAAATATATGCAATTACCATTTGCTTTCTGTCTTAGGCTGACCTGTGTTGTTTGCCTGTTTAAACAGCGGTGGATGAAAATGGCAGCTGGTCGATTGTAAAACCAGCACTGAAAGGCAACAAGAAAGGAGGTATAATTTATGTCTTCCTTCCATGTGTACGCTGGTGGTTGAGTTACTCATAGCAGTTGTACTGAGGAACTGATGCAACTATTTTCGTTGTAACAAGTTCAAGTACGTAAAAATGATCAGATCGTAAAAGGCACATGATTAAGTAGCTACCGGTGACGATTTTCCAATTAATAACTTCTAATGAACAAATACATCATTTGTTCTTACGCATTATGCAGAGAAAATTGGAAGTCCCAATGTTTTGGATCAAATACTATACTTATGGAGGAGTGACAGTCGGAAGAGAGTACTTGAGGAAAGAGGTCCAAGGGACTAGCGTTTGGTCCAGACGAAAGAATTGATGGAGCTGCTGGTTGAGTTGCCTGTGAAGCCTGGGTAGGATTGGCTGGCTGTATACTCGGAGGTGGAACTGGAATGTCCATCTGCTCAGGAACACCCTACATTAAAGCAGACAAGGATATTAGTGTTGCAGCCAAAAATATCTGCAATCTAAAGTTTGAGTCAACATGCATTTTCTGTAGAATACTACATACGATTCAAAAGACAGCACAAATTCAAAAGGATAAACGAACTACAAACAATCCCATAAAACAAACAAGTATATCATTTAGCAATTATATAGCCTCATACAATCTACTATAAGCAAGACATGGTATGTTCAATAGCTACAGTTATACAGGCAAATTCGGGAACAGAGAAAATCATTGTCAAGCAAGACCTAGCAACTAAATAGGGAGGAAAAGAATGTTCTTACAGAGTACAGATATTCAACAGCCCTCTCCGGGTTGTTGAATGCAGCGCTTAGAGCATGCAGCACAATGTCTCTATCCCATATTCCACCACCCATTTCAAGAATTGATTGAATTGTTGCCTCTAGATTGCTGCCAGCAACAAGGTTTGAGGTGGCCTGACCGTAGTTATCAGCTTCAGAGCTGCTCAAATGGCAAGAAGAAAAGATCAAGTCAAAATGGGTTCAGTAAATTACAGCACATCCTCAAGCAGAAACTACATTCACATGAGAATAATCAAATTTATAGAATGGATGGAACATCAGGAACTCACGATACAGCAACAGCAGGAGCTGGGGAAGCTGTGGCAGTTGGGGTAGGAGCACTGACAGTGACAGGTACACTTCAATTAAACATAAGACAGATGAGTTAGCTGGCAGGTATTTAGCTGCAAGGTAGCAAAAATCAATTATAGGACACTGAGTAAAACACTAAACAAGTTCTGACTCATTTCTAGCACAAGTTAACAGAAGATAAGATGAACATAATAAGCCTTCCAAACTAAGCTGTATTTGTGCACTACCATGTGAATTAAACTAACAAAGCAATAGCTACACTCCACAACTAAACTGATAAAGCAATACATCTTCAAATAATAATTGCATCTGCTATGTTAAAGAGTTAAAAAGGAAGCAAAAATAAAAATCTGAGTTAACTCACGTAGTTGCTGGTGCAACTGGTGCTTGAGATGCAGGAGCTGCAGGCACTGTTTGAGTAGGGGGAGCCTGGCAAATAATAAATGGTTAGATATCTATAATCACAGTAGAAAAACATACCATGAGGAAACACTATAAAATAAACACTCAAGAAAACAAAAGGATAGCATTTCACATGGTGGTAAAATGATACAGCATATAGAGCTCTTCCTCATTCAGATTAACTCAAGAGGAAGTAATGATTCTACAAGACAATAACAGATGACAAAGATACATGGAGTTAAATCTAGTAGCTCTGAACTTGTAAAAGCTACCCTTCAAGCTCAGCCATAGTTGACTAAGAACAAATCTGTGTTAACTATAGATTGATAGAAGTGCTCATCATTTGCAGCTATATTAGGAGAGCCAGATGTTCAGGCTGAAATCCTAGATATTTTGCTAGTTATCACTTATGGCTATGTTTTGCCTGTTTGATAAAGTAATAACTGATAAACCAATAGTCGAGTACTGACCATAGCGTCGTACAGCAGAGATATTTAATGAACATGAAGGGCAATTGTCCTGAATAACCACTATCAATGCAATAATTCAAATTCCATCTCACCTGATTTGAGGGTGCCTTAGATGTAGCAGGAGCTGAACTTGATGAGCCCTTACCCTGTGAAAGTTCAAAAGTCGAAAAACGTGAAAACAACAAAGAACTTTCTTACAATAAGTATGATATAAACGATTGACAAAATAGCTGCAGCAATTCAAAATTTAGGTTTATGGATTGTCTTTGCAGCAGCCAGAAAGGAGTAACAGAAGTACTGACAAGTTGTTCTTTTGTTGCAGACTAGTAGTGATTAGCATAGAGTCAAGATGAAGCCCTACATCTTTTAAAGCAATTCCAATACATAACATAGCTCACTACATTCTGAGAGCTGCAGATACCCTGAACAAATGCTTAAAATGCATAGTGATCATGCAGTTGAATACCTTGACATTCCATGGATTATTGTACGATAAGTATGATATTCATGATTTTGCGCCAGGTAATAGCCATATAACATCAAACAGGTGCTGTACCCACCTGTCTAAGCATTATAACAAGGAAGCTGTTTTCAAGAACTTTGTTTTCATCCAATGTGGTGTCATCCTTGAGCACCTTCCCCTGATGAATGAGCATCTGTTGCTCAGCTGGGTAAATGTGCTGTCCTTGAGTAGTCTCGATTATCCTTTTCACATCAGCAACCTGCTTTAAGAAATTAGATCAGTTATAAATAGCACGTAGAATGAAACAACTATGACTCAATCTGGTTAACTTAATCTGTTCTACTACTACTACTACTACCTATAATAACCAATCCAGTTATCCAACCATCAAAGAAATCAATCACATATAGTAACACGAATCACACAATCAGATTGGATCCACAGCTATAGCCTTGCGTAGCCGTAGAAACAAACCTAACCCCAATCCGGTCACCACCTCCTAGATCGCCCCCCACAAAAGAAAAAGAAAAAGAAAGAAACGAAATCGGCGCTCGCGACCGACAGATCGAGAGCGCGGAGACCAAAGCATACCTTCTGCGCGGAGTCCACCTCGATCTGGAAGGTGGATCCCTTGAGTGTCTTCACGGATATCTTCATCCCCCAGCCCTTGTTGCCGCCGCCGTCGAGCTCTAGGGCGGAGAGGGGAGAGGGGAGGGAATGGGGGCGTGAGTTTTTCTCCGATTTTTATTTCGGGCACCGGTGCTGCCTTTTCCATATTTACCCCTATACAGTTAGATTTTTTTTAGATATGACTGCGCCACATCGTTAAGAAAACATCAGCCGTCCGATTCTTCGTTCAAATGATGGAAGCCGTCGGATCGCTCAAAATGGCGAAATATCTTCTAGATCCTTCCTAAAGCTTCTTTTACAACGAGGTCCTTCCACATCCTTTAGTAAACCAAAAAAACAAGAAAAAGAAAATCCGCGAGGGGCTTCTGGCAAGACGACGAGCTGCCTCTTCCTCCCCACGAGACAACGTGCAGCTCCATCTCCCGACCATCCCACGCCACTTTCGCCACCAGCGTCATCTTCCCTGGACATCGCCGCCTCACCAGTCATCACTCCGCGGTCTCCACCTTCGATTGTAAACTCATTAGGTAACATTCATTTGTTCATTGTTTATTCCCTCCATTTTAAATTGATTTATATATAGTTTTTTTAAGGTTATTTCTAAATAATCTACATATTTATGTTCATTTATTAAAAATATTCGTTATTTATGCATTGAAGTAAATGGACATTGATGCATGCATCCATGCATACAAGTATTTATAACCCACATATAATATCTTGATTTGCTATTGGCTAGAAATAGTGGGGATGGTGCATGCATCGTTTTGTTACTAGAGTAAATATATTTTGTTACTAGAGTAAATATAGTACGAAGAGTTGTTAGCTTTTCTTGGTCTTGGTGTATCTATGAAATATGTAGATCAATTTGAAATGGAGGGAGTACTATTCACCGTGTGGTGTTGAGTACTTAAACAAATCCAAATAAGTTTTTTTTTCATACCTGCAACTGCAAGTTTGATTTCGAGAGCACCACTCAAACGTGGGTAGCGATACTGTTATGGAGGAAAGAGTCGAAGCTAATATTTGCAAAGCAATTTTGGCTTACGTAAATTAGGCCATATAGTGAATAAAATTTTCCATTTGCTAGACTGATTTGATGATTAAAAGCCTGATTTTTTTAGGTACCGTTTGTTCATAACACGATGATCAAGGCAAATTAAGTTTATCTGTTCATAGATTTATAATGGCCATCTGATGGATAAAATAGAAAAAAAAATCCTAAATGATTGCATAATTATGAATGTATAAGTGAAACAAAGTCACTGGAAACTTTTCAATTCTTAGAGACCATGTAATTTTGCTACTCAACCTCATAATTTTCAATGAAAAGCCATAGTGTTGGATGTCAACTTTGCTACGCATCTACGTAAAAGGACCATGTAATTTTGCCTGTCCAATTTAAATGTTGGTAATCTCTTTCAGTTAACAGCACATGGACCTTTTTACTGTATATTTCCTTCTAATTTGTTATGTACTTTCTTAATCATTTGCATAATCTTTGCTATTACTGTAATCCTGAAATTGCCTGTGGCTCCGCATTGCACGTCCTTACAATTGACCATATAGTCCCTTCCCCTTGCTTGCCTCCCTTGACTCGCTCGCTCTCATACTGCCCAATCTCGATGGCGGTAGTCTCCTCCTACTTCCCTGACATCGCCATCTCCACCTCCAGCTCGTACCTTCGCCTCCCTCTCCCTGACTCCCAACCACCCGTGTTGGCTCCCCGTCTTCACCTGGCCACCGCCGCCGGGCATGGTGTGTGGGTGCAAGGCGCTGTAGAGGCGCTTCACACCGGCGGCAGCCGTATTGGCTCCATATCAGAACTACGAAGGGTTTAGGGTTTAGAGTTTTTCCACCAAGGTTGCTATCCTAATTGCATTTTGGTATTTGTTTAGAGTTCTCTCTCCCATCTTTTTTTTTTTGTTGGCTGTATTCCTGCTACAATGGTTGTGCGCTCATCTCGAGCCATATAAGCGATTTCCGATGTCTATTTGCTTGGGGACTTAATGCATTACTTACCCTACCGTTGCCTGCAGATCAATGCGCCCTGAATTAAATAGTTGGTAAGCTGCTTTAAAAAAAAAATAGTTGGTAAGCTAGGCGATTAAATCTACTTGGATGCTATCCCAGACTTCATGGACAACTCGGTCGCCTCGAGGCAATAATCCTCCTCGGTCCCTCTGTGCTGTACTGCTTTGCTCTGCTTCATGCTTGCTGTGATGTGGTCCATGTGGATGTGCTGCTGCTGACCAATGCTAGCTTATTACAGTTTTCTTTATTGTTGCTGCCGCTGATTTTACCTCGGAAACTTACTATTTATCTTTGCTTTCAGTTAATTGGAAAATTAACGATTTTTGACTAAATGTTCGTTTTGCTGGGTATGTGGATAACCCTTGCACGTAACTCTATCCTTAGTATAATGTAATTATGATGTTCCTACTTCCTAGGGCACCGATGGTTTGAGCTGGCAGAGGTAAACAATCACCCGTTACTAAATCGTACCGTAGATCGATACTAATTTGTATAGTGTAATATTTCCTCCTTTTTTTTTTCGGACAGCATTTTTTTCACATTCCATCTGCTACTGGCAGCATGCTTAACAAATTTTTTCACATGCCTCTACATTATTCACCGAATTTTTTTTGTATAATAATTATTAACAAATGAATTAAATATCCAGTAAAATCATAGAGTAGAATTACAAGAATAGGATGGACGCTAAGTAAAAAGAGCGTCTCAGACAAGGACGCTGTAAGGTACCACGTCCATCTGGTGCAGTTGCTCGCCTCTGATTGGTTGCTACGATAATCAATACAGGAAAAAAAAGGAGAATAAAAAAAAGTAAAACGAGAAGAGGAATCAGTCGCGCGTGCCGCGTACGTGGGAGCCTCGTTCTCTAGTTGATGGGCGGCGCTGTGGCCTTCGTCCATGCCAAGAGGGCTTCGCTCGCCGCACCTCATCGAATCGACGAGTAGGAGGAGGTGCGGACGATGACGGCGAGGAGATCCACCGTCCACGTGGTAGCAACACCAAACTGATGGCGATGCGATCTCTCAGGTTGGAGTTGGATCGCACCAGACTATGGACGTCATCTGCAAGAGCGTCCAGACCTAGACGTTTTTTTTATCAAGACGTCCACACCCGGATGCTATTGTAGTCAACGTCCAGACCATTTTTCTAATTCCAGACTATGTATCTAATTTATGTGTTAATAATTATTATATTAAAAAGATCGTTACTATTCACCTACGACCAATCGTTTCTGTAATATATTTTTTTTTTTTTGCTGTGTGATACGAGAAGATGTAGATGTATTTACAGAATTTTTATTCCAAATGAGACGCTCATTACAATATAACGCCCCACATACACACACAAACAACTAATCACACCAAAAAAAAAAAAAAAACATACGCACAAACAAACCAAAAAAAAAAAGGCACACGCGCAAACAAACCACGCACAAACAAATGTAAAAAAAAAAGAAAAGAAAAAAAAGCACAGCGCTCACTCTGAAGTCGGTACACCATGGCAGTGGTGACAATCACGTCACATGTCGAGCACGTCGTATCCTGGCATGGACAATCACGTCACTTAGTTCCCGAAGCACCGGGTCGACGACAATGTGCTCGATGAAGCACTCGGCGAGGCCGAGGGGTGCAGGAAGTACTCGCCGAAACACAGCTGGGCACCCCTCACAAGGCACCCTTGGCAG
This sequence comes from Oryza longistaminata, assembly GCA_009805545.1. Classification (NCBI taxonomy): domain Eukaryota; kingdom Viridiplantae; phylum Streptophyta; class Magnoliopsida; order Poales; family Poaceae; genus Oryza; species Oryza longistaminata. Next base: position 15,871,153 of record CM020186.1, on the reverse strand, counting down.
GTGTCGTCGCAGCCCAGGCGGTCTTGTGCCTGCAGCTCCTCGTGCAGATGCACCAGGGCTGCAGTCAGGTTGCCTGCGACTCCAGCCGGCCGCGCGGCAGTATGTGCATCGCAAGAAAGGACGAGAAGTAGTACAAGGACACAGGTAGCGAGACGCGAACCCATGGATATGAGAACGAGATGCTTCCTCTATCTACTTGTGTGGTCTTTCTCTTCTTTCTTTCTTTTTGTGCACTGTGCGCAGTAACTAGGCAGCCAGTGGGCACTATTTATATAGTGCAAGCAAAGCAAGCCGACAGCCCGACCGCTGGGTGGGCAGGAACAAACTATATCTAAACGCTGGTGAAAGTACGCCCCACGCTAGGAATCGATATTCTAGCAATTTCTTCTGCTTAATTTCATAGTTACATTCTCTCTCTATTTTTTTTTTATTTTCCATTTTTCCCCAAGAGGCAGGCCGGCAGAGCTGGGCCCGATTAGGCCGGTGGGTAGATCCAATCATCCAAAGCTAGCTAGTAGACTCCAGTAGCTTGACTCAGATCCATGGCCCTAGTACATCGGGTGTTTGACCGTAATTTGGAGTATTAAACTACTATTTACAAAACTAATTAATACATATAGGAGCTAATTTGCGAGACGAATCTATTAACTCTAAATTAATTCCATGATTTAGCACACATTTAGTGTAGCACTATAATATCAAATCATAGACTAATTAGGCTTAATAGATTCATCTTGCAAAATTAGCCTCCATCTGTTAATTAGTTTTGTGATTATTATATGTTTAATACTACAAATTACAGTCCAAACATACATTCAAATGTGACAGGGACAAGTCAAATATTCACAAGCCGGCAGGTTTTGCCAGCTCTGATTGGGCCACTTGCACTTTTAACATTTGATGAGATAAATCAAGGATTTACCAGTGTAAAAAAAAGATAAAAAACTTGCCAAGACATGTGCGCTGCATCGGATTTTTCTGAGAAATTAATAAGTACTTTTTCAAGTTTTCAACCTAAGATCATCTACCTGTTAATTATAAGCCATAACAAAATTTATAAATTTCAAAAAGTTGATTTTGAGTTTTTTTTATTGTGATCATTTTCTATCATCGGTTTAGAACCATAAACAATAGATATAAGACTTTTAAAAGATAATTTTTCACGCTTATTTTTTCATGCTTAATATGTCAAATGACACGTTATAAAAAAAATATGGTTCAAAACTTCAAATCAATGTCCATTGTTTTGTTTAAGAGAGAATCCATTTATATACCACTGACTTTGTCCACACGTCTACGATTTGCCACTGACTTTATCATGTTCTACAATATGCCATTGACTTTGGCCTTAACTTCTACAATTTACCATCGACCGTCCGGTTAGTCTCCGTTAGTACTGTACAAATTTGTCGAAATGACCAAAATACCCCTGGAGAAAAGGTTTCAAAAATTTGGATAAAAATTATGAAATATCATATTTCAAGTTTTTGATCAAATTTTGGATGTTTACAATCTTATGTTATAATATAATATTTTGTAATTTTATCCAAATTTTGGAAGTTTTTGTCATAGGGGTATTTTGGTCATTTCGACAAATTTGTACAGTACTAAAGGTGGCTAAGCGGACGCGATGGTAAAATCGTAGAAGTTAAGCAAAGTCGATGGCATATTGTAGACAACGTGACAAAGTCTAGTAAAATCGTAGACGTGTGACAAAGTCAGTGGCATTATAATGGATATCTCTTTGTTTAAAACACTAGATAAGGTTAAAAATATATGTTGTTTAGTCCCATTTCCTCATATGGACCTATAATCCCACATGTCGGTAGGGTGGTGGCAGAACCACACCATCACCATTACTATAGATGTGCTAACATGCGTATAAGTTAAAAGAACAATAATCATTTAAAAGTGCATATAAAAACATTTTTATTTATTATGAATTCGCACTCTATGAAAATGTTTTAATAAAATGAAGCATAATATTTTTATCTTATGATTA